>CM076572.1:298440297-298933731 GCA_034641835.2 Pinus albicaulis
ACGTGACATAACCATGAAAAGAAAGGTAGAATTCTCTCAACTACTTGAAAAAAATTCAAAAAGTGAGATGTTGAGCGATGAAGATCAAAGGATGTAGAAAATTTTCATTGGATGTTCGATGGTAAAATTATAGTTTGAATGATAGTAATTGTTGAAAAAATAATGATAATTTGGGATGATTAAAGAATCAAATTCCCAATTTTTAAATAACAAGATACATCAATTTGAATGATTTACGAATTCTCTAGAGAAGTCAAATAAAGACATATAAAGCGAAATACGAAAAACCATTTTCCTGCTTTGGTGACAAACTATACAGAATCGTAATAATAAAAAGAATTTAAAGGGATGCATACACAACCAGGCCATGAGACCATTAGGGAGATTGTGAACAAAGATTAACTTGGATTCACATGCATTAACTTGTGACTTCAATATCCTCAAGAGAAGTTCCAGGTTCGATGAAGAAATATTTGAAATATAACATTTGGAAGAGAAACTAGGAGATGACAATTAAGGAATAGATTCAAAAACAGTTACTTCGAAGAAATATATTTCAAGTTATCCATTTTAAAAATTCCATGACCTGATGAGAGGTGAACATTCCAAACCCAAAGTTTGATGCGGGATATTTTCATGGAGGCAGATGAGTACAGAAACAAGTTAAAATCCAGATGAGTAAAAATATAAAAATTTGAAATATCACAAGCCCAGAAATATGGCTGTTTAAAAAATAAATTTTCCTTGAGGAAACAGCCCCAAAAGAGAAGGATTTTGACTTATTTGGGGGACTTACCAAAGTCATGAGATCACGAGATAACCTTCATGAAATTTGAAGTCCTGACTCCCTAGTAGGTCTCGAAACTTTCAAATATCGTAAAATCACATTTTGAAATCAAAATGATAATGCCATGGTTGGGGGACAACTACTGCCAATGGATTCAATAAGGCCATAATCACTGAAATGGAAGCCATATGTATCTGTGATTTTACCATATTCCAACTTCAACAGCAAATTACTCAAGATGAAATATTCTGCTATTACGAATTGAAAGAAGAATCTAATCGATAAAATTTAAATGAAAAAATATGGTTGAAGGTTACATAATAGAAATATATGAGTTTGTGAGTGATGGGGAAAAGTGCCTACATTGATTTCATTTTCTTCATTTGCATCATGGATGATCTCTACATGTGACAATTGAGAGGTTGACTCATCGGATGAAGGATTTGAAGAACATGGAGGTATCCCCCGTCTTAAGTAGATGCGCCATGGGCCATATGTGGTAGAGCATGAAAGTGAGATGGAGAGAAATTTTACTAAGAATGTCTTCTTCAGATTGAATAATATTATGGATCAAAGAAAAATCTTCTTGAGAAACCGGAATTGGTTGATACACCGAAATTCATGTTTTTCGTACATCGATTGATCCATAATTATTGGAATGATATTTTTCCAAGGCTACAAGTTGATCGAAAGAGTCGTTACATTTGATTCACTACGAGGTCAATGGGTGAAAATAGTAGACAAAACGGATCACCTTCACGTGGAGGATTTTGGAAAATAGAAAAATGATTTAAATAATCTTCTCCTTCCTTCTCCCCTACTGTGTAATGTGATTGCCTTGTATCTAATCGAAATTTAACCATCAACATGAAATCAAGAGAGTACGAAAAACTAGCTAGTGGAGCGGATTAATCGAAGTAGATCACGGTGTAAAGAGTCATGGAATTTAGATGATAGAGGATAACGAAATCCATATGAAATTCGAGACTAGAGTTATCAATAGTAACATCATCTTCGAATGGAGGAGCTGAGTCTTCATGGTAGGCTTCATGACCAATATGTTATTTCCTCCATTGAATGCGAATCATGAAAAATGGAAGGAGAATGAGAAGATGGATTAGGATTTCGATTTGAATATTTCCCGACTTTCGTCACCGCGGTACCCACATCGAGCTGAAGGAGAGGGACAAGGAACAAAGGAGATAATCAAGTTCCTCTGCGAAATTAGAGGTACTCACAATTCACAAGAGTTGGCAAAGTGAAAACAGCAGAGGTTTAGATTCAAGCGTTTCAGAAATCAAGCTAATGTTCAAAATTTGCTGTGAGAAATCCTCATCCATTTCTTCTTGGGAAACTCATAAAATAAGCGAGGAATATATAAAAAAAACATCGATTGGGATTCATCAAGATCCATTCTCAAGTTGATTAGTTCTTTTTGTTCTGATTAGCATACGAATCGAAATATTGATGCATCTCATAGTAAAATGATGGTGACAATGAGAAGTGGATGGTAAGGTGTCACACCCCTACTTGGCATGATCTTCAAAGTAGAGTTGAATATAAGACACACAAAATATTCATCATCGGTTGCCGGAGGTTTTACAAAACCGAAATTAGTATATGTGTATGGATAAAAATATATTGCCATCAAATTAAGCTTGAATTAAGGCAAGGCATGAAAATTTTTTTGTGGAGATTGAAATTTCTCCAAGAGGTATGTTAGAAAAACACTTGAGATTAGTTTTGGAAAAAGATACATTTGTATTAGGAGATTCAAAATAGACTCAATGGGCTCATCTTTTCGTCTTCCTCCTTCTAGTGCCATTATTTGTGGTGTTGGAAATATATCCTTAAAATGTCTCCACGATGTGGTTTGGTTGGAAGCTGCATTGTTTTGAGTCTCGACTAGGAGCCCCATCCGGAGAAAAATGAAGTTGGTTTCCATGTATTCTTAAATATATTCCTTGTCTCCTAAAAAGCATCGACCAGAAGGTAGTATTTTGCCTTTGAAAAGCAAGCGGGGTGTTCTTAGTGAGTGTTTGATCACATGTACGTAAAGTTCTTTCACTACGGATTGGAGGGAAAAATCGACCTCTAAGAGAGAGAGGTAAGTAGTAGTACCACCTAGCGAGGAGATACATGAATAATAAAGCTTGGTACAAAATAAATCAGAATAGTCCCAAAAATATACGAAGATCATCCAAACCAATATGACATGGAAGATCTATGTATATAATATCCCGTGGAAGATTCCACGAGGGATGCGACAATGATAATGAAATTACAACACGGTATCAATATGACAATTACACCAAAAAAAATTTGAAATGCTTCAACCTAATTTAGCATAGATGAAAGAAAACATGAAATAAAAAAATTCATAGAATAGTCTTACAAATATCCATAATCCATTAATGAAGAGCGTGCACCTCATAAGACCTTATTATATTAATTAAAGACACAAGACATATATACAATGGAAACCATAGCTCCGGAAGTGGAAGATTCGAGCCACTCCTTGCTCTTAAAAGTAACAAGTTTATCTCTCTAATTCCTTGCGGGATGAAAAGGTGAAAATTCAATTGATCATTCAATGGGGGTGTATATATAACCAAGGGGTGATTCTTCACCCTCCTTGTGACTCTTTGACTACCCTCACCTTGGTTGGCTGCTTCCTATGACTTTCCAACTTACATGACTCCTCATATTCCATTGTCCTTTGGACTTCAACCTTAGAATACTTTTTTAATGCAATTTACATGATGCATAATCATGATGTTATATGATGACTTGTAATGAGGACATGACATGACACGATGACATGGTTTGCATTCGTGTGAAAATTCCATTATCCTTCTGCTTCTTGTTCCTTGTGTCTTGTAGAAAAAATATGGTGCATGTTCTTCTTATTCACATATCATGGATTGAAGAGGAGGAGTCTTCCATGTGATCTTCATGTTCATCTTCGTTTAGAGTTCGATGTTCCTTCATCTTTCTCCTTATGATCATATTATCTCTTCGGCTCTGCATCTTATTGCATGTTATCCTTCTAGCTATCCTTATTCATAACCTTTCCATAGCATGATATAGTTAATTTATATATGGTTCACTCATGACAAGTCAATATTAGTTTGATAAAACTCTAGTCTAGAATGGTGTACATTGATACACTAAGCTGAACTTGAACGGGGAGTGATAGAGTGGAAAAAGAGGTTCAACAACTTCACAATTACACACATCTCGGTGAGTCAGGGGTGACTTAAAGCCTTAATACTATGGAATGTGTAGTTCGGGTTGGACTAAAGTAGAAAACATATTCTGTGAGTTGAGATGGTAGAGGATTTTAAATTCCATCAACCAATTGCCTGGTTTTGGGAGGGAAGATAGGCCTAGGTGATCCTAAAATCATGAAATTCAAGAGCCTGAGGCTAAGGCTTGGTCATGAGACTACAAAATGTGTGTACTTTGATAAATCCCCAGGGAGACAAACTACATAGTTTCTAGACTTAGTGAGCTCGGTTGCGATGGTTTTCTGTTGGCAGGATAGGCATAGTTCTGGGAGGTAGAGGAGGCTATGCCATTATATAATTCTGTGACTCATGAGATAAAGAGGTTAACAGTAGATATTGTGTAGTGCTTGAAGAAAAGGTCAATAACAGAGAATTAGTTGTGGGAATTGTGTGACAGTACTAGAAAGAAGGAACTACAAATTACAAAGTGCTTGAGCATTGAATTTGCAGTGTGTAGTGGAAAGGCAAGGATGTTGGAGGCTTGAGAACACGAATTTGTGTGAAGTGTGTGGTACTGGGGAATGAACAAAATACAAATTATGTGGTGTTAAGGGATAAGGATGTAGCTTTAGAGTTGGAGCGTAGCAGTGTCTGGCGGGAAGGCTAGATGAGGCTAGGTTCTTCCAGGAAATTTTTGAAGAATTGTTAAATTATTGGGATCGAATAGACTAATGCGAATAGTGATGTAGCTTGATTGTAGATCATCTTGGACATGTGGAAACAGCTGTCTCCAATATGACAACCTTCGTTACTTTATGACAAGCGTTACACAAAAATTGCACGTTGACGACCATGATGAAACTTGTACGATAATGCTTAATAATTTGTGATTGTGTGTGAATAATTTTTTAATTGTGAGATAATCTCATTCGACAAATATAACCTCTTGAAACCACGATAGCAAGTAAGTATTCATTTTGTGACATATAACATTCGAAAAGATACTTAATTCAGTAAAGTTTGAACGAATCTTATAATATGTGAACGATAGTGAAAATAACACATTCTGAAGCAAAGATAGCAAGTGACACTAATTAGGTAAAGTAAAGAAAACACGACAACGTGAAAACATGAAAAATACGATTAAAAAAAAGTGTGTGGGCAGCAGTTGCAAAACCCACAAAAAACAGTGTCAGATACGGCTAGAATGTTGAAAATTGTTGTTGGCAATTCTTGTGACACATCGACATGGTTAGGCATCACAGTCAAATTATTCATAGGTACTATTCTTGTTGAAGCTTATTAGCAAATTATGTGCTCATGCACTTGTTATGCACTAGACATGTGTAATAAAATAGATAGGCACTTCCAATCCAAGAAAAGGAGCTCAAAAATCATAAGGCGACCAAGAAGCAGTTATGGAACAATCAATCACAAGATCCATATTAGTCTCCAAAATTTTAGTGTGCAAAATTTTGGAGGTCAGACGTGGCACATAATTTTTGGGATGCCACTTCTCTAAACTTTCTCCAAGAATAATCAAAATTTTATCGAATGTTGTCCCTTATTTTATAAACTTCAACTTTCCTATTCTCTAGGTAAATTGCTCTTTCTTGAAAAATCTTATTTCCATTGTTTCTACTGTGAAGCCTCATACATCTTCCTTGCACTCAATAGCAAGGAACCTTTACCATCATTTTTCAAAGCAATTGTTGACATTCCTCCATCATGCTTCTAATGTAAAGTTCTTTACACTCCAACGTAATTACAAAGTATTCTTGTTCTCTCTATTGAATGGGAAGTTCTAGTCCATGGTCCTATCACTCCATGAAGAAATAATATTATTCTTCAAACAAATGGCTCCTTTCTAAAAAAAAATCCAAATGAGACCCTTATCTTTTAAACATTCATCCTCATAATTTACGGCATGAAGGCTTAAAAACCATGGATATCAACAGTCCCTAAACTCTTGCGATTAAATGATATCAATGTTTGACACAATGACTTATAAGTTTTTTTAGTGTTTATTATAATAATGTTTCGATAACCATAGAAAACATTTCCCGTGCAAATGTGACAGTATTGCACCATAAATAATGAGTATTGCAAAGCTTGCGGATAATAGTATCATGGAATATCAAAAGCCATATATGTGCTAAAATTTTAGAGAATAAATCAATGGTATATATATTCTTTCAAGAATATATTCTACTACATGGGAGTGCATTATCCATCAAAAATATTTGAAAACTTCAATGTATCATCATTTGTATTGCGATCTGAAATTTCAAACTAATGCACTTAAAACAAGTCTAGAGAACTCCACCTTATTCGACTCACATGGAAGAGTTCATAGAGACTTTATCAATTTTATTATGTTTGTGCATGTCATCTAGCACATTTTGATGACCATTATCTAAATATATATGACAAAGTTTTTTTGGTGCAGCTACCTCCCTAATAGCAGAAACATGAGAATTTGAAAGGAAAAATGTAGAAAATTCTCAACATGAAGCAGGTTACTTCCCATACTTATATTCTCTTTTCATGATATGTTTCACCATTTTACTTTGAACATGGGAACTATTTTCACTGCATCATCTCATACAAAAAACACAAGGTACATCTTCCCACTTGAAGTTGTATGCACTACCCTATATCAGCTACCAATATTTTCATAGTATGTATATGGCGATATTGCTGGATAATAACACTCCTATGTTCTAATGGAAATTATGGATCTAATTGATATTTTTTCACATTATGGATATATGACTTCAAAGGTAAAATTTTGGTTCACTTTAAATACTCCATCTTGGTCTATGAAGTTCAATTTCTTCAAACATTATTGATACATATTTTTGGATAAATGAAAATAAAAGGAAAATTCGTTGACTGGACCAGATAAACACAATGATGACTCACTCAATTTCACCAAATCATTTAGTAATGACGAGGTCAACATGCATTAATATTTGTAAAATACTCATATTATAATAGATCAAGCCAAAAAATAAATGTGCTCCACTAACAATTATCAAAGACCATAATTAAATTAAACGTATTCATACCTTTTTTGATAGACATATTAATATTTTTTTTTAAATATTTCCAGATCAGGCCATAACCTTGTGCCTAAATCCACGAAGACAGATCCAACAATAACACTAAGGAATTCTTGACCATAACTCGATTTCTGCTCAACTTTCACTTCATTTGCATGCATTCTACAGGTAATATCCACCTTAGGCTTGAATATTTACCAATATATATTCTCCATCTATCGAACCATATGCTATATTTATTGTGTGTAATCATTTTCACCAATTGCATCATTTCCCATGATTATTTAACAAAAAATGCCTATAAATTCACAATCAAACCCAGTTTCGATGCATTACTCTTTTTTCTCAATGGTTATCTTCCATATCCTTGTAACTACCACTACATCTCTTCAAGGAGATCCAAAGCACATATCTTCTCAATAGCTCAATATGCACTGGCCCTTTTGTTTCAATGCTCCCACGTTTTGCAATGTCATTTAAACTTTGCACATATTCTAGATCCAAGAAACCAAGTTTCTTTAGTTGATGTGCACTTTCATTTTTGTTTTATTTTTTATTATTATTTTATTTTTAATTTTTCATCAGAATGCTAACCATAGATCTCCTTGTGCAGGCACACAATCAGAACAATTCTTACTAATTTTTATTTGTAATATTTTTCTGTTGTTTATAACTACAAATGCACTCATTGGCTTTTCAACGAGATTTTTCTCCAAACTTCCCTTGGTTTCCAATTGCTCCACATTGCATCGAACAAAGTTATTAAAACCATAATTCAAAATCACAAAAGGTCAAAAATAAGATATTCAACCATACTAAAACTCAATACAACTGATGAAAATGAAACAAGACAAAACTTTTACACTATTATCAATATTGAATGAACCTTATTTTCTTGGAAGAACTCCCCCTAAGTACATACATCTTTGATTACATGCTCCACCTAAGGCCGATCTAGCCCTCAAATTTTCTTTGGGTTTTATTGATATTCCTTTTTCTTCCAAACCCTGATATGTTGTTTTCTAGTCTGATCTCATTCTAATTTTTCTTTTCATCTCCAAATTCTTCTTTGAACAAACTTATTATTTTGATTAGATTCCTCAAGAGCCGCATGCATATTGCAATATTTGTCCATATGCCCAATATTGTCACATGTAAATAATCTAATGTGGCAAAGGAATGGTGGTAAAGGAAATTTTTTTTTGTTGATATGCCTTCTAATATTCTTCCTTTTTTCATCATCATTGTCATCCATAACCTTATTCCAAAAAAAATTACATAACTAAAAATAATGATAAAAGGATTTTCTATACCTGAAAGCTAATGAGAGAAATATTCTTGATTTATTTCTTGATAATTCTCATTATTTTGCTCAGAAAATTTAATTTTTTTACTCCTACATTCAGATGAAATGTGTCCAAGTTTTTTAAAGTTGATAAATCTAATGCCTTTTCTTAATACATTCTTTGTCTCTCGGTTTCTATGCTAGTTACCTTTCTTGTTGTTATACGATTTTTTTTAGGATTTCAAATATTACCTCATTAAATCCCTTTAAGCGAGATCTACTATTTTCAAACTCTTCTCTTTCATAAACCACCTCAGTTTTTTATTTTTCACAATGAATGATTTGATATTTTAGTTTGATGCCCATCACTTCTTCATATCTGCTTTCTTCCTTCAACTGGGTTTGTATGTCCACAATCTATTTCTTCAATTTGTATTCTGTTTCTTCAAGTATTTGAAAATTACCTTTTAGATCTCTATTTTCTGTTGAGATCTACTCTATCTGTGCCAATGTTGAGCTATGTTGTGCTTGATCTTCAATCTATTTATCCTTTTATTCATCATTTTTCCATATTTCTTCTCCACGTAGTAAATTTAACCTATCCCAAATCTCTCTTACAGTGTTGAGATACATGATTTTTACAATCTATACATCATGACAATTATCACACATTAGACATCTAGATTGAACATATAATAGTTTAGCTTGTTGTGAAAATGGTTTACCTTCATGACCATTTATCACAATTTTCCAAACTTCAGTTACTATAACATAAATATCTGAACTCACATTCTCTGACTATGTTTGAAATTTGTGGCTTTGAGCAGTGTAACATCTTGATAACCCATGATTTTCCCTAATCCACCTTCCAACGATTAAGTTGCAACAAAGGCACAAAATTTTATACCACTTGTTGAGAATTTGATCACTACTCTTTGTGGGTGGGGGGGGGAGGAGATGAATCAATAGTGCTAGAGTTTATAAATTAAAAAAAAACTCTCCATAATGCTAATCAATCAGTAAAACAACACAATACAATATATCTGAAAATGTAATGTTCTTATGAAACCAACCCCAAATATAGAAGAAAAGAGAGATCGAAGCCTTAGAAATAAGCCGCTTCGAGGGGGAAACATCCTTTACATTACATAAATGAAAAATTATTGTATGATACAAATGAAAAAACCTCCTTCTATATATAGGAGTCCATTGGGTCACAATATAATCCTAGCCGAGCTAACAATAATAATGTAAGGGCACAATAATAACAATATTGTGGTTAGCGGGGTACAACAATAACAACAAGAGGGCTATACTAACAATAATAAGAGACTGTACTAGTAATATAGGGACCTAACATTCCCCTCTCCTTCAAAAAAGTGTTGTCCTCAAACCTTGAGTAGCTCTAGATGCTTCTGTATAAAATTCACATCCTCCCATGTAGAATCTTCAGTGGGTAAGTTCTTCCACTTGATGAGATACTCTGAAATTGATCGATTTCATAGTTGTTAAGTAATTTTTTTCGTGACTCCTTCAGGTTCCAATATGATTTTTCCTTCCTCATAAATTTTTGGAAATATTGTTTGAACTGGAAGTTTTTCACCTATAACCTTCTTTAAGCATGAAACATGGAAAACTTGATGCACTCGCGAAGAAGGAGGAAGCTCCAATTTGTATGCCATAGTACCAATATTTTGCAACACCTTGTAAGGACCATAGTACTTTGGCGAGAATTTATTATCCTTCTTATCTTGCTTGAGGGACATTTGTTTGTATGGTTGTAGCCATAAAAATACCCAGTCTTCTACATGAAAAATTCTCTCACTGTGATGTTGATTTACCTGTTTTTTCATTCAATTTCGTGTCAAATTTAGGTTATCCTTTAAGAGTTGGGGAAATTTTTGTTGATGCTCGATGTGACCTTCTAGTACTTCAACCTTATAATTTCCTCTTAAAGATGATGTGATGGATGGTGGATGATATCCATAAAGTGCCATAAATGGGATCATTTTTGTTGCAGTACAGAAGTAAGTGTTATACCAGCATTCAGCCATAGGTAACCACTTGACCCATTGTGTTTTTTTATCAGAAACAAAACAACGAATATATCCTTACAAGCATTTTCTCACTATCATATTTTGACCATTAGATTGAGGATGATAAGATAAGCTGTGAGCTAGTTTAGTACCCAAACAAGAAAATAATTTCGTCCAATATTTTTTAGTAAAAATGGGATCTCTGTCACTTACAATAATCTTTGGGTTTCCATGTTTCTTTTGAATTGTTTCCATAAATGCAGTAGCAACTATACTTTCTTTAAATGGATGAGATAATGCATAACATTGTGCATACTTGGTAAGTATATCAACTACCACCATATTGACACTCTTTCCTTCGAACTTAGGTAAACTTGTGATAAAATCTATTGAAATATCCTCCCAATGTTGACTTGGAATGGATAAAGTTTGTAGAATACTCGATGTCCTAATTGTATCAACTTTATTTTGCTGGAAAACCAAACATTCTACCACAAAATTTTGAATATCAAATTTAAGATCATGTTGGGGTCCTGTGATTTGGAAAATTGGCATACCAAATGACAAGGAAACATCAGAACCACTTTGGAATCCTAGCATCTAGCCCTCCTGAATTCAGAGAGGGATCTCTCTATATGTGTTTAGAATGATATCCTTTAAGTTTTATGATATGATATTAGGCTAATTATGAATTACAAGGGATTTTTTTTTTTTTGGTTGGGAATCATCAACTGAGAAGGTCATGTGAAGTGAAGAAGGAAATAAGTGGAAGGATGTTTCTACGAATGGAAGATAGATTAATAAAACAATGCTAAACCATTGGGCTATGGAGTCATAAAAAGGGTTTACTTGCACACCAACTATTCAAGGGTTTTCATAGGGCAAGTCATCTATCTCAAAATATCTTTTTAAGTTGAGTTGATGGTATGGAACATTAAGAGATGAGGTGAAAGAAGCAAACACATAAGAAAACAAAGTGCAGCCTAAGATAAGGTAAGGGCTTTTAACCTATCCTGCTTTTGACATACTCTCAAGGGAAAACATTTAAGATAAACATAAAAAGTAGCCTAAGATCAAGTAAGGACTTTTAACCTATCTTTCTTTTGGCATAATCTTACGGGAAATCTTCAAAGCAGTTGTTTAAGACTAGACAAGGGATAGGGCTAACCATAGACTTCCTTGATTAAACCTCTACTTAGCCTGCAGTGAAAAAGATCATTCAAGAATAACATCTCCAGTTCTACTCGGCAAAGCATGGGCTTACCAAAAACTTATTTACTGGTTATACATTATTGATCCATTCTCAAACACACATTTAGAAGAAAACATAAAGATAAAACTTATCAGTCGGATTTAGGGTACTTTCATAAGTAAATCCTACTCTATAATTGTTGTTCTTTATTAGAGAATATGAACAAAGTGGAAACATAAGGAGAATAACAATAATAGTAGGAAAAACATCACCAATGATTTAGATTAGGATCTAGTGAATCTGCTTGTCTATTGATGTCCAAGACCAATTATATACTTTGAGGCCAATAACTTTTACATTCTAATACTTCTCTTCCCAACCTACTATATTACAACTACTCAGAAACTCTTACTCAATAACAGTTCAATAATTAACTAATTTCCAACCATTACAATGAGTTTTCTGTGAATACATATAGGTGCAGAGAGGAAGAGTGTTGCAGAAATGGTAATAAATATTAATTAAGAAAGAGAGGGAGAGGTGTTCGAATGCCCATTCTGCTTAATAACCATTGCATTAACTGATTGTACCATTTCAGTAGTTTTTCCTATCTTTGAGGCATATCTGCTAGGCTGGTAATAACTCTGAGGCCTGTCCTTTGAAGCTAACTTGGTCTGAAGTACCCTGTATGACCTCTGGGACAAGAAAACTGTCACTTTTGGGTTTTGTAGCCCCACGTATGCTTAATAACTGTTCTGACAGTTTTACAGAGGGTTTGTCAGTAGGATGGCTGTCAAGGTGTATTTGACAGGTAAAGCAGACTACAGGTGTCCTTTTGGTCCTTTGGTGGAGTAATAGCTTCTGTAGATGTGGCATTCGAGACCTCTCTTTTTCTGATCTCTCTTGTTTTAACCCCTTAAACACTGATATTTATCTCTTAATTGTGTTTTTAAGGCTTTATTAGGCCTTCTCGGATCATCTTTTGTCTTCATACTGTGTCTTTATCTTTAATCTGCTGGTTAAGGGTTTAATCTTGGCACTTTATTCCTTAACCATTATCTTTCACTGATCTCCTTTTTTTTGTTTTTGTGCACAGGTGGCTTGGATTTCTTTTGCGCTGGAGGGTTACGCTTAATCAACGCTCATGAGACGTTGATCAAACCTTTTGAACTCAAACCCTGTGACCCTGTTTTCTTTGTGGTCTTGCCCTAAGGATCCTCATCTTGGGATTTATTGCCATTGCTCTGCTTGTGGGAGGGTTTATATCCTTTCTACCATGAAAACCTGCAATATAAACAACTTATTAACTAAAACCTGCGCATTTGGGGCTAAACTACTAACAGAGGGCTTTGGTGGGGGTGGTGGAGCAGTGAGGAGGCAAGGTGAATGCAGCGGGGAAGGGTTTACTCTTGTAACGAGGAAGAAAACTAGGCGGATTTTGAATTATGGCGTGGGAATAATGGTAAGCGATTTCGCAGAAAACCGTGAGTGGTTTTCGCACGGGGTTGAGGCGGTAAATGGTTTTATGTGGTTTGGATGCGATACGTTCGAGATGTCGACACGTGTTCTCTCGAAACCACCCATTTCACTTTAAAAATGAGATTTGGGCCGCTATGGTGAAACAAGCACGAAAATGCCTATGGGCTGTTGGATCTGGGGGGGAGATAGATCAATGGTGGAGATCACACGAAAACAAAATGAAAGGCCCCAGCATGGTCAGGTGCGACCAGCGGGGTTATAAGGGAAATTGAAAGAAAAATGCGTATTTTGGGGGCACTTGAGGTACAGATAAGTTTGCGGGTCGAGTGCCTCCGCAGTGAATCTCGACCATTGGATCAAGATCTTCTATGGTCAAAGGATTCAATTGCGGGGGCACTCATATGTTTGAAATTTGTGTGAAAAGTGCCCCCGGGTGGAAAAAGAGTTGAATCGGTGCGAACCGTCGGATATGGGAGATGGACGGCGGAGATTGACTTGGAGGATCAGCAATTGGTGGAGAAGAGGGTCCGGGAAGGAAGAATTTGGAAGTTGCGATGGCCGATGGCCGATGGGAAAGGCTAGAGTGATGGGCGGAGGAACGTTGGATCTAGAACGAGATTGACGGTGGAGATGCGCTTGAAGCTTCGCACATCGGCATTGAAGAGGGTTAGGGGGCAAGGGAACTAGAATTTTCAATGAACAATGTGTCGATGCGATGGAGGGTTGCGATGGATAGAGGGTCGTTGGATCTGGAATAAGATCGACGGTTGGGATCTTATCGGTAGATTGGCCATTGGCAGAAAGAGTTCCAGAAGGGAGGAAATTGGAATCACTGAAGTGTAATGCCGATGAGAACCATCGGATCGGAAATGAGATCAATGGCTAGGATTAAATTGGGAAAGCGCATCGGTGGGGGAAGAAGGTTTTGAAAGCAGAAATGGGACTTGCCGAGGTGCAATGCGCCGATGGAGAGCAGATCATTAGATCTAAAACGAGATCAACGGCGGAGGTTTACTCGAGGGATTGGCCATCGACGGAAGAAAATACAAGGGGAAGAAGAAAACGGGGAACTGCGATATGAGATAGCTGATGGGGTTTAGCGCTTGGTCACAGGACTAAGCTATATGACAAAAAAGAGGCTCAGGCTTAAGCCAAAAAGTGCTTAAGGCCCACTGTTTGAAATGGAGCGGAAAAAGCTGAAAATGAGGTTTTTTAACCTTTTTAAGAGGTTCCTATAGGTATAAGAAAGGGGTTTTAAACCTTATAAGAGGGATTTTACAAGGTTTAAAGGGATTTTTGAGGAAATGGAGGGGTTTTAACAGGAAGAAGGGAATGAAAGAGGGTTTGAGAGTAGTTTTCTTCAAGGCAACAGTAGGGATTTCTTTGTAGGTTTGAAATGAAGAGATCAAAGAAATGGATATTTTTGGCCAAGGTACATAGCAAGGCTTCAAGAACTCACAATTTTGCTTAAAACTTGTTTCTTGAAGACTATAAGGCTTGTTTTAGCCATCATCAGTTATGACAAAATTTTATTGATGGCTAACAGTGGCTCCACTTGGGGATGGCAGCTCCTTGGAGGTGTCAAGAACCTCATAAATTCTATCTCTGGAATGTAGATCAATGTCCCGCACTTTGACAATCCTCTTTCTTTTTTTATCATGCTGCTTGAAAAATGATCAATCATTACATTGTAACAAATCAAATTTCCCCAAACAACTACCTACATAGCCTACTTCCTAACATTTTTTCTTCAGTAGGGTGCACTTGGACTTGCAAACCCTTAGACATCAACATTTTATTTTCTTTTATTGAAAGCAAGAAAATAATCTAAATCTACCCTTATAACTTCCATGAGTCCAGATTAAACAATTGGACTCAAAAATTCTCTACCTGACTACTATCTGTCAGGATTAAACTGTCTGACAGATCTACATTCTCTACATTCTAAAATATAAATTGAAAATACAGTCAAACCAAGATTAAGTTGTCTGATTTGCTGTGATGGCTATGACTTCAAAAACTAACTGCATATAGAACTTTATTTGCAGAAAAGTAAAGCAAAACTTGGAAGGCTTAAGATCTGAAAACAGTGAGAGTCCTTCTTTCTTTCTTTCAGCTCTGATTTTTATCTCCTTGAGTTGTCATCTTCTTCTTTTTCCTGGTTCAAGTTTTCAGCATGTTAGAACCAGTTCTTTTCCTCTCTTTAGCTTAGGTTTTGATTTGATTAGAGCCATTCCAATTTAATTCTTTAGTTCATATTTTTAGCATGTTTGAACCTCTTTTTTTCTATCCTAATATAACCTACTGATAAGCCAAGATTAAACTATTTGGCAAATCTGATTCACTAACCTATCAGCAGTAAATTGAAAACTATCTAGCCATGATTAGGATGTATGACTAGATAGCAGTGCTTCCTTTATTTTTTTTGTATGGGGTTGTACCTTTCATGTTTTTCTAATCTGCCCTCTTTTCTATTTTCTATTGTTTTTGTATTTTTTTTTTTCAAAACAAAACAAAGCAATGATATTTACAATGAAGAATGAAAGCTTTAAACTGAGATTTTAGCAGAAATAATGCTTGAGCATCCTGCAATTGACAGGACCCCCAAACAGGTCTGTACCATCCATCTCTTGTAGAAAAAATGCATTATGACTAATGGAAGATTGAATGATGTAAGGGCCTTGCCATAAATTGTCAAACTTGCCATGTTTGCCCTTATCTTCTCTCCTAGAATCCCATTTGAGTACTTTGTCACCAATTTTGAAATCACTGGCCTTTGCCTATTATCAAACAGCTTTTTGATATTCTTTTGTACTTTGTATGCTCTGTTATAAACTTCCTCCCTGGTTTGCTGAAGATGTATGGTTTGATTTATCCTTCTCATCATGCTATCTTCCTCTGATTGTATTTCTTGGACCAACTTCATCACTGGCACTCCTAAACTGGTAGGAAAAATTGCATCTTCTCCATAAACCAGCTGATAGGGAGACATTCCAATTAATTTATTTTTTTTCAATCTATCTGCCCATAAGGCATGTACCAGCTTGTTGTGCCATGACCTCTGATTTTCTTCCAGTAGCTTCTTTATTATGTTTATCAGGCTCTTATTGGAATATTTTGCCAACCCATTACCCTGAGGGTAATAAGCTGTGGAATGACCAAGAAAAAAATGATATCTCTGATAGAAATCCACCATATTTTTATAACCAAATGCAGCAGCATTGTCAGTGATGATTTTCCTAGGACAACCAAATCTAGACAGGATATGGTCTTCAACGAATTTTATGATAACTGAGTCTGTGGCATTCCAAGAAGGGATGGCTTCTATCCATTTGGTGAAATAATCAGTGACTGTTAGTATCCATATATGTTGGGAAGATGAGGTAGGATGGATTTCCCCAATGAAGTCCAGGCCCCACTATTGAAAAGGAGCCTCAATAGTGATTGGTTGCAAGGGTAAGGGAAGCAGTTTTATTTTTCCTTCAAAGATTTGACATTTGTAGCAGGAAACTATCATTTTGTGGACATATTGAAAGATAGTGGGCCAGTAATAGCTAGCTCTAAGGATTTCTTTAGCAGTGGTTTTCCAATTGAGGTGGCCTCCACATTCTCCTTCATGAAACTCATGCTTGATCCTATCTGCATCAACCTCAGGCAAACATTTAAGCAATAAACCACTAGCATTCTTCCAATATAAAAAACTATCTAAAATGCAGTAATTTATAGCCTTTAACTTCAAAAATCTTGCCTTTGTTTTAGACAAACCAGGAGGGGCATTGATATTAGTAAGCACATACAAAATATCAGCATACCAAGATGAATTGAGGAAATGATCCTCGATAAGTGGGGCTGGTAATTCTTCCTGTTCATCTAATGCATATATCATGTTTATATCAAGTGCTTGCAAGTTAGATTTAGCTATTAATTGTGCCAGGACTTGACCCTTGATGAGTTTAGTGGGTTTAATTTCCAAATCATATTCCAATATCACAGCAATCCACTTTCCTCTTTTGCCATCAGGGTCTTGTGACAAAATGTCTTTTACCACTACATGAGGCACAAATGCAATAATGTGAGAGTGTAAGATATAATCTTTGAAATCCTTCAAGGCTTTGACCAAAGCATACACCTACTTCTCCATGATATTATATTTCAGAGGTGCATCTCTTAATGCATGGCTGAAGAATGCAATTGGCTGCTCTTGTCCTTCTGGATTTTTCTGTAATAGGACAGCGGCCACAGTATGTTCTGATGCAAATGAAAATATGAGGAAGTCCTTAGTGAAATCAGGACTGATAAGAACCAGTGCTTGAGCAAGTGAATGTTTGACTAGTTCAAAGGATTTCTTTGCTTCTAAGGTCCATTTAACTCCCGTCTCTTTCTTTAGCATGTTTGTCATGTTCCTAAGGAGCTCTGCCAGCTTGGGTATGAACCTTCTTAAGAAATTAATATTTCCAATGAAATATTGAAGTTCTTTGATGTTTCTGGGGTGACTGATCTGCAATATACCTTCAACCCTTTTTGGTTCTATTTTAATCCCCTTTTCAGATATGATATGGCCAATACGTTTACCTTCTTGGAGACCAAACAATGTCTTTTTGGGATTTAAAGATAGCCCAAATTTTCTACATTTCTCAAAGACCTTTCTTAGGTGTGCTAGGTGTTCTTCATCGGTTTTGGAATAAATTGTAATGTCATCTAAGTAAATCACAATGAAGTGGCCTATTTCTTCTGAGAAAGCAATGCCCATGGCTCTTTGAAAGGTGGCACCCGCATTCATTAATCCAAAAGGAATTTTCACATACATGAAAGTGCCCCAAGGAGTAGCGAAGGCCATTTTAAGTTGATCATCAGGGAGTACCAATATTTGATTGTATCCTGAAAAGCCATCTAGCAAAGAAATCATCTTGGAACCAACTACCCTTTGTAAGATGTGCTCCATTTTGGTCAAGGGATAGTTTCCTTTAATGAGGCTCTGTTCAAGTTCCTAAAGTCAATACATAGCCTTATTTCTCCTGCTTTCTTTCTTACAACTACGAGATTAGATACCCACTTTGAGTATCTCACATTGAAAATAATTCCATCATCATACATCTTCCTAATTTCTTTCTCAACCAGAGGTAATTGCACTGGGTTTATTCTGCACAATTTCTGCCTAAATGGTTTTTGGTTCTCTTTAAGTGGTATCTTGTGCTGAATGGTCTCTGTGTCATATGCCTTTAAATCCTCATATCTCCAAGAAAATACATCAGAAAAATCTTTAAACAACTCAATATATTTCAATTTCATGTGAGCTAGCAATGTTTTAGATAACTTGATCATTTTAGGCTTGTCTTTACTGCCTATATTGTATTCCTCAATATCAGATTCAGTGGGTTCTATTGTTGGTTTCTTGGCAACATCATTAAAATCAAAAAAGTCTTCAAGAGGTGCTAGTCCTTTGGGTAAACCTTTGTCTTTAAACTATAATACCTCTATGTATTCTTTTCCTGAGTTTATGTACTCTTCTGTTTGATTTTCAATCTCACTGGTTAGTAGATTTATTTTTGTAATGGGAGGAGGTTCTTTTTCAACAGGCTGTTCCTCACTGAGAAATTTTTTATCATACTTTGAGTCTGAATTTGGAAATTCAAACTCATTTCTGAACTCTAGGAAGTCCTCTCTCTATTTATCTCCCACAAAGACCTACTAATACTTTTCATTGTCTGGGACAACTAGTCTATATTTTACTTGGACTATGAACTGTTTGTTGTCATAGGGTCTTTGACATGAATTGGTAGCACAAGCTAAACCATTGGCAAGAATGTTCAGGCTTCTTAGGAAAAAAACAAGTTCATATTCCTCAAAAGTTTTCAAAAGGTCCATGGCATCATTCCTATAGGCTCTTAGTCTTGGATGTTTGGCAGTGTACTCTCCATTTATTTTCGTAATAATCAGTTCTGAATCTCCATGAATAGCTATCTTCCTAGCTCCTAATTTCTTCAGTAACTGTAGTCCTAAGAGGAGTGCTTCATACTCTGCTATTTTATTTGTGCATTGGAATTTTAGCTTGTATGAATGGCTTTCAACACAGTTATTCTTTGTGTTTTGAAGCCATACACCTGCTCCTGCACCAGTTCTATTACAAGACCCATCAAAAATCATACTCCAAAGAGGGTTGGTTTTGGACTGGTTGTTGTTTTCATTCCTGTCCCCTTTGTCCTGTGTGTTCTGACTATCATTATGCAGTTCTATGGGTTCTGCAGCATGTTTATGTTGGTCTTGTTCTTTAAAGTTTTCATGAAGTTGAGACCTTTCTTCTTGACTCTCATGATTTGCACTAAGCTGATGGACAATGGGTTGTTCACACTCTCTATGTTGTTTGCTGTAATTTTCAGATTTGGAAAACTGTTTGAGAGCCTCTCCCTCCCTATCCTCTCCTTCCAGGTTTTCTATTATGTTGGGTGATTGCTCACTTTCCAAATCTAGTTCACCAAAGATTTCATCATTGCAAAGAATGAATGAATCTAGGTTTGTATGGACAAAATAAAGAGGGGAATTTTCTGATTTTTCTTGACTACTCACCATAAATTTCATGTGTGATTCCCTATAAAGTCTTCTAAGTTGATTGAAAATAGGGATGGTGGCATATGTCATGTCCATTTGCATGGTACCTTGAAGCTTAGCACCCCATTATCTTGAAAGAAGCATGCCATATTTCGGGGGCACATCAGCCACTACCACATCCATCACTATGCATTTGGCTAGGATTTGTGTCAAGTTTACACAAAGATCTTTGATCAGGCCTAAGCATTTTACTCTACTAGAGTCAAAAGAATATAAATCTTATATGGTCTGGTTATCTCAAGGCCTAATCTCTCCATGATCACTTTGGGCATGAGGTTATGAGAAGCCCCTGAATCATGCATAACATTGTGTAAAATCTTATCATGGATATTCAAACTGACATAGAAAGGAGGGACCACTCCTTCTTGTAACTTTCCTTCAATTTTAGGACCAACGAAAAGGACTGGCTGATCATCATTCAGGTTGACAGAGTCATTATTTTATTCTATGTTCAAAGCTTTTAACACCTGATATTTATATACATCTTGAGTGACTAACTCAGTGAGGGGGATAGAGATCTTAATTTTAGCAATTTCGCTTCCCAAATTGAAAGGGAACTGATTCTTTGGAAGGCTCAAATTTGTCTTGTTAGTCACTAACTTATCAGCAAAATCAATTTGCTAGTTTTTACTATGTACATCAGTTGCAGCAGTTTTTATAGGGGCACTAACTGAAGTGCTAGTGCTGCTAGGGTGTACACTTTGTTTATCAGTGATTTGAGTGCCTTTCCCCTTGTTTTTACCAGAACTTTCAGATGTTGTTTTGTTGTTTTCAGCAACCTTTCTAATTACCTTTTCAAATCTATTTTTAGCAGCGGTGTCAGAGGTCTTTGTTTGGGGAGTTTCTTGGCTCTTTTTTCTCTTGAGGTCATATTGTTTATGGACCTCCATGATGGAATTCTCAAAGCCTTACCTATAGTCTTTAGATTCTAAGCCTTCATTATCATAATATGTATATGTGGCCTGGTCATACTCTGTGAAGAAGGCAGGGTCTTCATTACTTCCTCCCAGCATGTTTATAACTATTCCCTCTGGCTCTTCTATCATTCCCTCATCTTCATCAACATAATTTTCTTGAAATGGAGGTCTGATTTGTTGATCAACATCTCTTTTTCTAGTCTGAGGGGGGTTTCTCCTAAAGTTCTGGTTCTGATTTTGAGGCCGGTTCCTATTCTGAACATTTGTTTGGACAGCTAACCTCTCCATCATATTTCCTTACCTGTCCATGTTCTTGGCTAGATGGTCTAGTTTTGAGTCAGATGTGGATGGTGTAGTGTCTTCCCTATATGTTACTTTCTTTTCAGTCCTCATCCTAGCTCTCTTCTCAATCAGATTTTCTTCCACACTAAGAGCTCCCTTCTGCATGTCTCCTAAAGTTAAGGGATCCCTTTCTCTTAGCTGATAGGCCATTTCGGGATCAAATCATTCAGGAAATTTAGCCAAAGCTAAGCCTTGTGGAGGTTTCAAATCTGGGGGTAGTGCGTTATAAACACTATTGAACCTAGTGCAATAACTTTGAACACTCTTCCCAGCATTTCTCTTGAGGTTGTTGTAATATGAAAGTATTTGGAGAGGGTTCTTCTTCATTTCCCATTTGTTTATGAATGTTTGATGTAAAGAAGGGAGATCATTTATACTATTAGGAGTTAAACCCTTAAACCATTTCTTGGCTTCTCCTCCTAAAATTTGGGCAAAGATTCTCATCTTAATGGTCTCATCTTCTATTTCCATATAATCAAATGCATCATTCATTTTATCTACATGCTGTTGAGCTGTAGTAGATTCATTTCCTGTGAAATGAGCAATTCTAGACTGATATTCATTGGGTAAAGGAACCAAGGGTTGTGGTAACACTAGTGGAGCATAACATGCTACCATGATAGGATTTTGTGGGAGGAATGGAGTGGTTTGAATAGTGGGTATATGGATGACAGAAGTTCTTGGACCAGCAAGAGACTGTTGGGCAGATTTGGGGTGAGAGAAACCAAAGTTATGAATGAAATGAAAATTGGGAGGTGTGGATCGAGGGGTTTCTCTGCTGCTAATATGTTGGCCACTATGTTGTGGTGAACTTGGAGGCTCAAATTTTTCCTAATATTTACCACTAAGTGAGTTGGTTCTTGGTAAATTACTTGGAAAATCTAAGTCAACTTGGGTATCTGATAGAGCTGTAAGGACTTCAGGCACAGAGTTAGCTCTATGAATGGGTCTGACAATAGTTGGATCCCTAAATATAGGAGACTTCCTAAGAATGCTCTCTGGATTGTCAACTATTTCAGGAGGATTTGGGTTAGGATAGGCTCTGGTATGAATTCTTCTTGAAGCCAGTATGTTAAGATTTAGACCCAAAGAAAAGAAAGTTAGCCAGATATGACAATCTTTAGAGGCAAACTAGTCTTTAACAAAGAAAACTTAATCCTCAAATTTTCCTAATAATGGGTGAGCACAGTGTTTTAATGGTAGTGTGGGCTGTCACAGTGGAGTCTTTGTGAAACCAGGAGTAATCAGCAGGCCTATTGATCACCAGTGGAGTCTTTTGGTCTTTTAGGAGTTGTGGAGTCACCAGGTGGATGATTTCAAATGTTTTAAGATGGGTTGATGTCCACCATCATTAATTAACTACCAATTTAAGGCTGTTGTGGGTCTTCTGAGCTCTTAGGATATATACGATGTAATTCACTCAAAAGTCCCTAGCGGAGTCGCCAATATGTTGGGGTCCTGTGATTTGGAAGATTGGCATACCAAATGACAAGGCAACATCAGAACCACTTTGGAATCCTAGGATCTAGCCCTCCTGGATTCAGATAGGGATCTCTCTATATGTGTGACAAATGATATACTTTTAAAGCTTATGATATGATATTCAAGCTAGTTATGAAGTACAAGGGGATTTGTTTGTTTTTGGTTGGGAATCATTAAATGAGAAGGTCATGTGAAGCGAAGGAGGAAATAAACAGTAGGATGTTTCAGCATGGGAAGATAGGTCAAAAAACAGTGCTAAACCATTGGGCTATGGAGTCATAAAAGGGTTTACTTGCACACCAACTATTCAAGGGTTTTCATAGGTCAAGTCATCTATCTCAAAAGAGCTTTTTAAGTTGAGTTGATGGTATGGAACATTAAGAAATGAGGTGAAAGAAGCAAACACATAAGAAAACAAAGTGTAGCCTAAGATTAGGTAAGGGTTTTTAACCTATCCTGCTTTTGACATACTCTCAAGGGAAAACATTTAAGATAAACATAAAAAGTAGCCTAAGATCAAGTAAGGACCTTTAACCTATCTTTCTTTTGGCATACTCTTACAGGAAATCTTCAAAGCAACTGTTTAAGACTAAACAAGGGGCAGGGCTAACCATAAACTTCCTTGATTAAACCTCTACTTAGCTTGTAGTGAAAAAGATCATTCAAGAATAACATCTCAAGTTCTACTCGACAAAGCATAGGCTTACCAACAATTCATTTACTGGTTATACTCTATTGATCCATTCTCAAACACACATTTAGAAGAAAACATAAAGATAAATCTTATCAGTCAGATTTAGGGTACTTTCAGAAGTAAATCCTAATTTATAATTTTTGTTCTTTATCAGAGAATATGAACAAAGTGGAAACATAAGGAGCATAAAAATAACAGTAGGAAAAAAATCACCATATTTAGATCAGGATCCAGTGAATCTGCTTGTCTATTGATGTCCAAGACCAATTACATATTTTGAGGCCAATAGCTTTTACAGTCTGATACTTCTCTTCCCAGCCTACTATATTACAACTACTCAGAAACTCTTACTCAATAACAGTTCAAAAATTAACCAATTTCCAGCCATTACAATGAGTTTTCTGTGAATACATATAGGTGAAGAGAGGTAGAGTGTTGCAGAAATGGTAATAAATATTAATTAAGACAGAGAGGGAGAGGTGGTCGAATGCCCATTCTTCTTAATAACCATTTCATTAACTGATTGTACCATTTCAGTAGTTTTTCCTGTCATTGAGGCATATCTGGTAGGCTGGTAATAACTCTGAGGCCTGTCCTTTGAAGCTAACTTGGTCTGAAGTACCCTGTCTAGCCTCTGGGATAAGCAAACTGTCACTTTTGGGTTTTGTAGCCCCACGTCTACTTAATAACTGTTCTGACAGTTTTACAGAGGGTTTGTCAGCAGGATGGCTGTCAAGGTGTCTTTGACAGGTAAAGCAAACTACAGGTGTCCTTTTGGTCCTTTGGTGGAGTAATAGCTTCTGTAGATGTGGCATTCGAGACCTCTCTTCTGCTGATCTCTCTTGATTTAACCCCTTAAACACTAATATTTATCTCTTAATTGTGTTTTTAAGGATTTATTAGGCCTTCTAGGATCATCTTCTATCTTCATACTGTGTCTTTATCTTTAATCTACTAGTTAAGGGTTTAATCTTGGTGCTTTATTCCTTAACCATTATCTTTCATTAATCTCCTTTATTTTTCTTTTGTGCATAGGTGGCTTGGCTTTCTTCTGTGCTAGAGGGTTATGCTTAATCAATGTTCATGAAATTTTGATCGAACCCTTTGAAATCTAACCCTGTGACCCTATTTTCTTCGTGATCTTTCCCTGAGGATCGTCATCCTGGGCTTTATTGCCACTGCCCTGGCTATGGGAGGGTTTATATCCTTTCCGCCATGAAAACCTACAAAATAAACAAGTTATTAACTAAAACCTGCGCATTTGGGGCTAAAATGCTAACAAAGGGCTTTGGCGAGGGTGGTGGAGCAGTGAGGAGGCAAGGTGAATGCAGCGAGGAAGGGTTTACTCTTGAAACTAGGAATAAAACTAGGTGGATTTTGAATTATGGCGTGGGAATGGAAGTAAGTGGTTTTGCGGAAAACCACCAGTGGTTTTCACACGGGGTTGAGGCAGTAAATGGTTTTATGTGGTTTGGACGCAATACGGTTGAGAGGTCGACACGTGTTCTCTCGAAACCACCCATTTCGCGTTAAAAATGAGATTTAGACCGCTATGGTGAAACAGGCGTGAAAATGCCTATGGTCCATTGGATTTAGGGGGGAGATAGATCAACGGTAGAGATCACACGAAAACATAATGAAAGGCCCTAGCATGGTCAGGTGGGACCAGCGGGGTTATAAGAGAAATTGAAAGAAAAGTGCATATTGCCGGGGCACTTGAGGTACGAATAAGTTTGCGGGTCGGGTGCCTCCGTAGTGAATCTCGAACGTTGGATCAAGATCTTCTATGGTCAAAGGAGTCAACTGCAGGGGCACTCATATGTTTGACCTTTGTGTGAAAAGTGCCCGCAGGTGGAAAAAGAGGTGAATCGGTGTGAACCATCAGATCTGGGAGATGGACGGCATAGATTGACTCAGAGTATCGATAATCAGTGGAGAAGAGGGTCTGGGAAGGAATAATTTAGAAGTTGCGATGGCCGATGGCTGATGGGAAAGGCCAGAGCGATGGGTGGAGGACCGTTGGATCTGTAATGAGATCGATGGTGGAGATGCGCTCGGAGCTTTGCACATCGACGATGAAGAGGGACAGGGGGCAAGGGAACTGGAATTTCTGATGAGCGATGTGCTGATGCGATGGACATAGATCCATTGGATTTGGAATGAGATCGACAGTTGGGATCTTATCGGTAGATCGGCCATCAGTGGAAAGAGTTCCGGAAGGGAGGAAATTGGAATCACCAAAGTGCGATGCCGATGAGAACTGTTGGATCGAAAATGAGATCAACGGCTAGGATTAAATCGACAAAGCTAATGAATGGGGGAAAAAGGTTTTGAAAGTGGAAACAGGACTTGCCGAGGTGCGATGCACCGATGGAGCGCAGACTGTTTGATCTAAAACGAGATCAACGACAGAGGTTTACTAGGGGGATCGACCATTGGTGGAAGAAAATACAAGGGGAAAAAGGAAACGAGGAACTGTGATATGCGATAGTCGATGGGGTTTAGCACTTGGTCGTAGGACTAGGCTATATGATGAAAAAGAGGCTTGGGCTTAAGCCAAAAAGCGCTTAAGGCCCAATGTTTGAAAAGGAGCAGAAAAGGCCGAAAATGAGGTTTTTTAACCTTTTTAAGAGGTTCCGATAGGTATAAGAAAGGGGTTTAAACCTTATAAGAGTGATTTTACAAGGTTGAAAGGGATTTTTGAGGAAATGGAAGGGTTTTAATAGGAAGAAGGGAATGAAAGAGGGTTTTAAAGCAGTTTTTTTCAAGGCAACAGCAGGGATTTCTTTGTAGGTTTGAAATGAAGAGATCAAAGAAATGGATCTTTTTGGCGAAGGTACACAGCAAGGCTTCAAGAACTCACAATTTTGCTTAAAACTTGTTTCTTGAAGACTATAAGGCCTGTTTTAGCCATCATCAGTTATGAAAAATTTTTGTTGATGGCTAACAGTTGGAACTACTTCCAAAGATTCTGTGAGTTTCCAACATTAGACTCGACTGACCCAGACTTAGTTAGGTGAACAATATGGTATTCATTTCAGTGCAAGAGAAAATTATGGTCCCTTTTGTTAGCGCTCGAATCTGCCACAGGCTGAAAGAAGCAAAACTCGAGGCAACATCAAACCAACCTTAGCCTCGTAGCTAGCCCTACGAGGACAGGAGAGGGCTCTCTCCGGGTCTATCTCAGAAAAAGGTTTTCAGAAGGGCTGAGATGACCAAAAGCATAACTGATCTTAGGCTAGTAAACTGATAGAAAAGGGTTTTTTGATAAATGGGGTTTTCTGGGCAGTGTGGGGCAAAGACAGCAAGAGCAGAGATTAAATAAAGAACGCAGATTATCTCCTGAGGCAAGGTAAGCATGAAGTTTAGCAATTAAATTGAGATAAACGGAATGACAAGACTGCTGAGAAGTCAACAAGGGCATAGAAGATGGATCCTTGTCGAACAGAAGAAAACATTAAACTATGAATACTTCCTCAAGACAGAGCAAATAACTTGAATTCTGCCTTTCTCACTTAGAAACATTCAATATTGAAATGGCGATTAATGAACTGGGAACATAACGATGACAAATGAAAAAAAAGGAAAAACATTTGCTAAATTTCAAGCCACAAGAATCTCAAAAAACAAAGCTGTATCTCTTCATTAAAATCTCTGTCTAAGACTGTACAATAAAACTCTAATTTTCTCCTACACTCGCTCTCAGAACTCTCCCCTCCCTTTACAAAAATGATTATTTAATACATTAAGTGCCTCCAAAATGCCAAAGCACATAAATGGGAAGACACCACCACTTCTCTCGTGGTCTTAATTCCATGGATGGAAGGCAAATAATTGAGAGAATAACGACAACAGAGGACGCCAATGAATGGACGGATACAAAAAAAAAACCAATGAAGACACAATTTAACCGAAGAGTCCCAGGCCTTGATGATATCTCATTAAAGATAACTCATTGTGGAGTCTGTTATGCCGATGTTGTATGGACCCGGAATAAACATTGTGATTCAAATTATCCATTGGTGCCAGGGCATGAAATTGCTGGAATTGTGAAAGAAGTTGGCATCGATGTAGTCCGTTTTAAGTTTGGCGATCATGTTGGAGTGGGTACATATGTCAACTCCCGTCAGCAATGTGAATATTGTAATGAAAGAATAGAAGTTAATTGTGCAAAAGGGTCTATTTTCACCTTTAATGGTATCGATGTAGATGGCACAGTAACGAAAGGAGGATATTCTAGTCACATTGTTGTTCACCAAAGGTACTGCTTTAAGATACCAGACAATCTACCAATGGCTGCAGCTGCACCTTTGCTCTATGCAGGAATTACTGTTTACAGCCCTATGATTCGTCATCACATGAATCATGCAGGAAAGTCTCTTGGAGTAATTGGGCTAGGAGGTCTTGGTCATATGGCAGTAAAATTTGGAAAGGCTTTTGGACTGAATGTAACAATTTTGAGCACATCTGCATCAAAGAAGGATGAAGCATTAAACATTCTTGGAGCAGATAAATTTATATTTTCATATGATAAACAACAGATAGAGGCTTCTTCAAAGACCCTTGATTTCATCATTGACACTGCTTCAGGGGACCACCCAATTTATCTTTATATGCCACTTTTGAAGACTGCAGGAGTGTTTGTAATTGTAGGTTTCTCTAGTGAAATCAAGATCCATCCTGCCAATCTTATTATTGGCATGAAATCGATTGCAGGGAGTGTAACAGGTGGCACCAAAGACATTCAAGAAATGATTGATTTTTGTGCAAAGGAAAGAAATATCCCAGACATTGATGACCCATGGAATTCCACTCATGCACATTGAAAATGTTGCAATATAATCCAAAAGACCAATTAATGATAATTAACTTGCAAGTAGTAGAAGAGAAGACCCATTAAAATGTCCCTGTATGTAAAATGATCCAATAATGAAGCAGCTTATGCACATTCCTCCTGCAGCAATCATTAGAAGTGGGCACCTTCCATATTTGTCCATAATCAATGATGAGTGCACCGCCACCATCTGATGAAATCCTCTTTGCAATATTCTTGCCAATTATGCTCCAACACATTATTACAAACTACTAATCTGACATTCTCTTCTCCAAAACAGGGTTTTGGAGAAGAGTCATCCTTGATTATTAATAATGATGATACTCTCGAAATAAGAAACTTATTGAACCTTGCTGAGTTTGCCTCTGACAGTAGACTGACAAGACGGAGTCTAACACCTTTATCTGTAATAATTTAGGGAGTGTAAGGATGAATATTGATAATAATAAACACCCTCATGAACCTCCTCACATAAGGATTGGTGGTGTAATGCATAAAGTCCCCAAAACCCCCTCCTCAAATGGTCATGTTCCATCCATTATCACTGGTCCTAGACATTGGGCTTGGAAACCATTTCCTTCAATTGTTCCTCAAACTTCCTCTCTTGTAGATTATCATCCTGCAATTACTCATAGAGCAAATGTGCATTTTGTATCCATGCCTTCTTTTCCAGGCATAAGTTTTGGAAATGTACTAGTAGGGGATGAAGGTCCGGCAACACTTTTACATGGGAAAACTGTGCAAATTGGACCGCAAACAACAAATTGAATGCATCCAAATATTCATGGTGGAGTCTCTTTAAGTCTTGGAGGGCCTTGTCAAGTTGTAGACCAAAAGCATTGACCTAGTGATTTCTCCACATAAAAGTGGTGTAGGAGCCTTGTTTTCGAGGTTGAGTATCCACATCTAGATTTATAGGCTGGAATCTTGATGAAAATATAATAATGATTTTATTGTTGTCACTATTGCCAGTAGCCTGTCTGATTGAATGCAGTTTACCTCTTCCAGTTTTAGTGGTGGATATAAAGTTTCCTCCCATTAGGGTTCAAATTAAGGACAATGGCATTGAAATGTGGTTGTAGGAAAATTGCCGAAGACAAGTGTTCTTAATTTAAACCCAGTCTCATGTTCTAGCAACGACATTATTAACTTTTTTGTGTTTTCAAGTATATTACATATGATGTGGGTCTCTTGTTGAAGGCCTTGGTTTGACATTGTGGTTAAGGTCACATATCCATAAGTAGTTTTCCTTGAGTTCAATTCCCACCACAGTGCCTATGCATGACTATAACTTTTTCGTATAGCTCCAACAGTGGCATATATACCAATAATATGGGTATTGTGCTGCATGTGTTTTCGTTGCATTTTGGCAAGGACAAAAATCCACAAACAATTGGTCTCAAGTCTTGAGTTTAATGTCATGGGCTTCTCCTATGCTATGTTATGTTCTCTAGATCTCTAAGGTATTCATTATTTAGCTTGGCTACCTCCAAATTTATTTGTATGCACAAGCACAATGTTGCTCTTGGATAACACTGGTTATGCTTACACAAGTTTGACCCTTTGATGCACAAGCTTTACACTTCTCTTATTGCTAATAGTGGGTATGTTTGCACTAGTGGAGGATGGAGGTGAATTGCCATATTTAAAGGGAAAAATGGATTTGCAAGTGATGCTTCTTATGTGATGTAGAGACAAAGGAGCACTTATTTCATTGCTCTGTTTCTTACAATATATTTGTGTAGATAGAATTTGAGTCACTTGGTTCATGTTTGTCTTTGAATTTAACTGTAATGTTAGACTTATAAAATCATTCATTGGCTTGCATTAAGTAGCGACCATTGTTGATCCCTTTAATACATGAAGAGTTTGTATAAACAGTTGACAAAGCTTTCTTGCAACCTTAAGGTATGTCTAAATTGAAGTTTTAAATTTCAAATCTAGTGAACAAAATGACATAGGATGCATTTTCCTCTTCAAGAATTATAGGCCTAAATTTTTGTCTTCTTAGATACCTTGATCAAAGGTTCTTGTCTTTGCTCATCAAGGTGGTGGTTACCTTCATACACCATAAGCTCTAGTATCTTGCTATGATAGTCACATCGATTACCTCTTTCTTCTAGGTTATGATTATGAATAGGCTTAATTTCTCGACATTCTCCACCCAAACTGAAGTCAGGGTGTGGTTGGGTTCACTAGGGGAGTATAGTTTCTATGACAACAATGTCAATGTTTCTTCAATTGATGGTTAGATCACTGTCTTTGCTACTATTATGAATTCATTGTACTTGGATGCTAAAAGAGTTTTGACACAATCATTTCCATTATATCTAGTTTCTACAACCCCTAAAGGGAATTTTTGGAGGTGACCATGGTCTAGCCATTCAAAACTTAGAAATGTGAAGAATAAACAATCTGAATCAACAAGCGTTAATGCTAGACAAAGTTGCAACAATAATTTTGTTAATTCTGTAATTGGAGAGAAGTAAGATCTTGGAAATGTTCTCCATCTTGAGCATGGGATTGTTGTGGTTTCTGATTCCCCATCTAAGTTGTCAAGTTCACCTGATGCTGACATAAACAAAGAGCTGACTTATTTTTCCAATTTTCTCATTGGAAAAGAAAAAGCTAGTTTACATGCTGGGGAGAGAAAAATCAATGGAATGCATGAGATTAGGTTGGCATCTCAATTGGCTACACATGACAATGGCACAGTGGTTGTTGATCAAAATATGCTCAAAGATAAAAAGGGTGAAGTGTTAGTTGTATTTGAGCAGTCAACAACAAATACAGGTAAGGTGTCGGAATGGGAATTACAATCAGAAGCTACAACAATCCTCCCTAAAGCTGATATGGCTATTTTGGAGGAAAAACCAGGTTTTCTGTCTAGTAACAAAGTTGATGACTGCAAAAAATCTTCTGGATATAGAAACTCAGGTAGGGTTAACCATGATAGTGCTAAAGTACTTTGGGAAGGTTCAACTGCCAATGTGAAGGCAATTGACACACAAGATAAGGGTCAAGTATCCACCACTAATAGTTATATTTGTGAAATGTCTACTCTACTTCAAGTGTCATATTTTCCTATTGAAAGTGAAGGCAAGCATGATTTAGTAGCTAGATTGACAAAAAAGGAGAACAAAATTTCTTCCAATGTTTCTGTGAAGAATAATGTTGCAAATATTGGCGATACTACCAAGGTAGTAGTTGTCAACAAGAATGAAAAGAAGGATTTTTCCAGTAAGGAAAATGTTGCAGCTCCGACTATGATTTATATAATGCTTATAAGGTTCAAGAGGAGGAGGAAGATGTGAACCTTCCAGAACCATCCAAAATAATAATTGATGTTGGCAAGAGTAAGACTTCTTCAAAAGAGTCTGAGAAGAAAGTCCTGAAAGAAGTGGATGACTGGGAAGATGTAGCCGAGATTTCAACTCATATGAATCAAGTAGCTATTTTAGTTACTGAATGTTCAGGAGACAAAAATTACTCCATTGATTTTTTGTTGACAATCAAGGACCAGTGCAAAGATCTACCAAATCATTTTGAAATTTGTCCAGACATTATTGAATAACTTGGAAATTCCCAAGAACTTGCAAGTAATGTAGGAGAGGCTGATGCATTAGCAAGCACTGCAAGAGGACTTGACAGGCAACTGAGTGGGAATTATCTACTTGAACGTCGTGGGAGAAATATGGCAAGTTCGGATGATGATAGATGGGCCAAGCGGGTGGATGCTCTTACTAATGGTTGTGATATGTGGATGGATGCCGATCTTAGTGGTTCCTTTATTGTGTTTCAAATTGGCCAAGGTTATAATACTGGCTTTGCAAGAAATAGTTGTGCAAAACAAATGAGTATGAATGTCATCCTTCCTGGAGGGCCTTATATGCAACCACCACTTCCACAAGTTGGACTAGTGAGAAATAATTCTAATGCTGATAGGTGGCAGTGTGCTTCTGGTTCACAAAACTGTTTGATTCCTCCTCCACAACCTTCTTTGCCCCAAATTCATATATTAGAGAACCGATAAGAAGTGGGCAGCGTTTTTGATGAGGATAAGTTGAAAAAAAGACAAATTAAATCCATCCTTAATAAATTAACGCCCCAAAACTTTGAGAAAATTTTTGAACAGGTCAAAGAATTTTGCATCATGTCTTCATGGTATAATATCTCAAATATTTGACAAAGCCTTGATGGAGCTACCTTTTTGTGAAATGTATGCAAAATTCAGTTTTCAGCTTGCTGTAGGAATACCAAAATTTTATGAAGATAATGAGAAGGTTGTTTTCAAGAAAGTTATTTTGAACAAATGTCAAGAAGAATTTGAAAAAGATGAAAGAGAAGAGGCAAAGGCTAAGAAAGCAGAAGAGCATGGTGAAAAAATCCTTTCAACAGAAGAAATACAAGAGAATAAGGTTACAACATGACAATGAATGCTAAGAAATATAAGGTTTATTAGTGATCTTTATAAAGAAATTATGCTAACCGAAATAATTATGTATGAATGCATCAAGAAATTAATTGGTGAATTTCAGCATCCAGAGGAGGAAAATGTTGAATCTTTGTGCAAACTAATGAGCACTATTGGTCATATGATTGACCATTCAAAGGCCAAGGAACATATTGATGCTTACTTTGATAGGATGAAAAAATTGTCCAATAACCAAGGGCTTCCCTCTAGGCTGAGGTTCATGTTGAAGGATTTGATTGATCTGAGGAGGAATGGATGGAAACAAAGGAAGAAAGTTGAGGGCCCTAAGAAAATAGAGGAAGTGCATCAGGATGTTGTGCAAGAACTACATGGATAGGGATGATTCTCTCAAGGTACCAATATGGGACATTCATGTCGGAGACTCGTGACACCACTTGATCATGCTGTGAGATGACCTGCGATGCCACCTTACATAGTAGGTGCACAGACGAGTTCACTTCCACATATGGGTGGGATTAAAGGGCCACAATCCCATATGGGACCACGTGACCGTGGATTCACCAGTAAAGATACTCGGATTATGGATAGGGCTCAATTTGAAAATGAGTCTATGCCAAGCCCTTCAACACACAGAGCTTCTGATGATGGCCACTTGACTCTTGGTACTAAGGGAGGACTTGGCAAGGGAATAAGAGGGAGGGCTCAGCCTCTACCATATGCTAAGAGTGATCTAGCAGTATTCCACCATTCACATCCTGAGTAACATACGAACAGGTGCGGGTCCAATTTTAGGTTGCAGTTCTAACCGGATGCCAGTGAGTATGAGAGACGCCATTTTGACAAGGAATTATGCTGCATAAAAGCCTTTATTTGAAAAATCATGTTTCCAAGAAAGAAATATTTTGGATAATGACATAAGAGAGTTTAAGAATTCATACTCATCTAGTGCCAGAGGTGGGAAGACTGCAAATGCTGAATTTCAACTGTAAGAACATTCTTCTCAAAGAACATTGAGTTCACAACTCATTGAGGTTCAACTTAGGAAAAAGGCTGAAATGGAAATAAAAGAATATTACAGGTGAATTCCCTTACAAATATTCCATGCATTTTCATTATGTATTTTAGAGAATTAGACAATTTTCCCTGACTTTTTCTTAATTTTGCATGGCATACCATCCAGTGTGAGAGATTTGAAGGAGGCAACTTTTTGTGTAGATGACCTTAAAGCACCATTGTTCCATTCAACTATGGTTTCACTTTGGATATTAGATTATTTTTCAGGAAAGATGTTGAAATTGATCTTCTGGGGAATCACCTTACACATTTATGCAAGTTTGAGCCTTTCTTTCTAAATCAAGGACAACTTACTGAAGGGTAATGTGAAATTTTGTGTTTGTTCTTATTCAAGTTTGAATTTATTTAAGGACTGCTATAGTCTATGGTCATTTTATGAATTATAAATATATATAATTTTTATGTTTCTAGGTTGGAGACTATACTATTTTCATTAGAGGATGCTACTGTTGATGCGCCCAAGGATCTTGAGTTCCTTGGTCATGTATGGTTAAAATCCACTAAGCTGATTCCATGTCATTAGAACAATTTTGCATCCTTCCTGAGAAAAAAATCCATTACAGAATAGGAGTTTCCCAAGAAGGAATTTATGACATGAAACCAAAAAATTACAAGCGATGTTAGTTTGTATTTCCAAGGCATATGATAGAGAAAACTAGCTTTATTTAGGCTACTCATCCATATATGGTTCAATGTGCAATTGTTTAACTAGATAATGAATTGTGTTTCCTCAATATATGTGCAATTATAATTAATGGCTTAGCCTATTATTCTATCATGTCTACAAGAGAACATGGGTAGGTATGACTAATGACTCCTCTGCCATTTTTTACTGTAGAGTAGGTGGTCTCAACAGAGTTATAGCAGAGTAAAAAAGAACTATAAGCTTGACAACTATAGAAATAGTATTTGCCCTAAATTTGACATATTTACTCTTTGTTTATTATGTTTTGATTTTGGGTGATATGACTAAGGTAGATGCAATTATGTTGAAGGACCCCACCCTTGAAGAACTAAAATTCCTACCTTAAAAACTACCAACAACTAAGGAGCTACAAGAATCAACACCATATTTGATTTGAACCTAAATAGTCTTATTATCTCCGAGTATTTCCCTAATCACAATGACCAATAGATTCTCCTCATGGATTATTTCTCTCATTCTATTTATTAGTAAAATCCACAAAATTTATCCCTACATTTGACTCTCGAGAAAAAAACATATAATTGTTATCATTTAAATTATCCATATCTTGGAAATTTAGTAAATTTGATTTGGATAAGCTTTGTTGCCTTTCAAAGCCTATTATAGTCTTGACAAAGTATGATGGAATGAAATTGGGTGAAGACCAGATCCAGGTTTACCATGTCAGAACCTAGGTTCATTGAGATGGCGACCTTGGTTTGAAGATATCCACCATACAAACTAGGACCACCCATACTTATCGTTTCCATCTCTCTTTCATCATCAAGATTAACATAATGAGGACCTATAACCTGTGGAGGCCCATGGTAGTTATTGCAACGTAATTTATTAGAATACATGCCATTTCTTATTATGAGATTTACCACATCCGAAAATGGCATCATTCACATCATTTTGAAGAAGTCTACAAATTAGGTCAACATAATTTTTTCACATTTACAACTTCCCTTACATTTTTTGGTTCTTGAAGCTCAAGCACTTTCATAAAAAAAATATGCAAAGTCAAACCAAAAAAATGATCCACTCTCTTTTCATGTTCTAATATTATAATGAAGTTTTTAAGAGACACTGTTTGTTTGTTTGTTTTGGTTAGAAAAGGGTTTTCTCTTGGTTTTATGCAACTTTCAAGCTATCATATGTAGCATGTTGAGAAATGGGAAAGAATAATGTGTGACATTTATCTTGTAGAAATTGATGCTGAATAAAATGATACATATTTTAACCAAACTACTATTCACTTTGGTAAAGGCAGAGGAACATCCTAAAAAACTGCTTAAGAATACACCATATACAAAGTTTGACCATCAGTAATATATGCATTTTTTTTTTGTATATATGTTATTTTTTCTACCCAAGATATCACAACAAGAAAAATATTGACATTGTATAAATTGTTTGAGGACCTCATTGAGGTCGATTTTTATGATGTCCTATTTGATTAATACTTTCTCATATGTTAGGAAGGTTTTAAATATGAATTAATATGTTCATGAAACAAATTAGATTCAAATTTTATATATATAAAAGATAAAAACAAATTTCATTGTCTTTGTTTGATTATTACTTGACTCTGTTGTGGGAAGGTTACAGGAAATGTGATTGGAAAAAGGACGGGGAGACGATGCATATCACGTCTTGGATATGGTTCATTCGCTGTTAGAGATTGCTTAGAAACCTAAGCCATTGACTTTGGAAATGTTTCTAGTGGGAATTCCTATGGTTTTTAATGTTGTGATTATTTCACTTCATGGTTATTTTGGGCAATAAAATGTCTTAGGAATGCTACACACGACATCAATGGACAGCTAAACAAATTTTTTATAATTTCAATTTTCATTCCATGATATCCTCTCTTTATTGTTTGATTGTATTTTGGACGTTTCTTTTGATTTTGTTTTTCTTTTTAACTATGAAATTGAAAATAATTAGTACCATGTCCATTTAAACAACAACCAAAGCTTGAATATGAAATTAGTATTACACTATATTGATTGGAGTCCTTATAGGTATTTTGTGTTAAAATATTTTCATGACTATCAGAAAATGTTACTTTCATGTTGTTATTTGAGTACATTTTGTTTATATACTTGACTAAGTTCATGCATTAGAAAATGAAATGTTGTTGTGAATAAAACGACAAGGATTAAACATCACACCTCAGATTATTTGTTTTCACAAGTTATCTACAGTGTGAGTTTTTTAGCATATAACTTAGTTGACATGATTGTTCTTAAGCTTTTCTTGAAAGTTGAATACTAGGTTACTAAGGTGTTATTTTCTATATATGGTGATATTTTATTTGCTTTGTTTATACAGGTTATCTGGCCACATTATAGTGACAATTATTTCCCCAATGATGAAAATTTGTTCGAGTTTCTTACTTGTATGGAGAAAAATGGCTTTGACATTGTTGATGTTGAGGTATATGTCGTATAAAATATTGATAGTCTAATTTAGTTTATATTCGAGGGTTCATTGTCTTTCATGTTTTACACTCTGCATTGTATCTTCTTCTTTTTTCAGGAAATGAACTCAGTATTGATGGTAAGAAGCATGAATTCAAAAAAGAGGGAAGCAATATCATTGGAGTGACAAATGCAAAAAGAGAGAGAGGAGAACTGGTCTGGTGATAATCTTAGAGCCAATATCCCGCATAAGACACACATATAAATATTGATGGTCAAGTCTTCAGAGTTGGTGAATTCACCTGCAATGCCTTGAAAATACAACGATAATGTTTTGAAGTGATGAAACACTATTTCATGTGTAAATGGTAGTCCAACCAATATTAAGTTGGAAAATCATATTGTAATACTTTCACATTTCAATAAATAATATAGTTTATGTGGTTGAAATTATTTATAGTTGCACTTGATATTGTTTAGTATTGTAATTAAAATATGCGAATTTGTGTTTTCCTATTAGATGAACATGCACATTGTATGACATTTTTTAAATCATACGAATTAATTTATGCTGATTAATAATGAACACAAAATCAATTTAAAACTACTAAATTAGTAGTTTATATTGATTAATGATGAACAAAAATAAAATGAATGTCGACTAGATTGGTCATTTTATAATTATTATTAATGAAAGTAAATGAAATGAATATAAACAACTAAATTAGGTTATTTATATAATGAATAAATGGCTATTTATGAAATGATAAATTTGTGACTACAAAAGAGAGCGACTAAATGCATATATCATTATGCTTGTCCCATATTACCATTCTTATATTACGACTAAAGTTGATGTATTTCTTCGGTCATTAATTGGTTTCAAACAATGACTAAAATTTGCATATATATGAATATTAGTAGCTAATTTACAGTATCTTATAACAAGGCCAACATTTTGGTCATATTTCTTTGGTCATTAATTGGTTTTATTGGGTGATCATATAGTAGTATATTTGCTCATTAATTGTGACAATTAATGACCAAATCAAAGATTAAATCAATGACTAAATAAATGAACAAATCAATGACTAAATTAATGATCAAATTGATGACTAAATCAGTTACTAAATTAATGACCAAATATGCAACTAGACAACAAAATTGAGATAACCAATTAATGACTAAGCTAAAAACGACCAAAAGTTGGTCACCTTATAAGATACTGTAAATTAGCTACTATTGGTAACAGGCAGTGTAATAATCCATTGTATGCAATAATGCAATTTAATCCCATTTTTTAGTAACTAGTTAGCCATTTTTACTAGTGGTGTTTTATGTTTCAGAAAGCTTTTGCATCACTAAAAACAATGCTGTAGCCTCTATCCTCAACTGATGAAACGAGACAAATTTTCTTCGGTACAAATTACATGCATCACATATTTTAATTGAAATGGTTTACCTGAATCCCTCTGAAAGGTAATGGTACCAATCTTGGTAGCACTATACCATCCATCATCACCCATTTCAATATGCATCTGGAGATATTTCTCCTCCAAGTCATTGAAAATTTCCTTATCTCCCTTCATGTGAAAGGAAGTGCCACTATCCAAACACCACACAAATCCTAATGCACTAGACATCATGAATGCGATTAATGAGAAGTCAAGGTCAAATTGTGAGGCAAGGGCCTCATCAGCTACAGATCCTCCAACCTTATTGTTCTTCTTCTTTTGTGGACAGTTAGTAGAAAAATTCCCATGTTCGTGACAGCGAAAACACTTCACTTTGGACATGTCTTTCTTCTTTCATTCTTAGATATGTTATAATTCCAATTTCTTCCCTTTCCACTTCCTCACCTTAGTAACAAATCACGGTCCTATTCATCCTCATTCTTATATAGAATACATCCTAAGTGTTCCAATAAACTCCTCCTACATAAATCGACCATAATCGTTCCACAATAGGAAAATTTTCCTGTACGTTGAGAAGTCTTAAATATTTCATGCCGCTCTTGGGAACTCTACAGAATCCTTCTCACCAAATCATCATCAACAGTTATTTTCAATGTCCCCCAGTTCATCCCGAAATTGGACAAACTTTGTTAAATATTTTGGAATGGTGTCGGCCTTTTCCATCTTGATCTTCCTGATTTTATCTTTGAGCACCAATTTCCTATGGTCGTTTCTACTTTGGAATAGATTCACCAAATACTTCCACATTTCATATGGTGTGGCTTTCCCATGGAGGCTTGAGACAATGTGGTCTCGTATTCCCTCGAACATGATCCTCCTCGCCTTTGCCACTTTCTTTTGCTATGCATCAAGATTTGCAGCATCTGCAGCATCGAGTTTAGGAACATATTTGTCAATGATTTCCTTCAACCCATTGTCTTTTAATACTTCCTCCATCCTGTCCTTCCAAGAAATGTAGTTCGAGCTGCCCTCGAGTGCATACTCTAACCTCATGTCATTGAAATCGATTTCAATGTTAACTCAATTGTAGCACCAAGAAAGTCTTTCTTCAAATTCGAATTATATCTGATAAAAAAATCATATCCGACTTCACTTATGCAATTTCCTGTGCTTTGATACCATGTAGAAATTATACAATATGCATGTATATCTTGGATTCACCCAATCTAACAATATGTTAAAGTTAAATACTGAATTTCTTCTACAAAACTTTGCGTAATTAAAAACATAATCACCAATTACAATATCATGAAGAAAGATCAATCACACAAAAAAAGATAATTTCCCGGGAGTTGAAGCCCCGAAAATCGGGTCTACAACAAGGGGGATACCCACCCGGTCTGGACCTTGGTTAGCAGCTCCTTTTCCATTTGGTATAGTGGGTCCAACTGGGGATATGGGACCAGTTTCCCAATATGCGTGTGTCTGTGTTGAGAATTGATATTTCCTTTCTAAAAGTTCCAAAGTGAAATGCTTTTATTCTAACTCTAATCTAATAACATGCAATTGTATTCTAATAAACAGAAATATCTAATTCTACACTAACCCGAGATGTAATCTTTCCGTTATGCGATCTAAAATGATTTCAAATAAAAATTGGTAATAAATATCATTCAACTATTATGAGAAAAGAATTCAATGGAGATAAACCACTTCGTATAAAACATTAGACGAAACAGTTGTGAAAAACATATCGCATAATAAGCTACTCATATATTAAGCATAAATAAATAGCTATCACCGTAAAAAAGTGCCAAATGATAACTCAAGCATTCACGCATCAATATATAAAAAACTGAACATGAATATCACTTTAACACAAAGGCAGAAATAGTTAAGAGATAAAAGTACCATTTATAACTAGTTCTACTCATGAGCTTCAAGCAATAATGACTTATCTCTTCTTAATCCAACATCCACTAAGAGTACAAAAGTGCAACATCACTAGTAGATATTAAATGCAGATATCAATAAATCCTGTTCCATTCATTCATCAAAACCTCCTCGGAGGGTGCAAAAGTGCATGTTCTGAGGACAAGTTTTTGAAAAATTTCAGGACCATTCTCTAAATGCATGAAAGGGTTTAAATACTACTAACTAATTCTAAAAATAATTTATTACAAAATGTAGGATACGGTTTAAATGACCGTCCTTATTTTAGGAAAAAATAAAACAAAATTAATACTAAATCTAAAATTAAAACTAACAACTAACTATTTGTGAATTTGTTCTTTGAAATTGCAAGCGTTCAACATTTGTTTGAGAAGAGTAGGCTAGCCGACTTCAGACTTTAACTGTCCTGTGTAAATGGAATCGGCAAGAGTTGGTGCCATCTTCTCGGTAGAATTGATGATACATTTGAGAGTCATGCACTGGGTGTGTGGTTTTACCAAACATGCCCTGTAAGAATCCCAATTTAACTTAGTTAATCTTTTAATCGATTCTACCTTTTCTTGAGCCTTCTGTTTCCAGTCTGTCTGCAGTTGTTGTGCTTTCGGTAGATACCCTGGAGTGGTTTCTGAGATCAAATTTTCCTTGTGAAAATTTTAATTTATGCAGTCAATAACACTGTTTGCTACTCTGGCTGCTTCTTCTGCCTCTTGCTCTGCTTTTCTGATTTTTGCATCCCAATTTTTAAAGAGCATTTCTTTATGATTGTCGTTGATTATTGGTGCACCTGCTCTTTTCCCCTCCTCTATTTCTTTCCAAGCCAAATATTCAGTAACTCTTTTATCAATTAAATCATAATCATGCCGTAAGTCTACGACTTGATTAGTGATTTTATCACTTTCTTCACAATAAGAGTTCCACTGTGATATTCTTTGGCACAATATTTCCTGTTGCTGCAGTATTTGATCATTTAAGGAAATGGATTCTGTGATGAATTCTGTAAGCTTGGGATCATATTTGTGCATCTCTTTCATAACCTGTAACTGTTTTTCCTTTTCAGCCAAACTGTTCAAGTACCCTATCTGCATTTGTTGGAAGTCCTGCTGTAATTTTTCAAGATGTTTCTGTGCTTCATTGTTGGCGTTGGCTTGTTGCATCTGTTGTTGTAAAACCTGTACTTGAACTTCTTTCTCATTCAGTAATTGTCGTACCTCAGATTCTTTATCAATGGCTACAGAGGCATATGCTCCTATGATCTGAGATAATTTGGTGAGATTTTCAGTGGGATCAGCGATAGGATCTTGCCATAGGATGTCTAATTGCTCTGCATCATGAGATAGCACGTTTTCTAATTTCCTTTTCTTCTTTTGTCTTCTCACTACTACTTTGTGTTGTGGACTATAAAATACATCAAGAGGAGGAATTTCGTCTATTTTTAGCATAAGTTCAGAGGATGGGGTAATGGGAATATGTTCCATTTCTGAGACATTAATAGTTATTCATGTGATTATATCTTTTGTTGTCTGTATATTACTCACAGGTGTCTGTGTGTTCTGTCCTTCAATATTGATTAAATCATTGAATGTCTCCAATTCTTTATTTAGCTCAGTTTTGACTGATGGTTGCTGTACGATGAGAGGGGGAAGATTTAGTTGTGGAGAGGTCAAAAACTGTTGTTGTGGGAGCTCCTTTGACTGGGAAGTATCCCTTACTGGCCCTTCACTTTTATCATGGTCATTTTCAGACCTCTTAGAGTGTTCTGACGTTTCTCTCCCGGACTTAGATTTAGATCTGTCTGTGCCTGAAATTCCACTGAGACTAATACTGGGATTTGGTTCCCTTATGGGTTCTAGGCGTAATTTATCCAAAGGGATACTAGCTAACCTCCTTTCCCTGTATATCTTGAACTCTTGAAATTCTGCTGGAGGAAATCGCATTTGGGCCGAATGTAGAACCTCTTTAAGTGTACCTTTCTCTTGGAACATGTCATCAAAAAGATCATATTCTCTAGAAAACACCTTTATTTTGACTACAGTAGTGAAATTTTTAGCAATATCATAAGGATCGAACGATCTTCTTGGAAATTTAAAAAAATGTAAACATGTTATGTTGTTTACTTCTTTGAATGCATGGCCTACATCAAATAGTGAAAATGCCCCACAGGCCACAAGAAATTGTGGCCAAATAGCCTTCTTTTTATCTTTCAAACCTTTAGTCAAACTTCCTTCTCCGCAGGTTTGATAAGTAATTTCTTGTGCCATGAGTTTATCAGGAACATAGAAAGGTAAGACATGAGGGGAAGCGAGACTTACAAATACCCTGACATATGTAAACAGTTCTTCTCCAAACCATCTCTCAACAGGAAGTATATCTACCTCTGCTTCAGGAGAAAACCTTGGAGCGTCTTTATCATATAACATTTTGTACAGGGGCAACATGATTCCATGACAAATCTTGTAAAAATATGGAGTGAAATTAGAATCCCACAATTCTTTATGATAAGTATGAATGGGTAGGGGGTCTTGAGTCATCCATTTCCAACCCATTAAAGGAAACTTGGAAATATAACAAATTGAATCCATCACATATGCAGATAAGTAAAAAGGGGGATAAATTCTCTGAGAAACATTTCTTTTAGACCGGTAATTCAAAATGGCTATGGCTTAGTTATCAGATAATATCTTAGCCCAATCCACAACAGTAGCATTAACAACAACATTCAATAATGGAAGCCATTTAGATGAAAATTTATTAATGTCTGGCTTCCCAAAAAGCCTACAGAGCATAGCAGCAGCAAAGCAATATGGGGAGGTGAGAGAACCAGTACTGTACATACCATGTTTATCCTTTTTTAGTGGTTCGTCCCTCCTTGACCAGTCCTTGGTGCATTCTGCCAAGATTTCATTTTCTTTAGCAAACTTCTCCATGAACTGTTTGTTATAAGTTTCCTGTGGCTCTGGTAAATGATACATGAGTCTCAAATCTTGTGGAGTGAATGAACCAATAAGTTCTTGACCTTGAGTCTTAAACTTTCTGTTTCTGATATCAGTGCCATTCAGTACCCATTTAACCATGTCTATGTATGGAATAATTTTAGGCCTCGCCGCTATCCGGTGCAAGAATGAGCAAGCTAGCTCTGTAATAGACGCCTCAGAAGACCCATGTGAGCTTGCAGTAGCTGTAACCTCCATTACTCTGGGGTTCTCTTCCTCAAGTAGATTATACATGCCTTCCCAAGTAGTAATACTAGCATCTTTGTTATAGGCAGTGTCTGTATACAAGGGCATCATTTCTTTGTCTTCAGAACTCGAAGCCTTGTCTTTCTTTCCCATAATACCCTGAATACTGCTTTGTATAGTTCTCTGTTCTTCGTTCCTGCAGTTTATGAATGAAGTGAGAATAATGATAAGAAAAAGGTGACGAGAAAGCTTTTAAATGCTGAAGACGTATAAAAGATACCACCTTACATGAAATGGCTCTTCGATCATAACAAAACCATATTTCATTAATGATTGACAACCAATTAATTGATTAACGTTAAAGCACATAAACAAGCCTCGATTTATAGAAAATATTTTTCGTCCAATGAGCCTTCAAGATCTGCGATAAGGAGATCTATGATTTGCTTCGCAATATCGCAGATCACAATCTTGTGAAATTACTATATCACAATACCGCAAAATCACTGGATCGCAATATCGTAGAATCGCTAGAGCGTAACATATGACAAACATCTGTTAATGTGTTTTTCTGTGAAACACGATTTGCGATATATGTGCCATCGCATATCGGCGGTTTGAATATTTTTCAGCGTAACATATGAAATTTGAGGCATGCGATGCAATGTAGTTTCGCATCGCGATCTCGCAATCTTAGAATTCTGCTTGTACGGAGGTATTCATCACCTTTTTTGCGATGTGATATTCCTTTAAGGAATGATTTTATTCTATCTTATCATAAAAATTAAGCTTTTTATATTGTTCAAGAGGTATTTTCCTAAGTTTATGATATTAAGTTTTATTGAAAAAAGAAATACAAGCACTAATTGATTTTTAAATTTTTTGACGAAGGGCCCCCACTTATTTAGTATTACTGATAATACTAAATAAGAAGGGGGGTTTTTGATGGCCACAACACCAGGTAAAGCTTACAGCTAGAAACCCCCACTATCTTCTATTTTATATTAAGCACAAATCATGAAACAATTACATAGAAAACTCTTCTCACAAGAGCCCTCCAGTACTCAGCTAATTGTCTGACACTGCCATATGCAAAACTGACCAATACATATCCAATTCTTGTCCTATAGACATCTTTCCTTTCTTGTGTAATCCCTGATGGTAAACATCCCTAAAATATAGGAATTCTTGCGTACCTTAACTACGCAAGTATCATGGGAACTCAAATGGGTGTTTTCCTGCATGTGTACAAGCCAATAATCCTACAACTGATAGTCAACTTCCCTTTCACCTAGAACTCAACTTGGTCTCCACTAGATCTGACATGCATGCAGCTAATAATAGTAAATCCTTAGTTTCATATGAGATCGCTGATGGTGAATTAATTAATATTTAATTCACTAGATCTCTCACTAGTTTACCTTCAGTTACAACTAGCACAATTGAGTTTAAGTCACTTAACTGAGTTAAACCGATTCACAACTTGCACCAACTCATGCACCACTGCATTTCGAACTCTGTTACAACTAGTATTACTCTGAATGCCTCACCAACAACCTCTAACTTGAAATCCACTAGCTAATTGAATATATTACTTTCAATTAACTCATTAAAGTCCACATTGATAATATATTATAGTTTAATATGCACATTAATTAAGTGATAATAAAAATAGACATGCACCCAAAAATAACACTATGGGCCCCACCCTAGTCTGGGTTCTTAATGCAAGCAAGTGCTTGAGGCACTAGGCATGGGTGCTAAATCTTCTTGTTGAATCTCAACAACCATAGCCTCGGTCACCAAAAAATTGAACATCACCAAAGGTGATGTCGCCAAAATTATAGGTGTTGTGGTGACATTCAAGGTTTGTCACGAATATTGATTATAATGAAGGATAGTGACCATCACCATTTCATATGGACAACAAATATTTATTGTGATGGACATTTCCTGGCCATAATTATTGGTGCATATATATGGCGACCTTCATTGACCGTCACCATTTCATATTTGTTGAGGGTCAAAAAATGTCTAGATAAGCTCATTGGTTACTTGAAGGTCCATCACGAATAATGAGCATAATGGCGAAAAATGAATCTCACCATTTCATATCAACAACAACGATTTATGGTGATGGAACATTCATGGTTATCACTATTGATGCGCATATATGTTGGTGTTTTTTTATCGACACCATTTCATATTTTGGTTAGGGTCAAGAAATGTCACCATAAGGTCAGTGATGATGGTCAAAAGAGCCTCTATCACCAAGAACTGATCACATCCATTCCATATGAATATTAGGGAATGATGGAATCTAACCACCAACCTCCTTTTAAAACATGTGATTTTCCGTTGAGCTAATACCCTTTAAAGAATTATAATTTTAAAAATTGGATATTGAAACTTTATATATTGTAAATTCTACAAATTTCAATAAATTAAAGTCTCGAAAATCTTTTACTAAAACAACAGAACAACGTTGAAGTTGTAGGTCCCTTCCTAATGGTTATGGAATTTATGAAGGGTGGGTGGAGGGAAAAATAGTTATTTATAAGAGACTGAATATGCTCAGTTCAATACTTAATTACAATTGAAACTTTGAAGACATTTATAGGCTATAAATGACCTATAAGTATCAAATGCACTAAATATTAGAAAGGAAATGTCATAAGTGGATAACATATGGAAGAAGAGCATTAATGAAGAAAATCCAATATGTTAGAGGATGAATGAAATAAAAATCTCAATGTTGTTTTTTTTGGGTGACATTTTATAATTGGGACCTTTGTATTTCCTTTATCATGTAAACATTCAAATTAAAATTTAGAAAATTTAGATATCTTAATGGTATCTAAACTTCTGTGAAAATGTAACATGGATCTCCAGGGACCATGAACCACATAAGGAAAAATAAAAATATTAATCACCCAAGTTCCAATCCCAATGAAAAGAGATCCATGAGCATGTGTATGGTTGATTGAATTTCACAACCCCCAACTTCAAGTGGGATTTTCCAAAATCATTAAAAATTGGGGTTCATAACTACGCACAGATCAAATGAAATGATTTCCATTACCAGAAAAGAGGGCATATGTGAAACATCAAACCAATAATTGAGAGAAAATGAAATATATAAAACATCACAAGGATATGAAAAAAGAAAAAGAGAATCTAAAATTTAGAACTTCATAAACAATTGGTAAAGAACCCTCAAACCCTACCTTCATTTTTCAAGCCATGAGAGAGACAAGGAAATATCTAATTGCGACACAATGACATGAAAAATTAAAAAGAGAATCATAAATGAAAAACTTCATAAACAATTGGTACAGAACCCTAGAACCCTACCTTCATCTTTTGAGCTGCGAGATTCAGGAAATCTAGAAAATAAATGGTCCCATTTCCATCTCCATCCACTTCAATAATCATATCCTATAGTTGAGATTCAGTTCAATTATGTCCTAGAGAGCGCCTAACACTTCCCAATTATTTGGTAGTAAGGAAATCTATAGAAAATCATGGTCAATATATTTTTTAAATTAAATGACCCCAGCTAAATATTTTTCAATTTTAAATCCAATAGAGCTCTCTCCCATATTTTAAGCCCAAAATTGAGAAAAATACAATTAACGAAACCAATATAACTTTAGAATATAACCTAAAATGAAAATATTTACATAATATTCACTTGAACAACCATTTATTCTTTGTTACTATATCCACCTATCAGGCAAGGTGGAAACAAAGATGCCCAAATCAAATCCATTTTCAGACCTGGCAGTGCCCACCTCAGATCCACCTTAGCTAGTGGAGACTTTCAGGATCCATCCTTGGAACATATCTTATGGAACGGGACACATCTAGCACATTGATTACATCATTTCAGGACAGGATTATATCATGTATGAGGGGAATGGTTTGCCACTTAATCAAGAGAACCATTCTCCCACATACCTTGATATCAGAGGTCTTAAGTATTGAATACATATATCATGACCTTCGTAAAATTTTACCTTTCATTAAATCCAAAACCACTAATTTAAGATATTCACCTTTCTACCTCATTTTAATGATTTCATAACTAGTTTCATTAAAATTGGAGAGTGTTGTCTTGAGAAAACAAAATTCATTCCACATATCAAGGTAAAAATCAAACATGACCTTTGTAAAAATGCACATTTCACTAAGGCTGAAACCACTTATTACACATCTTTAGCTTTCTTCCTCATTTAAATTATCTCACTACACAATTTCATTAAAATTGGAGGGTAATGTCTTGAGAAACAAAAAAAATTATTTGATATAAGCATGATTATAAATATGTTCAAGCCTTAAGGTACCAATTCATTGCTTGTAATAGAACAAAGGAAGCTATGCCAATCATTTAATGGAAATTGTAAACTTGATGGTAAAACCAAGGCCACTAGACTCGAAAAAACTTGAGATTTCTTGGGAATTTTTAAAAACAAATTACAATTTAGGAAAAAAATTATTATAATAATAATCTAATTTTAAAGTTATGGTCAATCTAGACACCAAATTGGCATATGTGACCCTATTTTATGGGACAAGGAACACACTTATGCACAAAAAATAGACTACTAAAGTCTAGAAAGTCTAGAGAGGTATACATATTCTACCCGTTTGGAATAATAAAAGTGTTTGTTATGTCCATATAATGCAAATTTTCAATAATGGGTCATTTAAAATTCTCTAAATTGTACTGCATATTACAAAATGACAGGGATTCTAGAAATTTGGTAATGTTGTTGGTTATCTACTTTAAATCAAGTAAAAAAATCATGCTAAATGGGTATTTTTTCATTTTTATAGAAAATATCATAGGCAGACCCATACTCGCAAGGTGGCTACTCAATCTCGCTCAAAACACATTTCACTTGTAAGTATGAGTCATACTATAAAATCAAAATTGAAATATTACTCAGGGCTATGTAAGCATTTGAGGAGAATCCTAGACTACGTTTCCTCAAAAGGAGTTAACTTATGAGGATACATATTCATAAGAGTTTGATGAAACTGGGTAGATTGACCTGAAAAAGAGTGTTGGGTCTTGGGTTGAATCCTAGCCCATCAAATTTCCAACAATGTCATAACCAACCGTTGAGGTTGGTTGTCAGTGGTTAGATGCTTGAACCAAAATATGACTTGAAGTTAGGTTGTTGAAGGTAGTAATCAACACCTTCTCAAAAAACAGGTAGAGGTTACCTATCATGCAAGGGATACATAGATCAGTAGTAAAGAAGACTTCCAGGTGTAGGCAGGATCCTGGCTCGAAATCCTACCCACTCTAAAAATAATAACCAATCTCAAACAAAATTTCTCTAATAAGAACTAAGAAATGGCCTTGCGGAAACTCGTCGGCACTAATTATGAATACAAAAAATAACCCTATAGACCCTCTACTTGATCATTTCCCTTTCTAGAGTGTGGATCCAATCGAAGCTTTGATTCGATGCACAAAATGGTATAAAAAGGAAAACCAACACTCATTGAAGTACTCCAAGAGGTTAATAATAAGCTCTTTTATAACAAAAAGAATACAGAATAGTAAAGCATAAAATAAATCTTGGCTGAAGAAAATAAAAACCTCGGTAGCCTTTTCTTTAAAAATGACAAGAAAAATTGTGCACAAGCATATCACATAGCAAAAAAATATCTTCTCAGGGAAACAAGCCATAACTCTAAATAAAATATGGAAAAAAACATCTTAAAGAAATGGGATTTTTTTAAACCTATTACATATTATGCAAACCTGAAGTCAAAATAAACCCATAAAGAGAAATACAACGAAAATAGAAATTTCATTAACCAAATAATTCATGTCTCAAATATTGGTATGCATAAACAGATAGAAATGTTGCTTATTATCACCATCTTTGTCAAACAAGCTGAAAGCCTCCTTGAACTCTGTGATCTAACGTTGGGGCAACTGCTTCATGATTTTCACTCAATAATCAAATTGAAATGAGCTTACACACATTGATTAGCTTCACAATAATACCTAAATAGATGCAAAAATATGTCAAGGTTTCGAATCTCACCATCTCTGCATCATTAAATTATTAAAGTGTACCATGATTTTACCTCAAAAACAAGTAAATAAAAACATACCCAAGGCAAGACACACCAGAGAGGAAACTGTGGCGTATGATGAATTCCCTCAGAGCTTTTAAACTCGATCAATTGGGAAATGATAGTGCACCCTGAAATTGACTGGATGCATTGCGTAGGGAAAGGGACCCTCTTTATCATTTTGGTCCTCTCAAGAAACCTCTTTTTTTTTTCAAAAATAAAACAAATACTTACTTTCATTGATAAAATAAGTTATATTTTCTTGGATTTCTCATCTTTTTTACCATTGCCACTACCAGTCACTCTATAGTTATGTTGATTTCCATTTTGTGATATATAACCTATCACTTCTCTGCTTGCTCTATCTGTCTTTATACAAAATATCCTTTATCAAACAAAAATTATTCTCTAATCTTCTATGAAACTCCTATCTCTATAATAATGTTGGTACAGGCCATTATTACTTTTAGCAAAATACAAAAAAAATATTAAGATAGTTAAACCATTATGTCCTTGATATTTTAATGGACCCAGAGGATAGAAAGGAGCCATTTTCAAAATTTGAAAATTTGATCATGTTTGAATCAATGTTGCATCCCTCTTTTGAAAAGTCATTTGCCACCTTATTGGTGAGTTGATATGTTAGTGAAACTCATTGATCTATTCAACCAGTGTCTAACGTTATGCTTTAATACATAAAATTGTATGTTCAAATTTATTTTGTAACCAATGTTATAAAATGTTAACACCTCAAGACTTGTTAAAATCCCTCCAAATAACAATGGATAGTTGAATTCATTGAATCATGTTAAAAATTCACCTCATTACAAAAAATCTTCTCTAATAAAATTTACAACACTACAGATGAATATGACAACTTCTGAAGCAACTATCATAACTTTAGCTCTACATAAACCAAAATATTGTACAAAGATTCAAGAGTGTAGAAACCACATATCAAGAGGTTTGACCATTATAAAAGAAAAATAATATATATATATATATATATAAGGAAATAAGTCTCAAAATCAGAGCTGAATGCTAAATCAGAATAGCATCAACCCAATTCTAAATAGAAATTAGATTAGCTACTCAACATGCACAATTAATCACATATTTTTCCATTACAATAGAAGAGAATAGTACACAAACCAAAATTATTTTCTTCCAAGCTTCCAATGCAAAACCAACTAGCATTCCAAAATCTCATAAAGCAAAACATATTAACTAAAACACCCTAGATAACACATCACACTACTCTTCACTCTAGCTCTCATACAAATAATTAATGAACCCTCCCTTCCCTTTTGTAAATTAAGAGAGTAGGGTTAAAATAACATAACTTAGGTTATTTCCACCTAAGAGAATGGGTCCACAAGAGCATTACTTTACCCTAATAAACTTATTTTCCTCACATGTGGTAAGAGTATTAGGTTACATGACAACTTGAGTCAAGAATTCTTCTCGAGCTAACTCACTCATGAAGTGTGCCCCACATGTGCCAAATTAGGTACATGTCGAGCACCCAATCCATGCATTTTATGCAATGCTACCTACTTTTATGAAACCATATTATATGCCCTCCCAGTAAAAGTAAATAAAGTGCCAAAAAAAACATGAAAAGGGGCTATGAGACAATTAATCCTCATGAAAATCTCTCCCACAAGTGTGTCCCTCTCACTAAAAGAATAATAACATACACTTTGATCAACAATAAAACTAATACATTACTTCTCACTAATGTCATCCCACCTTCTTAGTATAGGCCCTATCGTTTTCAACTTGTAAGGGATCATCCGTTTAGCATTAGTGCAACCCCATGTTTCAAATAAAATTCCCAATTGAATCAAACAATTATCGAACTCAACAATGGAATTCCTATTAAATATAATACCATCCAATTTGACATCTTTTTTAAAAGGATTATTTACATGGATATGACTATTATTACGGGTACCAAGCCTCCACCTAAGTGAGCATTCAAAACACTATTTATATCGTGTTTCTAACACTACTATCCAGATTGTTCTTCATTCATGACAACATAAATTGTGTTAACACATTGAATTTCTCTTTTATGAACAATGAACATTTTTTAATCTATAAAATTTTGCTGCAAATATTCAAATTAGCATTCAAGATTTATACTTCATAGAGAGTCTTCTCCCTGCTTAACCGTGAATTCTAGTTCTAGGTTTCCTTTTTTTCTCTTTCAACCAAATGACTCTAGATCCATTCAATAAGTGATTTTCACTTTATGGGTTATTCTTCAATGGAAAACTGATAAATCCTCATCTAAAATACTAAGTTGTTCTAAATAACTCAACAATTTCCAGGCTCCACCTATTAGGAGACAAATTATGTCCAAGTTCAATATTTGTGCAATATTATACTTCCATTGCTCACAACAATAATTATGATATGTACAGTATCAAACAATTTTTTTTCTATCTTTGCAGACTGATTATACCAAGGACATAATAATGGAACATGTCATCTTTGTTGATGCATTTTAGAAAAGTAGATTAGTTCTATACTAGATAAATTTTATATGTAGAAATAAATTGATATTGATAGGATAACTTATCATACTCAACATGGAAATTCTTACTTGCAACAAGATAGAGATGGAAATAGAGAGATTTTTCAAAAGGATATTTGTTTTGAAGCAATACCTTGTCACTTTCAAACTTGTCACTATATGAAGGCATACATCTTGGGTCTGACCTTTGAGTTTCAATGCTGTTCATTACCAGATTTAGAATCAGTCTCATGTAATCCAATGAAAAGGTAGACTAGTATGTGTTCCAGCAAAATTTTATGCAAATTAGTGCATTTGCAAATATGGACATGCCCAAACTCAAGATTTTCACAAATTTTCACAAGAAAAAAAAATTAATTATACTTTATATCAAATGTGTATACTAATGCTACAAATGTTTTGGTAGTGGGGCTGAGAATCAACATAATCTATCAATTTGGGTGGCGAACGGAAGCATTCAGAGGATTCCTTGAAGTGGGGTAAAAAGAATGTTACAAGTATGTACACTATAAAGCCATGTTATATTTATTTAATGGAAATTTTTGGTCAAGAAGATATGTGATGGTAGAATAAAATATAAAAATAAAGATACCTAAGAAACAAGAATCTTCCTATGGCTTGCAGTCACATATAATTTTCCAAGATGGGAAGGCTTACAAAAAAGAGGAAGGCAGGGACCCAACATGAGGAATTGGAAACAATTACTCATTTAGTTATTCATTTTCCATATGCTCAATATATGTAGGAAGATATAGAAAAAATAACTGGAATGGAAACTGCTTGAAGAGGTAATTTGATGGAAAAATATCTTAGATCTTGGTTTCAAAAATAGGAATTAAAAGTTACTAGGGAAATTATAAATTTTTATGTCTTGCTAAATGGGGTATTTGGCTAGTATGTGATGCCCAAATCTTTTAAGGGTAACACATTCTTACTTCCAAGGTTTACAATTAGGTCTATGATATTTTTCATGAATTCAAAACATCTTCAAAGATACAACAACCATGGAAGGAGGGAGACATATATATCTACAAATCCTCTCCATGAATTTTATTTGATGGTGCTATATAAGGAAAAGATCATTTTATAAATGCACAAGGTCTCTTATTCCCATCTTAGGAGCCCCTCATCACATTATAGTTGGGTTTGGGAATTGGGTCAAGCAATTATACTGAAATAATGGTCCTTCATATTCTTTTGAAAAAATCCATGGATAAAGGGATATGATGATACATGTATATGGGAACTACGTGGTTATTCAATGGATGAAAGGGGATATTAGAATTCAATGTATTTAACTGGAAGATTTTGGAAAATTAGTTAAAATCGACATAATCCTTGTTCACAACAGTATCACACACTCGTATATAATATGTACACAATATGATGGTTGGTACACTTTCAAAGAAGGTCAACAGGTTGAAGTTGGATTGTCTATTTTGGAAGAATCTATCTCTGGTGTCTTGACATAGTCAAGGTATTCTGACTTTTGATTTGATGGTTACTGTTGAGGATTCAATCTCACTGCTATTTTTTTATAAATTTTTATTCTAAATTTCTCAGGGAAATCATGAGATTTACTTTTGGAACCTATATTTAAAATATAACCTCAAGTTCTCAACAGTAGAGTGTAAGGGTGTTAAATTTATGAGGCAGCTTTGGGAAGAATTTCCCTTGATCCCCAATGTGAAAATCCAAATTGACTGGCAAAAGTTTTACTTTGAAAATAATATAATGGTTTATGTGATTGCAATAAAATGGTGAATTAGCCTTATATGAATCAATAAAGTAACTTACCTAAGGGAAGAACATGTTAACTAAACATTAACATGGAATCAGATCTTAGGTGAGGTCAATCCTAAGAAAGAGTAAAAGGAATCACAAAAGGTGTATAAAAAGCAGATCTAACAATCTATGTCTAAAATTTCCTTTGACCTATGAAGAAAAGTTAAGGAATCAATCAAACATGGGTTTATGATTATTATACATTGTAGAATCTTACCATTATCTGTACCAATGTCTAGCCTGAAATTTTTACATGCATAACTCATTTATGTACATATGAGTAGATCCAGGGTAATATAAATTTCATAGAACGATGATTGGCTTGGTCTTAGGGGTTACTTTGACAGCTAAGTATTTTTTGTGTCCGAGTGCCAAATCTCAAACATTTTTGTTCATATTAAATTTCTTTATTTCTTTTTGGTCTAAAAACCACCTCTGATCACAAGACGACCAATTTTAAGTGAAAAAGGAGGCTGTTTATCTCTAAGTTGAAGGACTGAGTTTCTCACTATCATGGAGAGTTTCATTAGCATAAAGAAAGATCTAGTTACTTCTCTATTGTTGGTTGATTTGAGCCCATTGAAGGGCTAAAATATTGTTACATCCCATGAACATGATCATCCATCTGAGATTACCGAATATGATGTCAAAAAGGGTGGAGGGCATCCTTATCTTCTAGTTGACTTATGTAGAAAGGGACGAGACCAAAAATATATAAGAAGGTTGAGCCTTGTAGCTTTTCCTAAAAGATCGTGGAGCCTATGTAAGGGATTATTACTGCATCATAAAACAAATCACATATTTCTAGTTGAAAGGTTGTCCAAACAACCTATTGATGGACTGAAACCTCTAGGAGATATGGGTTGTACTCACAATTATTTTGGGACTGATAATCCCAGAGATTATATAGCTCGAACCAATCTACAAGCATGCAACATGATTCTTATTCATAATGACGATAGGATTCTATAAACTACTATGTATGAGATGGGATAAATATACTGATTGAAGTGATGCACTATGAAAGCTCATAGATGATATGAAATCAATATTTGTGCACTAGGTAATCTCCTTCATTTTCCATGAAGCATTGTGTTGTGCACCAGTGAAATATAATTCTTCTTTTAAACTCTAAAAAAATCTGAAGACTGCATTTGTAGCATTGTGTTGAACTTATGAAATCTCAGTAGCATAGATTATTATGAAGAGGAATTGTTTATGAATCAAGGAATATCCCCCAATGAATTTTATATGATAATGAAAATAGTTTTAGGTCAGTATGATATGTCAAACTGTGACCATCATTATATTGAATCATCATTGTAGGCCATCCCTTTATATCTGCATTGATTTCATCTACAACTACTAAAGTTACAATAAGGTGATATTATGATAACCTCACAACATATGTGTTGAGATTGTATGTGCATTTAAAATTCCTTGTTCCCTTGAAAATAATATGAGTAGGGCTTTGTCAATTGGATTTTAGTAAGATCATGCTTGTTCCCAAGTTAGTTTTTTGTCTAATATAGGATTTTATTAATGATGAGATACTAACTAAGGTTGGTGGCATATGTTATTACCCAAGATATAAGTAATACATCTTATGCTTCTTATGTCTTGGTAAAGAAATCATATGCCAGAGAAGAGAAATAGCATCACCAGTATGGAGATATCAAAGAAAGCCTCTCAATCGACAGTAGGCATAATGTTGAAGATGCCATCTAAAGGAACACTGTCGCCAGCAAGAAATCTTTACTATGTTTTTCTTCATTCAACTGTAAAGCACATAATTGTAACATTTTTCATGCTACTAGCATTTTCCTTTTGAACAGAAGAAACACAAAGAGTGTAAGGATCTCTCTCATAGAGACAAACTAGTTGTGAGATGTATGAAATAGGCATTCTTTTGCATAAATGGAACAATATTATGGTGAATGAAGAGAGACAACAAGAGCAACAACAAAAGTAGATTTCATAGAGAGTTAAAGTGGTATTGTTAGTAGAAACTATGGAGTGAAGAAAGACGCTAGCAGAAGTATGCAGTTCAGTATGGAATCAAATAGAACATCATCTCATGGGTAACCACCACCTTGACGGTTATATGTGGCATCATTCATATGTATGGAATATCAACACATACAACCCAACATCATCTATGGTTTCTTTTCAATCCAACAATATCTATGATATCATTGTTGTCCAATTTCCATGGTGATATGTTATAATCTTGTTCACAAATGAAGTTGTGAACAAGAAGTATGACATCTTATCTATGAAGAAGCAACTAGATCTTCCAGTTTGTGAAATTGAATATTTCATCCTTGAAGCAAGTGCATGAAATAAGGTCTTGTCAAACATGTTAAGCATAATATCATGCTTTTATTACATGGAGACAAACCCGCATAAAGAATTCTTTGAAGAAGAAAGCCTCATTTTCATGAATTGGGGAATTTGACATATTGGTAGTTCTCAAAGCAAGACTTTAGAGGGATATATAACATCCTTGATGATTTTATTATTAATTTTTGAGACTAGTCATGTCATCTTAATATGATGAACCTCATATCTCATTTCTATGTTTCCTTAGGGACTGCATATAAGTTGTATGATTGTAATTGGATGATTTTGGAACATGGATAAAAGTAATAATTATAGGTTGCAAATAGCTAGATGGATATTTTTCTGGAAAGATTTACATTTTCAATATTCAGATGGAGCTATGAGGTTCCTTATGTATGTCATGGGTTTAAAGGATGAAAAAGCTACTAATATAGAAATAAAAACCTATGGATAAGCCTCATACATTAGACAATTTCTCATTAAGATTAATTACATTTGTTAAGTACACTGCAGAGAGTTATTGATATGACAGTATGTTGAATAATAAGAGCACATATAATTGCTGCATCTCTTAAGGTCCTCCTTTATTCCTTGAATATGCCAAAGATTGAAGTCTGAAAGAACCATTAAAGTAGAATTGACAATTCAACAAGCATGGCTTATCATGAAGTCATTTAAGTCAAATATTCAACAGTTATTTATGCTCATCAACATCGATAGTGGGATTTGTTGAATTAACCCCACTAATTACCCACATAACCACTACGGAGCATATGTCTCTCCATTAACCCATAATTCAATGGTTTCATTCATATTTATTTTCATTTAATCGAACCCTTACTTTAATTAACCACTTCATCAACATTAATAATGTTATACATACATATGCGGAAGCTTTATAATAAAATTGGTTTGGGTTCAAAACTCAGACATACCATACATACGCTTTTATCCTTATATGTATTTATCTCAACAAGTGGCTTCACTATTCCTCCCTCGCATTGTCAATCCCATGCTGCATGTATATCCTTCATAGTTATGTTCCATATCGCATACACGGCATCACATTTCCAAGACTTATCGCAATTTCGCTGGTTTCCAAAATTTGTAGTTTGCAACACATATAATTTTTCATATCAGAACATATAACAGATCGCATATCGCGATTGTTAACCCATCACAATTTGGAAAATTTAAACTACTACACTTCACTTCTTTACGGATTTACTTTCCTCCATTAATTGTTCCATGATATCACATGCACTATATGATATTCACATAGACCACATGCTAACACATGTTAGGTAAATTGACTTGCGATTATAGTCAAGTTTGACTGAGTGAAACAATGATGGTTTTGGGGCACATGGTATTGTGCACCCATGGTTTTAAACTTATGGTATTGCATGTAATGGAGCCTATAAAAGGCTCAGAGGACTTCATTGTAATGTAGGCCTGGATGTGAGCGGTGAAGGCTCACTTGGCTGGATTAGCCAAGGTTTTGGCCAAGGCTAATTAAATTCCATTAGGATGGGTTTTGCACGAAATTTGGGATTTTTCCCAGATAAACATCTATGTTCATGTTTATGTGTTTTTTTGCTGGTTATGTTTAATTTTTCCTCACGGTAATTATTAATGTTCTCTGATAAATGTTTCTTCATTTGGTATCAGACCTATTTTGGATTCAAGGGGATGCCTTTTTTCTGAGGGTTTTTTTCTCGAGCCTGAGGTATACCCTGTTCAGTCGAAGATATGAAGGATCGATTCTTGCGGTGAAAGAAGATGGCGAGCAGCAGGAAGATGGAGATAGAGAAATTCAATGGTCAGAATTTTGAGTTATGGAAGCTCAAGATGGAGGATTTGTTGGTGGATAAAGGTCAGTGGATCATGGTAGATCCGGGTACTAAACCAACGAAAATGTCAGATGAAGACTGGAAGAAGCTGGATCGAAAGGCAAAGAGCACAATACATTTGTGTGTCTTAGATTCAATATTGTTGAATGTATCTAGGGAAGCTACGGCAAAGACCTTGTGGGAAAAACTTGGGACTTTGTACCAATCTAAGTCTCTGGTGAATAAGTTGTTCCTGCGGAAAAAGCTGTATAACCTGAGGATGAAGGATGGAGACTCGGTGACAGAGCATCTGAACGCCTTCAATACTGTGGTAAGTCAGCTGTCATCTGTTGATATTAAAATCTCAGATGAAGATAAGTGCATCATTTTTTTGTGTTCTCTACCAGACTCGTGGGACAGTCTGGTTATTGCAATAGGTAGCAATACAACTACCTTGAATTTTGATGACATTATCTCAGCCTTGCTGTCGGAGGAAATGAGACGGAGAAATATGGAGGGTCAGAATGGAGATGCCTTATCTGTACGAGGAAGGTCCCAGAACAGAAACAAGAATAAGGGTTCGAGTGGGAGATCTAAATCTAGAGGGAGATCTAAATCTCCTGGAAAGTTTGTAAAGGTGTGCTGGAAATGCGGAAAGGAAGGGCACTACAAAAAGGAATGCAGATCTAAAGCTCCTGAGAAAGGAAAGGGATCTGATTAAGGTCCTTCTGCAGAGGCAAAAACCACCTCGGATGAAGGTGGGGGTGTGTATTTGGCTTCTTCTTCAAATACACATGTAGATCATGAGTCATGGTTGATTGACTCAGGTGCATCCTTTCACTTCACTCCCCATAGGGAGTGGTTCTGCGAGTATGAGAAATATGATGGTGATGTCTTCCTAGGGGATGATAGGAAGGCCAGAATCTTCGGACGTGGAAAGGTCAAGCTGAAGCTATAAGGTGGAAGGATTAGAAAACTTCATGGTGTTCTGCATATTCCTGCATTGGCCAGAAATATGATTTCTATAAGCAAGATGGATGATGCGGGTGTAAAAACAGTGTTCGAGAAAGATGCCTGCAAGATGGTTAGAGGAGCACTGGTATTAATGCGGGGAGTTCGGACTGGAACTCTGTACAAGCTACAAGGTAGCACTATTATTGATGGGTGTAATTTTGGTTCCCCCAAAATTGGAGAAAGCGAGAAATCCTAGCATGTAGCGACATTTGGAGAAAAGACCATGCTATAGCATCAAAGGCTTGGAAATATTGGAATAAGTGCCTTTGAATCTTTTGCATGAAAAATGGTATGGTAGAAGGTATGTCTAATAGCTCTCTGGATTTCAATTTCTATGAACATTGTGTATATGGGAAGCAGAATCAGGTGAGTTTTCATTCTGGTGCTAAGAGGGCGAACAAGATATTAGAGCTTGTGCATAGTGATTTGTTTGGACCTGTGTCAGTTCCATCACTAGGTAAGTTTGTGTACTATGTTTCATTCATAGATGACTTCTCAAGGAATACATGGATACATTTCTTGAGGAAGAAATCTGAAGTCTTTGACAGATTTAAAGAATTTAAGGCTCTGGTGGAAAACCAGACAGAGAAGAAGATAAAGGTGATGAGGCCTGATAATGGTGGAGAGTTCTGCAAGAACGAATTTGAAGAGTTATGTAAGAGGTGTGGTATAACACATCATAGGACTACTCCATACACACCTCAATAAAATGGCATTGCAGAAAGAATTAATATAATGATTATGGAAAAGGAAAGAAGCATTCTCAGTGGTACCGGGTTAGGACAATAATTCTAGGCAGAGGCAGTGGAGACTACATCTTACCTAGTTAACAGATCACCTTCATCAGTGTTGGAGGATAAGAATCCAAAGTAGGTATGGACTGGTAAGAAACCTTCTCTTTCACATTTGAGGGTATTTGGATGTGATTCATATGTACATGTTCCAAAGGAGAAAATTACCAAGTTAGATAATAAATATGAAAGGTGCATTTTTATTGAGTATAAGGATGGTTTAAAGAGGGTTACAAGCTTTGGAACTTTGAAACAAGGAAGGTTGTGTACAAATGAGATGTGGTGTTTAGATAGGTGAAATATGTTGTTAAACATGAAGTCCTATCAAAGGAACCTGAGAAGATAGAGTTTGTGCTAAAGGAGGATGAATCGGACTCTACAACATAAGAAGACTCAGAAGAGGAAGAGCCAGAAACTCTAGATGTAAGAAGATCAGTTCGGGAAAGAAGACAACTAGAAAGGTATATTCCATCTACTTTCTATTCAAATTTTGCTTTAACTATAACTGATGATGATTCTAGAACCATCAGGGAGGCAGTAGATTTAGAGGATGGAAAACTCTGGAAGGAGGCCATGGTTGATGAAATTGTATCCTTGCATAAAAATGAGGCATGGGATCTGGTGGAGTTATCGGCTGGAAGGAAGCCCATCGGGATAAAATGGGTGTTTAAGAAGAAGATGAATGTAGAAGGCAAGGTGGAGAAATAAAAAGCTCGGTTGGTAGAAAAAGGTTATTCCCAGGTGTCAGGAATTGATTTTGGTGATATTTTTTCTCTTGTTTCCAAAGTTAATTCTATTATATTACTTTTATCTATTGTTGCTGCATTTGATTTTGAGGTAGAACAGATGGATGTGAAGACAAAATTTCTTCACAGGGATCTGGAAGAGGAGATATACATGAAAAAACCTAAAGGCTTTATGGTGAAGGGGAAGAAAGAACTGGCATGCAAGTTAAAGAAGTCTCATGTGGGTTAAAACAATCACGAGGATGTGGTATCGATTTTTGATACCTATATAGGGACTTGGCTTCACCGAAGCAAGCGGGATCAACTGTGTTTATTTTAAATTAATTGGTGACCGTGTTATTTATTTGGTGTTTTATGTGGATAATGTAGTGATGATGGAAATGGCAAAAGAAATTATCCAATATTTTAAGACCTGTTGTTCTCCAAATTCAACATGAAGGATCTTGGTGCTGCAAACTATATTTTGGGCATGGAAATTAAGAGAGATTGGGTAAAGAGGAAGGTCTGGTTAAACCAGAGGAAGTATGTCGAGACTATATTGCAGAGGTTCAATATGCAAGATAGTAAACTAGTGAATGTTCCTATTCTTGTAGGTGTAAAGCTATCTGCTGAACAGTGTCCCAAGACACAAGAAGAAGAGGAGGATATGTCCAGTGTTCCATATGCAAGTGCACTGGGTAGCCTGATGTATGTAATGGTCTGTCCTAGACCAGACATTGCACATGTAGTGGGAGTATTGAGCAGGTTTATGTCAAACCCAGGGAAGGAGCATTGGACAGCAGTGAAGCGAGTTTTCAGATATTTAGGTGGCACTAGTGATTATGTCTTGTGCTACCAGGGAAGACTAGGATTGGAAAGAATGTTGGACATTCGTGGTTTTGTTGATGCAGACTGGGCTGGAGATATGGACCAAAGAAGATCTACAAGTGGGTATGTGTTTAGCCTATTTTGAGGCACAGTTAGTTGGATGAGTAAAAGACAGTCTGTAGTGGCTCTTTTAACTATAGAGGAAGAATACATAGCAGCCACTCATGCAAGCAAGGAAGCAGTTTGGTTGCATAGATTGTGTTCAAGTATGGGGTTGGTGCAGCAAGCTATAAGGATAGATTGTGATAGCCAAAGTGCAATTTTCTTGGCTAAGAACCCTGCTTATCATTCAAAGACAAAGCACATTGATGTTCAATATCACTTTGTGAGATATATGATTGAGGCTAAAAGGGTGTTGCTGGTAAAGGTGGACACTTTGAATAATGTTGCAAATGCATTGAAAAAGTCTGTCAGTACTCAGAAGTTCTCTTGGTGTAGAGAAAAAATGCGTGTTGCAAATTTGGGCTAATGACTTGGCTCTCCTGTGGCCCAATGCGGAAAGAAACATCAAGTGGGAGAATGTTGGGTATGTGTTATATTATTTCCATGACTAGTCTGCTGATCCCTGCGGTGCGGTGGGCGGACATGTGGCAGGGTTTTGTGCATGCGTTTGCACATGGTTTTGGGTTACGATGGTTTTCGGCCCCTGGTATTTTGTAGATCCGGTCAAGGGAACTACGGTTATGTTCTAATCCAGGGTTAATGGATTGGGGTTTATGTATGCTTCGGCATGTATATATATGTGTTATAACACTAAAAGGAATATAATGAAAAATCAAGCTGGTCGTCCCGATTTGGGATCCAGGGGAAAATCTCTGTGTTTATCTATTTTATGTTTTATTCTCTCGCTATTGTTTATTTTCTGTTATAAGATTCGTGTGTAGATAATTTCTGTACAGGGTTAAAACCTACAACACATGTCCCCTTTGATATTTCCCCAACTTATCTTGAGAATTCAATCTGTTTCGGTTCTATCACCCTTTTTTTTTGTAAAAGGAATAAACAAAGATATATTTTCCCTGCCAAAATTCAAACTAAACCAGAATCACAAAGATTGGATATATTAGAATATGCTTATCCCTGGAGGAATGATTGCTAACAAATTTTAATTCGCACCAAAAATATTATTGACTTATATTTCTATCCTTTCCTGTCACATAACGGAATTGTGTGAATCCATGTCTTCAAATCTACGCAGATATTGAATTTCATAGAATATTTATTAATTCAATGAGAAACTCTACTCAGAATCTCATCTTTGCAACAACGATATTAAATCAAATCCACCTACAAGTATTGTGACAATTTCACCTTTCAAGCAAAATACTATAGTATCTATCCTCTGACCAAATTGATCATTAAAAAAAATTTAATATATAGAATTGTTATAATAATCCAAAACTCATATTTAGAATTATCATGCTGTTATAATGCATTGCACGTTGTTTCAAGCCAATCTAGAACGTTATTGCATATTACTTCTCTGAATCCAAAATTTGGGTTTGCTTCTTTCTCGACCTACACTCACATCCACTCACTCCAAACTGGAATCACACATGATTCTACCCAACCATTAAGTCTTATTCACACAGTAAGACCTATTCATTCATTTAGAATTCATTCGATAATGGTTTATTCCACAGAAACCATATTTCTTCATTTATGAATCCCTCGGTGTGTAAAAGAAACAAAAACACAATCATAATGAATTAAATTTCATCATTAATCAATAAATTGTACAGGTACAAATCAAAAACCACATTTACAATGCGGCTTTGGCACGATGCATCTTTATAAGCCTTCCACTTCTACAAAACCGCTTCTGTTCACTCTGTTTTCTATCTACGTACTCTATCTCTTGGGCTATTTTCTTCATTTAGTTTGGCCTCTTTCCTAATATTCTTTATTTATATTGGACTTTATTTTCCTTCAAGGCTTACAATTGAATTTATAATACAATTTAGAGCTTATCCATCTCTCACAATCAACTCCTACATGTATAAATTTGCTGAATAATGATTAATTATGCACCGAGACTATCCTGATCACATACAATTCGAATTTATATGCAACACATAATCTCTTCCACTCAGATCATCAAACATGCGGAAATAAAACAAGCGATAACACATCAAATCATCATACACATTAACACAGTATGTATGGGGAAAGCTTATAGCTGAAAAAACCGCAGCTATTGTGTATATTATAATGGAGAAATCATGTAACAAGCGTTTATGGCTCTCAGAGTACTCGGTACACTCAGTACTATCTCATGAAGTTACACACAAACTAGCTCAGTTTTGAACAGGTTACTGGTTCAAAACTCACCGCCAATTGCCTTGCCTCTATTGCGCAATCATGGCCTGTCTATATAGAGATACAAGGTTCGAATCTCCTTGGCTTGACAGCACAATCATCATGGTAAATTCCTCCAAGTGTGGTGCAAATCTCATGCACAACTGATGTCGCCACTGATAGCTAACTCCACCCTTTCATCTACCTCTTTCACTGGTCTCCACTGAACTGATCATGCACTGTAGTGAACGGATGTGTTCTTGAGTTGAATAATGAGTTACTAATTAATGAATTAAATAATATTTAATTCACTCCACTCATAACTAGTTGATTAGCTAGTTAAACTAATCTCAACCAGTTCAACTAAATTAAACCGAACACAACTCCACTAGCTGTCTCATTAACTCCACCAACTTCTGCCATTGAAGTCCTAACTAAATTCAACCATGCATGTGCTCACCAAACCCTAGGGAATAGCGTAATTCCTCTGTCAGATGCATGAGCCACTTCCAAGGCTCGAACTGAAGTGCTCCAAGAGAGTAAACTGAAGTTTATAGTCCAAATATTATTAAGGGTAAATAATATTTGACTTCCCTATTTTAAGGAGAGGCAGTCTAAAAATAGACTTCGACCTATAGGTCCAAAAATAGAGTCCCATCTATTTTTACCAACATGACCAATACTCCAAGAATAACATACTGCAATCCCCGGACCATGCTCCATATGTCTAAAAATAGACATAGTCTAAAAATAGACTTTGCGCCAGAATTTGCCTGCGGGCCCACTTAGTGAAGGCGACTTCATTTCACTAAGCTCCATCATCTTGCTGAATTTTCAACACTCCCTCTCAGCAAGATATGGATTATCTGCAACCCCTATCCTGCCTCTGTGGAATTCGAACTTGCTCCTGGTGAGCGCCTTCGTCAGGATGTCGGCATCCTGATCCTCAGTGGGAACATATGAAAGCATCATGATTCTCCGCTGAACACAATCTCTGATATGATGGTACCTGATGTCGATGTGTTTGGACCTATCATGAAATACTGGATTAGACGAGAGTTTAATGCAACTCTGGTTATCACAGTAGATCACTGTAGGCTCCAAATGCAACCTGAACAATCCTGCGAGGATCTTCCTCATCCAAATAGCCTCGCATGCAGCCAAGCTTGCTGCCATGTACTCGACCTCTGCTGAACTGAGTGCCACGGATCTCTGCTTCCTGCTGTACCAGGAAACTGCTGTCGACCCAATGCTGAAAACTCCTCCAGATGTGCTCTTCCGGTCCGTTGGGCTCCCTGCCCAATCTGCATCAGTGAAGCCAGAAAGCTTCGCTCCATCCTCCTGTCTATACCATAGACCATATCCCGATGTACCTCTAATATAGCGCAATACATGCTTGCCTGCCTTCCAAAAGAGCTTGGTAGGCTTAACCATAGCTTGCGAAAGCTGGTTAACTGCATAGCATATATCGGGTCGTGTATTGACCAGATACATAAGCGACCCCACCAACTGTCGATAGACGGTGGCATCCACTACCTCCGCTGAAGTAGCATCCTCCTTCCTCCAACCACCAGGAAGAGGAGTGTCAACAGGCTTGCAGCCTTGCATGTTGAACCTCTCCAGAATCTCCCGAGCATACTTACCCTGAGAAACAAACAGTCCTCCGCTACGCTGCCAAATCTCCAATCCCAGGAAATAATGAAGGATTCCCAAGTCCTTCATCTCAAACTCTCGTGCAAGATCCTCCTTGCATGAAAGTATCAACTGCTCATCGCCAGTCAAAATCATATCATCTACATACAGTACGATGATCAACAGCTTCCCCTCCACCACAATCTGGTACAGGTTTGGATCCGCCTCACTCTTGGAGAATCAAAGCCCGGTGAAGTAGCTGTCTATCCGAGTGTACCAAGCACGAGGTGCTTGCTTCAGCCCATACAGTGCTCTCTTGAGTCGGCACACATGCGACTCACTGCTGAAGATCTCAAAACCTTCAGGCTGCTCTATGTACACCTCTTCCTCAATAACTCCATTGAGGAACTCAGTCTTCACATCCATCTGATGAATGTGCCACCCCATCTGCGCTGAGAGAGCAAGGATCGTCCGTATGGAAGAGTACCTTGCGACAGGTGCAAAGGTCTCCTCATAATCGATCCCCTCGATCTGTGAAAAGCCACGGGCGAAAAATCTCACCTTGTACTTCTCCACACTCCCGTCAGCCGCCTGCTTCACCTTGTAGATCCATCGCGAACCCACCACTGATTTCCCCACCGGTCTTGGGACAATCTCCCATGCACTGTTCCTGACGATCGAATCATATTCTTCGATCATGGCATCTACCCATGCGGGTTCCTCCACAGCTTCCTCAAAAGAGGATGGCTCCGTCATAACACATTGACTCACAAGAGCCATGTATCCAGTGTACCGATCCGGTGACTGCCTCTGTCTGCGCTGTGCTGTAGGTGGTCCTACAACCTTCTCTGCATCTCGAGCCAGTCGCTCAGCTTCTGTAGTGCGCATGCGCCCTCTGATGGTTGGCGCTGCATAGGTGGTTTCTTCCACCTCCTGAACTTCCTCTTGTGGCTGATCCACATCCGGAAGCTCCTCCTTAGGAACTAACAGCTCCTCATCTGCATGCAAGTGTAGCTCCCTCTCACGCGAACACTGCATGGCTTTCTCCTCCTGAAATTTTATATCCCGTCGCACAACAGTCTTGCGACTGTCTGAAAAATACACCCGATAGTTGTGAGGTGTATCAGTGTACCCCACAAATATTCCAACCTCAGCGGTTGGATCCAACTTCCTTCTCGCATCCTTCGTCACATGCATGTAGACAGGAGAACCAAAAATCCGCAAATGGGAAATATCAGGCCTCTTGCCAGAATAAGCCTCCCCCGGTGTACTCATGCCAAGAACCTTGTGAGGACAACGGTTCTGCACATACACTGCTGTATTGCATGCCTCAGCCCACAAGTGAAGGGGTAGGCCCTGATCATGCAACATCGCCGGTGCAGCACCCACGATCGTTCTGTTCTTCCGCTCAGCCACCCCGTTCTGCTGTGGGTTATGGGGTGCGATGAGCTCTCTCCAAATCCCTTCTTCGCTGCAAAACTCCTTGAATTCAGCCGAGATGAATTCACCACCGTTATCACTCCTTAGAGCAATCACCTTCTTCCCCGACTCCTTCTCGACCAGATTAACACAAAATCACGAGCTTCTCCGATGTATGGCTGTGTACCTGTGAAGAAAGTCCAACACTTTAAGAGAGTAATCAACAAAGATCACATAATACATGTGCTTTGCTTTCGAAGCAATGAAAAGGAAAGGACCACCCTCTCTGCGTGAACTCTCACCGAGGTCATCGTGGCAGTATCCTTCTGCGTGAAAGGTAACTGTGCCCTAAAGTACACCCCTTGCCGCGTTACGGCCCCGCGCAGGCACGTAGGAAATGGGTAGAAATATGAGAATCTTTCAACGCTCCGTGGTGAAGGTGGCCCAATCTCCTGTGCCACAGTTCGCCCTCATCATCCTGGCTCACCACTTCTCCTGCCTTGCATGCCATTGCTGCGCAGCCATCTACTTGCAACTGATAAAGGTTCTTGGTTCGAACCCCTATCTTCCGGGTCTCTCCAGTAGTCTTACTGCGCAGGAAGGCTTTTCCTTCGCTGAAGACCACATCATACCCCTTGTCCTCCAACATCGCCACAGAGATCAAGTTCTTCTTCAATCCAGGTACATGCATGACATCCCTCAATACAAAGGGTTTACCAGACTCCCTCTGAAAGGATATGGTACCGATACCAGTCGCACTGTATCTACCATCATCGCCCATCTCGATGTCCACACCCAAATCTTTGTCCTCCAGATCTGAGAACAAATCCCGATCTCCCGTCATATGAAATGACGCACCGCTGTCCAAGAACCACACCGATCCCATCACACTTGAAACCAAGCATGTGATTAGTGAAAATTCAAGCTCGAACTGTGAAGCCAAAGCTTCTCCATCTGCAGATCTTCCCGCTTGCTTGTTCTTCTTCTTCTTTGGACAATTGGTAGCATAATGTCCGTGATCATGGCAGTGAAAACACTTCACTTTTGCCATATCCTGCTTCTTGCCCTTTGCACCGGAATGAGAAGGTTTCTTACCCTTCCCCTTCTTTGCTTTGGCCACCAAAGCGCAGTTTTCTTCATCAGCTCCCTTTGATGAAGATCCATCACGAGTAGTCCTCCTTATCTCCTCCTGCATGAGATCCACCCAAAGGTGCTCCCATCCTGGTAGCTTCTCCCGACCATTGACACTATCTTGATATGAGTTCCAAGCCTTCGGAAGACCAAGGAGAGCTAGGTCAACCATGTCCTTGTCTTCGACAGTCACCCCCACACTTCCCAGCTCATCTCTGCACTGAGTGAACTTCGTGAGGTATTTGGCGATACTGTCGCCTTTCTCCATCTTGATGTTCCTGAGCTTATCTTTGAGCGCCAGCTTCCTTTGGTCACTCTTACTCTGGAATAGATCCGTCAAAGCTTTCCACATTAGAAATGGAGAAGCCTTTCCATGTAGGCTGGATACAATATGATCCTTGACGCCCTCCAACAGGATCCTTCGACATTTCGCCATCTTCTTTTGCCATACTTCGACTTCAGCAGGATCAGTGGGCTTTTGGACATCCGTATCTACGAACTCCTTCAGACCATTATCTTCTAATACTGCCTCCATGAGATCCTTCCATGCAACATAATTCGAACTGCCTTCAAGAGCATATTCGAGTCGCAAACCGTTGAAAGACATTTTCAACACTGGCACCAAGAAAACAAAACTGCTGCAAAATTTCGAATTCTACCTCAAAGCTCAACTGCTCTAGATCTGTGAGAACAAATTATTTCTAGCACAGAGATTGACTGCAAGGGGCATTTACCGGACCTTTCACTTTCCGAAGAAAGATGAATCCGGAGGCTACCTGGCCCGCATGCAGACTCTGTCTACCGAAATAAGTTTGTAATCACTGTGATGATCAATCTCTGCTTCAATAGCTCCGATACCATGTAGAAATTTTTTGAATAATGATTAATTATCCACCGAGACTATCCTGATCACATATCAATTCGAATTCATATGCAACACATAATCTCTTCCACTCAGATCATCACACATGTAGAAATAAAACAAGTGATAGCACATCAAATCATCATACACATTAACACGGTATGTATGGGGAAAGCTTATAGCTGAAAACCCCGCAGCTATTGTGTATATTATAATGGAGAAATCATGTAACAAACTCAGTACAATACTCCTCACAAGTACTCAGTACTTTCTCATAAAGTTACACACAAACTAGCTCAGTTTTGAACAGGTTATTGGTTCAAAACTCACCGCCAATTGCCTTGCCTCTATTGCGCAATCCAGGCCTGTCTATATAGAGATCCAAGGTTCGAATCTCCTTGGCTTGACAGCACAATCATCATGGGAAATTACTCCAAGTGTGGTGCAAATATCATGCACAACGGATGTCGCCACTGATAGCTAACTCACCCTTTCATCTACCTCTTTCACTGGTCTCCACTGAACTGATCATGCACTGTAGTGAACTGATGTGTTCTTGAGTTGAATAATGAGTTACTAATTAATGAATTAAATAATATTTAATTCACTCCACTCACTACTAGTTGATTAGCTAGTTAAACTAATCTCAACTAGTTCAACTAAGTTAAACCGAACACAACTCCACCAACTGTCTCATTAACTCCTCCAAACTTCTTCCATTGAAGTCCTAACTGAAGTCAACCATGCATGATGCCATCAAACCCTTGGGAACCACGTGATTCCTCTGTCAGATGCATGAGCCACTTCTGTAGCTCAAACTGAAGTTCTTCAAGAGAGTAAACTGTTGTTTATAGTCTAAATATTAAGGTAAGAAGATGACTCTCTATTTTAAGGAGAGGCGCCTAAAAATAGACCCCCGACTCCAGGTCCGTGAGTCCCATCTAAACAACACCAATGTTCCACACCAACCAAGGTAAATCTCGGACGAGGCTCAGGTGGCTCAGTACTAGGATTTTGCGCTTAATTCTGCCTGTCGCCTCACTAGTGCTGTATCGGTCATTAAGCTCCACTTACTGGCCGATAAACATCACAAATTTGCAATAACCTCCATTCTCAGAAAATCCTTCTTATCTCTAATTTATGATCTATCTAATATATTAGCATAACGAGCAAACATCCTCTCTAATATCCCATTTTTCTATGGATATGTTTACAAAAGTCAACTAGAATATTCCCTACCTATGCTTTCTGAGAATTAAACAATTTTCAAGATAATTTTACAATGTTTCCAACTTGACCCCTCCTTGGGCTAATCGAACAATTAAAATTTAATTTGAGTGTTAATGCTCCTGCATCAGACACCCAAAGTAAAAAATAATAATCACGATCTCCAAATCATGTGTTCCAATCATCATCCTCCTAGATCCCATACTTTATTCTTCAGTGATCTCTTTGCTCCTTTCAACTATTTTCCACGTACTCTTATGTTCTTCCTCGCTTCTCCTATTTTCCATACCTTCGTTTGTAACACTCCATTGAACTTTCCTTCAACATTTGTTACAATCCAACCTTTCATACAACTAAATGTTTTTATTCTTCTTACGCAACACCTTTCCTTATGTTTCTTCCTCATAAGCTTCATAAAATTTTCTCTCTCTATGTCCAAATTACTTTTCTACTGTTGTCCTTTCATTTTTGTATGAGTTTCAAAACTCTTGTTGCCTTGTTTTTCTTCTCCACATTCTTCAAAGACATATAAGAAATTGGAATGTATTATTCTCTGCTTTTCCATGAGATAATTAGCACTGTCACATAACCCAACAATATTACATTGCATGAAATATTCTTTTCCTTTGTCAACATTTTCTTCCTCTACTGCCGATCCTTTGCTGTCTTCATCAGGTTCTTTCTTCACTACTGGTGCTTTCAACCAATTCTCCAGTAACTCCAATTATTTCTCCCATTTACTAACCATTTTTTCATGTGCTTTCCCTTGGCTATCTTCATGAGATAAAGTAGCCTCATCCTCCATCAGAATACAATTTTGACCTTTCCTATTTGAAATATCTTTGTACATTTCTTTTTCTTCCTGCATCTTTATGACAGCTTCGAGTGACTATCTCTCACCTGCAATCACACACAATTTTTCAGTTGTAAAATCACAAGACTCAATTTTCTTATTTGATGATTTATTCATCAAATCCTATTTTTGTTCCAAGTCTTCTACATGACTCAGAAATTCTTCAATGGTCTTCATCTCAACTTCCTCAAGCGTTAAAATTGTATGTTGCATATCTTCCTTCTCTTCCGCTTGCTTTTGGTTATCATCGTGAGCCAAACTTCCTCTGTTTTCAACTTTAGCATTATGTTGGAAACAATATTTTCCTCTAATTGTGTATGAGCTTCCTCATGAGATCTAATTGTCTCAAAACTCAAATTTTGTTTCTCTTCTTCATATTCTTTGACATCACCTACAAACATACATAAATTATTAATTTCAAAATCATAAGGCTCAACTGCCTCAAATGATGATTCAAACATTACTGCTCCATCTTCAAGTTTAAAAGAAACTTGTACTTCTCCAACAACTTCATTTTTTTGTAGCTCCACTCCTTTGATATTCTCCATCCTCAATTGAACATCCATTTTCAACTCAAGATTTTTAAGCTCATCTATTAACTGCATATTCACCTAATGCTCTCTCTTCTCTTGTAGCTTGTGTCATTTCACCTTCTTTCTCATTATGTAACCATGCCTCTGGTATTCTTTACTTCCCTTGAACATCTTCATCAACAAATTAAGTTGCATTCTTATCTCATACTTTTCTCTGTCATATTTTTCATCACTCATCTTCCATATGTTAACTTCTTTGATATCTTCTTTCTTCACTTTTCTTCTGCAGTGGTCTCTCTCTGAACTTGTGCTATGAATATCAGTAGTCATATTCTTCTCCTTCTTTATGAGTTCCTCACTCACTATGACCTGTACTAATCCTATGCAATAGCAAGTCCTCCCTGGTACATTTACCTAACTAAGCTCTCCTCTATACCTAGTATTTTGGTACTAGTCCCCTCTCTGGAACCTTTTTTGAGCACTCCTCCGCTCCTTATAGGCTTCAACTCATTTGTAATTTTGAGAACACAAATATCCTCTTGTATTTAAATCACAAATAAAATACTAGGTTCTGACCACATTCTTCTTTCTTTCAGAAGCTCTAACTTGCTTCCTTCATCACTGTTTCTTAAGGCTTGATCTTCTTTTGCTGAGATACTTCATTAGCTGAAAATATCAATCTCCAATCTTTCTTTAACCTAAAAAAATTCCAATTAGAGTTAATATAATACATGCATGATTTCACAAGTAGTCTGCTTCCACTCTTCAAATTAGAATGGATATCCATTCTTCATAAGAAAACAACCATCTTTGTGCTTTCCTTATGCTTCTGCAATTTCCTTAGGAGTATAAATTACTCCCCATATTCTGCCATAATTTACCTTTCTATGCATGTTGCTTGTCATATTTTAATAACCTAATCCTCTCTTTCTGCAATTATAATTGCATTCTGCACAATTCGGCTTTAACTTCAAAGAGCTTTCACCAAACATTGATTTTTAACCAAGCTTTAACCTTCAAAACAGATTTAATTAGCTTTGATACCAAATTGATAGTGAGTTTTGCATAATTAACCCCAATAATTACCAACATAATCACTATGGAGTATATGTCTCTCCATTAACCCATAATTCAATGGTTTCATTCATATTTCTTTTCATTTAATCAAACCCTTAATTTAATTAACCACTTCATCAACATTAATCATGTTATACATATATATGTGGAAGCTTTATAATAAAAGTGGTTTGGTTTCAAAACTCAGACATACCATACATATGCTTTTATCCTTATATGTATTTATCTCAACAAGCGGCTTCACTATTCCTCCGTTGCATCGCCGATCCCATACTACATGTAAATCCTTCACAGTTATGTTCCATATCACATACATGACATCAAATTTCCAAGACTTATCGCAAATTTGTTGGTTTCCAAACTTCGTAGTTCGCAACACGTATCATTTTTCATATTAGAACATGTAACATATGGCATATCATGATTTTTAACCTATCGAAATTTGGAAAATTTAAACTACTGAACTTCTACTCTTTGTGGATTTACTTTCATTCATTATTTGTTCCACCATATCGCATGCACTATGTGATATGTGCATGGAACACATGCTAACACGTGTCCTCTTAGCTATTTCCCCAACTTATCTTGCAAATTCAATTTGTTCCATTTTAGTGCCCTTTCATTTCTACAAAAGGAATAAACAAAGATAGATCTGCCCTGGTGAAATTCAAACTAAATGAGAATCTCAAAGATTGGATATATTACAATATGCTTATCCCTGGAGGAATCATCGCTAACAAAAGTTAATTCATGCCGAAAATATTACTGACTTATATTTATGTCGTTTCCTGTCACATAACAGAATTGTGTGAATCCTTGTCTTCAACTCTATGCAAAGATTGAATTTCAGAGAATTTTTATTAATTTAATGAGAAAATCTACTCAGAATCTCATCTTAGCGGCAATGATATTAAATCAAATACACCTACAAGTATTCTGACCATTTCACCTTTCAAGCAAAATACTATAGTATCTATCCTCTGACCAAATTGATCATTACAAATCAATTAATATATAGGATTGTTATAATAAGCCAAAACTCATATTTAGAATTATCACACTGTTGTAATGCATTGCATGTTGTTTCAAGAGAATCTATAATGCTACTGCATATTACTTCTCTAAATCCAAAATTCAGGTTTGTTTCTTTCTAGACCTACACTCACATCCACTCGCTCCAGACTAGAATGACACATGATTCTACCCAGACATTAAGTATTATCCACACAGTAATACTTATTCATTCATTTATAATTCATTCTATATTGGTTTATTACACAAAAACCATATTTTTTCATTTATCGATCACTCAACACGTAAAAGAAATGACACAGTCACAATGAATTCGATTTCCTCATTAATTAAATAAATATAGAGATGAAAATAAAACAAAATTGTTTACAATATGGCTTTGGTCTGATGCATCTTACATGGCCTTCTCACTTCTATAGAACCCTCTCTTTTCTTGGCTCTCTCTCTCTCTACACTATCTCTTGGCTTATTTTCTTCATTTAGATTGGCCTCTTGCCTAATATTATTTGTTTAGATTAGCCTCTGTTTTCCTTCGAGGCTTACAATTGAATTTGTAATATAATTTAGAGCTTATCCAACTCTCACAATTGAATCCTACAACTTTGCAACAACTTCTATTATCAGAAAACCATTCTTATCTGTAATTTATTACATATCTAATCCCTTAGCATAACCAGAAAATATCTTCTCTAATATCCCATTTTTCTATGGATATGTTTACAAAATTAAACTAGAATATTCCCTACTTATGATTTCTAATAATTAAACAATTTGCAAGATAATTTTACAATATTTACAACTTGACCCCTACTTGGGCTAATGAAAGAATTAAAGTTTAATTTGAGTGCTAATGCTCCTGCATCAAACATTATTATATATTGAAGACTAGGATTTCTTCTTATATTGACACTAGACTCCACTTTATTTATGGTACAACCAGAAGCATTTAAGCTACATCATTCCAGGATGGATGCACATCTATTTACCATTATTACAAAGTCTCTTTCTCTAAAAGAGTCTAAAATTCAAGAAAAGACCCTACTATGAGGGCTCTAGTTGAACATTGAGCTCTAAGAGCTCCTCATGGCTTGGGTTACTTCTTGAAGCTCTAAAGAACTATAGGGTGAGTGGTTCACCTTCCCTTATTTATGCGCTATGTACAGGGTCAATGGTTCACCTTCCCCTATCATACCCCATGGTGATTTACATGTGTGTACGGTGAGTGGTTCACCTTCCCCTATCATACCCCATGGTGATTGACATGTGTGTACAGTGACTGGTTCACCTTACCCTACGATTGATGAGATATGAAAAGGATGAATGGCTCACCTTCTCCTAGATATACCCCAGTGTAATGTTCCAAAATTTTCATGAATAAATTGGAACATTAATTTTTGCTCATATTGTGTAGTAGATGAATAAAAAGGAAGAGGAGGCCTCTTGACATGAATAAAAATCTTCCTAATGTGAAAAGGTAACCTTTGAGCAGCCTATTTAGCACCTCCTAGTGTGAAAAGGGCCAATTTCATGAGGACAAGGTCAAGTTGACCAAGTCAACCAGCGCAGCCTAAGGAGGAGTAGCTTGCCTAAGAAGACAACACAGTTTTGGAGGGAAGAGATTCAAATGAAGATGGAAACCCTAAGAGGTGGGACCCAAGGTGAAGGAGCTCACAACTACATAAGGAGGAGAAGGGCAGCTTTGTGGGGTTAGCTTGTGTATTTTGATTTCATGTCTTCCTAGACATTTTCTACAAACTCCTGCTGCTTAGCAGAGTTTGGAGGGATTCCCGTTTAGGAATTCCTTCTCCTTCATTGAGTGATCTCTTGAAGGGGTTCTGCTTCATTTCTCCCACATCTAGATTGTAGGCCAAGAATTTATCACATTTGCAGCATTATCTCTATAGCAGAGGATGTTGTGTAGTTGGGCAGTGCAGTGGGAGGGTTGTTTCATCTTCTCTTGTGCATTTCCATTCAGTGGAGGGAGTCTATCTTGCATTGAGGGAGATGCATAGGAGACCTCAAAGATCATTTCAGATCTTGGCATGTGTGCAACTCATGTTCCATCCATTAAAACGCATTTCACTAGGTAAAATGCGTTATTTTTGTGAGGCAACAGCTGGAGGGTTTGATCCCTTGCTTGAGAGCTGATTCTTTGGAGGAAGGGCCAACCCTTCTCCCGGAAAGCTCTATATTTCATTCCTCCTATGTATTTGAGAATTTTTAGATATATTTATACTCAGTGTTGCAGTAACTGCATTTTCCAACTCTACATTTGCAGATCTTCATTTCTATACATTGTACCTTCATGTAACCCTTGCCGGGGGATCTTTGTTTTGTATAAAGAGGAAGGAATTCTCATTTTTCTCACCATTGGATGCTCATGGATTTCTAATATGATATGTCACATTATTTACTGCAGAAAGCCTAGTAAAAATAACGCTATTCTTGTTTCAGTCTTTTCTGCATGAGCTAGACTATGGGGTTTTGAGGTAGAATGGGGCATATTATTTTGAGAGTGTTGTTTATATGAGCTAGATTCATTTTTTTAACCTCTAATTCTACAAGTGAGTCATATATTGGATCATCTAAAGGACCCCCATCCCATTTCTCACTTATACATCGTTATGTTTTGAAGACAGCTGCTTTGTGCTCACACGTTGCTGTAATTTTCAGCTAGTTAATTTTGGGAGATTTGAATAACCTGCTTAAGGTTATTTCTTTGAGCTTATATTCTACAAGGAGGTCAAATCATATATTTTCAAAGGAAAAATAGTAGTGGTTGGCCTTATTTTCACATCAGATTCCTTATACAGCGTCCCCAAGGAGCTGCTGCAGCAATTTCCTCAGTATGGAAAATCACATATCTGTAGACAGAGACTGAAAAAGGCCAGGTATCCTCTAGTTCTCTCCCTTATTTGGAAGGATACATAACTAGTAACTACATCCGCAATCCATCTTTGGCACAAACTTGTGATATTTTTGAAAAATGGATATTACAGTAGTATCAGAGCATGATCTCTGGCACTGCCTGTGAGATCAAGATTTCAGGAAACTAAAGGGAAGAGCAAGGAGAAGCCATCTTGGCTCAGCCTACGGATTTCAAATCCACCTAGAGAATACAAATAATAGGGGAATGAAGATGAAGAGGATGAGGTTACTCTCATCCATTTTCAGATCAAAGAAGAGCCTCTCCAAGGAGGTTCAACCAATGGGAGAAGAAAGACACAATAAAACTCCAAGAGGGTTTCAAGGTGGAGAAAGCTACAGTGAAAACTCTAGAGGGTTTCAATAGGAAGGAGAATATGGGTTCACTTCCAGTTCTCAGGGAAGGAGTGTAGAGAATGGAGGGCCACAAGAAGAAGTGGGTAGATGGCCAAAGGAGGAGGATCTCTCTTCCCCAATTGAGGAGGCTTATACCAGTACTGTCATGTTCATAGAGGGGAAGCCAACCATTTCAGCAGCGGGACCAGCCAACGCATTGCAGAACGAGACTCTTGTAGCCCTACAAGATATCTCAAGGGTTTCCAAAGGTATGCAAAAATTTCCATGCTATAACACTTCAGAAGATTTCATGAGAGGCTTTGCAATTTTGTCTTCACATGGCCCAGTATCGAAATGATTTGTTGATGAGGAGAGGAAAGCTTATACAACACTGTGCAATATGGGTTTGATCCAAGGAGGGATCAACACTCATTCCTTTGCACCCTTATTGAGTTGCATGCAGCATGAGGAGTTATGGTGCAAGGATTTGGGGAGCATCATGCATGAGGTGCCATCCCCAATGGTGTTTTGTTTCTAGCACTCTTGGGTTCTATTGGATTCAAGGGGTTATTTGGTTAGAGGTCTCTCTTGAGAAACCTCCAATGGGTTACATCTCAACCCCCCATGAGGTGTAAGAAGGGATACTTTCTTGGGGAGATTGGTGGTCTTCATTGGGAAGATGCCAAGGGAGAGGATAATCAAGGCCAACCAAACTTGGATGAGGGAGGATGGATGGAGAGAAAGAGGCTTGTGAGCCACTTGCAGATTTATGACACAGGGCAGTAAGAAGAAAAGCTACGCTGGCTACTCAGGAGAGAGTTTGGCCATCATAAGACATGTCCTTTTCTCAAGGGTATGTGGATGGAAGGGGCTTGGCAGGATACTTTTATCATGGGACAGCAAGGAGGGTGGATGCATTATGGTGGTAGGGTCATTTTGTTTCCACCACATCTGATGAGTGATGGAGGTATGAAGAGGCAGCAAGGATATTTGTTGCTTCGTAGGATTGGGAGAGAGCAAAGGCAAAATTTCTCTCCCAATTGGCATAGTGTTCCAAGGGTGGAGTATGGCACTAGCATGGTGCAAGAGGTGTTTTCATCATCAAGGAGACCCCTCACATATGGAAACATTATGGAGAATACATTTGACAACCTACATGTCAAAGGAAGGAGCTATATTTTAACCAGAGTTTGCTTGCATGAGTCAACAACATTGTCTCCTTGGAGCAGTGACCTATGGATGAAATGTGCCCAGTGGAAGTGTGGTGGATCCATAACCAAAAATTCCCAGGATCATTTCATATTTCTTGCACTTGATGGAAAAAGAGGAAGTGAGATGGACAAGGTAGTCATATATTATTATGCTACATTCTTCTTGACTTGGATCCCCAAGCATGAGAAGAAGGATCTTCTTACAGCACCTAGTGCATTCCTCTTCATGGGGGCATGCCAAACATCTATGGAGGGTTCATTAATGGATCCATACATAATTTTACTCCCGTCATATGGTAATAAATTTGTTTTTACATTGGCTTATTTGTATACTCTTACCATTATTTTGCAGTGCATGGCTCTACAAGAGGGCAAGCTTATCAGACTGCTCCATGAACAAAATTGGGCCAAATTCTATGATGGAGGCAGCCATCTTTCACATGGCCTTTGGAAATTTCTTTTTCATTGCATGCATGTTTAGCTAATTTACATTATCAGCCATGAGTCACAAAGAATTTTTCCATGTAAATTTTTGAAGCAACAACTTGGAAAACTGCGCTGCCACTATTGGGGAAACTGTTGGCACTTACTGGCATCACATGAAACCTTAGGCATTTTTCCCATTTGGTTGTTGATCATGACTTAATTTTCTGATGTGGATCTGATTTACATTGGCAGCATGATTGGAAGGATGACACATGAGTTTGGAATGTCCTTAAAGGGGGAGGATTCCCACATTTTCTGCATTGCATGTTCTAAGGGGAACATGAGAAAAACTATGGCCATGACAGCTAAGTATTTGTTTCCTTTTGAGGTGGACCATAAGTTTTATGATCATTCATTTTATAATCATGGGAAAGTGATAAAATATGACTTTTATGTTCAGCTGACCCATGCAGCCATTTACTTTTTACTAGTGAATGTAAGAATTTTCACCACTAGTCATTTAACAACATACTACTTTCCATGCCATTTTCTGAAGAAGCAATGGATGAGATTATGCTGTGTCCTTTTGAGAATTTTTTGGTATCATACAGCAGCATTAAAAGCCTAAAACAAACATCTCAATTGGACATTCTATGATTACCATGTCCTATTCATCATGGAAGGAATGTTTTGGGGCAGATTGTTCTTCAATGTTGGAGGAGAAATCCTTGGTGGATTGCTCTACATTTTGCTACCTGAGGAAATACCTTTGCAGCCCATGAAAATCACATACTCTGCACTATTCATAAGTGGAGATGAGGATAGTGTGGGATAGGCCTTCCTGCCTATCATGTTCAGTCATTCAGCCCACCTACACTTCAGGAGCCAAAGGTGGGGGGGATTCTTCATGAGTTACCATGCTGGAAGGTGACTCATTTCATATGGATGGTAGCTTGGGGGTGGAGGTTTCACTTTGGGGGAATAATATTTCCATGAATATTACACTCCATGCCTTGAGAAGACCTCTAGACCACACGTGGTTGTCTCCTTGAGCACTTTCCTTCTCATGATCTTAGTCATTTGGGGTGTTTCACCAAATGCTAGTCTATATGCTTGGGAAAGGCACTATGGAGTTCCATGGATGAGATGGCATCATATTATTTGGAGGATTCCATCATATGCTAATGCTACTGGAGGAGGTAAGGATATTCACTCAGTTCTATCCTTGTAGTTGCTTGAGGACAAGCAACATTTGGGAGGGGAGGACTGTAATGTTCCAAAATTTTCATGAATAAATTGGAACATTAATTTTTGCTCATATTGTGTAGTAGATGAATAAAAAGGAAGAGGAGGCCTCTTGACATGAATAAAACCCTTCCTAATGTGAAAAGGGAACCTTTGAGCAGCCTATTTATCACCTCCTAGTGTGAAAAGGGCTAATTGCATGAGGACAAGGTCAAGTTGACCAAGTCAACCAGCGCAACCTAAGGAGGAGTAGCTTGCCTAAGAAGATAGCGCAGTTTTGGAGGGAAGAGATTCAAATGAAGATGGAAACCCTAAGAGGTGGGACCCAAGGTGAAGGAGCTCACAACTACATAAGGAGGAGAAGGGAAGCTTTGTGGGGTTAGCTTGTGTATTTCGATTTCATGTCTGCCTAGAAATTTTCTGCAAACTCCTACTGCTTAGCATAGTTTGGAGGCATTTCTGTTTAGGAATTCCTTCTCCTTCATTGAGTGATCTCTTGAAGGGGTTGTGCTTCATTTCTCCCACATATGTATTGTAGGCCAATAATTTCTCACATCTGTAGCATTATTTCTGTATTAGAGGACACTGTGTAGCTGGGCAGTGTAGTGGGAGGGTTGTTTCATCTTCTCTTGTGCATTTCCATTCAGTGGAGGGAGTCTCTCTTGAATTGAGGGAGCTCCATAGGAGACTTCAGAGATCATTTCAGATCTTGGCATGTGGCCAACTCATGTTCCATCCATTACAGCGAAGTTCATTGGGTAAACTATGTTATTTTTGTGAGGCAGCAACTGCAGGGTTTGATCCCTTGCTTGAGAGCTGATTCTTTGGAGGAAGGGCCAACCCTTCTCCCAGAAAGCTCTATATTTCATTCCTCCTTTCTATTTGATAATTTTCATATATATTTATACTCAGTGTTGCAGTAACTATGTTTTCCATCTCTACATTTGTAGATCTGCATTTCTGTACATTGTACCTTCATGTAACCCTTGCCGGGGGATCTTTGTTTTGTATAAAGAGGAAGGAGTTCTAATTTTTCTCACCATTGGATGCTCATGGATTTCTCATCTGATATGTCACATTATTTACTGCAGAAACCCTAGTAAAAATAACGCTATTCTTGTTTCATGCTTTTCTGCATGAGCTAGACTATGGGGTTTTGAGCTAGAATGGGGCATATTGTTTTGAGAGTGTTGTTTATATGAGCTAGATTCATTTGTTTAACCTATAATTCTGCAAGTGAGTCATATATTGGATCATATAAAGGACCTCAGTCCCATTTCTCACATATAAATCGTTATTTTCTGAAGACAACTTTTTTGTGCTCACATGTTGCTACAATTTTCAGCTAGTTCATTTTGGGAGATCTGAATAACTTGCTTAAGGTTATTTATTTGAGATTATATTCTACAAGAAGTTCAAATCATATATTTTCAAAGGCAACATAGAAGTTTTTGGCCTTATTTTCACATCATCTTCCCTATACAGCTTCCCCAAGGAGCTGCTACAGCTATTTCCTTAGTAGGGAAAATCACATATCTGTAGACAGAGACTACAAAAGGCCAGGTAGCCTCTGGTTCTCTCCCTTATTTGGAAGGATACATAACAAGTAAATTCCTCCGCAGTCCATCTCTAGCACAGACTTGTGATATTTTTGAAAAAGGGATATTACACCTAGTGAGATATGCATATAGGAATTTGTTGACATGTTTGTGGGATGTGGTCCATCCTTTCTCCAGATGTAGGATTCTCATTCCCTACAATTGGTGGTTGACAGTTCGGTAGGATTCGGTTCATCCTTTTGCTATATTTGGTCATTTACATGCATGTAGGATGTGTTTAATCATTTCCCTACGATTTTTGTGATATGTGACTGTAGGATGTGGTTCATACTTTCGCTATGTATTGTTATGAGAAGGATGTGATATATTCTCTCCCTATTATTGATTCAGTATCATCCTACCAATGTAGTCTGGGACACATGGAAAGTACCTCTCATTTGTCCAATGAGTTGGGAAAAGTGGAGAGGGACCATGCCACTACCCATGGATGTATCATGTATTGTCGTACTCCCTATGTCTAGGATGCATGATGTTCAACAACTTTCAGGGAAAATTTTAAGGATGGAAGTTTATCTTAAAGTTTAGAAACCTTGGCGAATCTTACTAGTCCTCAATATGTAAGTTGTAAAATTTTTGATGGTATTTTTGTAAAAATATTTAGGTTTATAATTATTTGTATTAGTATATATAATTTTTTTTTAGGGTAAAATAATTTTATACTATAAAATTTGGGCGAATTAATTTTCAAAAAATTATAAATTGTCGAATCTTTTTTTCTTCGAGAAAGCATTAAAAATTAGCCCACCTGCGAATATTAGCCCCTAAAATTTTCCCTAACAACTTTATCTGGGATCAAGTATGATTGGGGTTCTACCCCTAGTTCTGTGGACTAACTTTTTTCAGTGGAGAGTGGAAAGGTCTTGGGACACACTCTCGATCAATTCTTATTCATTGTCTATATCAATTTGCAACGGATTTGAGATAAGATGTAGATATAGTTCATGATAATAGGCTGGCATGATGATGGATGTATTGGCAAGTAAAACTTTCTCCTTAAATGAGAGGGAGTGTTAAATCTATGAGGTAGCTTTGGGAAGAATTTCCCTTGATCCCCAAAGTAGAAATTCAAATTCATTGGAAAATTTTTTACTCTGAAAATAATTAACAAGGTGTCTATTTTAATTATTAATGTCTCCATCCTAAGACATTCAAAGTTGGCTTCAATATGTAATTGGAGGGAAATATTTTATTTTTAAAATTCAAATTTAAAGGTGGGATTCAAAGTCGCCTTACCCAAGATATGTGACCTTTCAACTATGTAAAAAAACTATATATACCCCATTGATGTTCTCCTCAAAAGTACGAATTTGGATATCCAATTTCATACGGATACATTGGGAATTCTTTGTCGTTTCCTTAGGTCTGCTCTTGTTTGTCTATGGTTTGATGACACTATGTCTCTACAGTCTCAGTAATTCCAATTATAGGAGCATATCTGTGTTATGGTTTAGGGTATGTTTGTGAATGGGTTATGGCTAGTTCAATGTGGGATAATCTCTCAGCAAGAAGGCAGTAGCTAGGAGACCCTCTTATAGTTGGGCCACAAGTATAGAATCACCTGCTCAGGAGTCCGAGCTGTTGTATCAATCCATAGACATAAAATTATTGTAATTTTTTGGTTGTTGGAGATGATTTGGATACCTTAAAGGAGGCTATAAAAGCGTCAAATTATAGTGAGATTATTTATAGTGCAAACCACATTGTTTGAAGACCTTCATGTATTAAAGAAGGGCTAATGCAGCATGCCATTGAATCCCTATCTGAAGATAAAATGTGATAAAGAAAAAAATGGATTTAGTATGGTCATATACCAGCCACTAGAGCTATTGAAGGACAACATCATGAAGAATAAGGAATGTCCCAATAGAAATAATTAACTTTGAGCCTTCTATAGTGATATGTTTCCCTAAACACATGTCTATTGGGTCTAAGAGTAGTGTTATTGGACATTAATATTAGCAAGTGATTCTAACTCTAAATCACTGTAATCTCTCTCTATCTTATAAACATTTAATTTTAATAATAAGAATATTTTATCAAGTGTTTTCCCCATATTGGGGTTTTTTCCCTGGCTTGAGCCAATTTTGTGTTCTCTTTTCATGGCTTGTCCTCTGTGATAATGATTTATGTTCTTTCCTTAATTACTATGAACATAGTATTGGTTTATGTGATTGCAATAAAATGGTCAATTGGGCATATATGAATCACTAAAGTAACTCACCTAAGCAAAGAACATGTTAACTAAAAATTAAGAAAGGGGGATTTCTTGATTTATATTGTGATCTTTTTAATCCATATGTATCCAGAGGAAAAAATAAACTTTTTATGTTCATATTTTTTTAAAATTTGTAAACGTCGCTAGAGCCAAACAGAATGTGATTTCCATTCTTTCTTTTGAATAGAAATTATGATTTTTTTTAGGAAAAAAAGATGAGCTTATACTATGACTTAGGCAATCTAGGTAGCAAAGCATTCAACTCAATATGTAGCTTTCTAGAAAATTGTCATTAATTTACATGAAGTTTCAAGTGGAAAATATAAATCCTCTTGCAAAAAATCCATTTAGTTCAAATATGAATAAAATAAAATCCAAGATATGTAAATTTTTGGCTAAATTAATGCATGAGAAGACAGATACATAGAATTAAAATTTGAAAAAAAACAACATTCACATTTACTAACCATGACTAACTTCAACTGTCATATTTAAAAATTGGAAAAACTTAAACCTTTCCTTCATTAATGCCAAAATGGATAGGATTTTTTTCTAAATATAGATGGAAAACAAATTAAGTGAAAAAAATCCTTGAGAAGATTGAAGAGTTAGCTAATACTTCTACAATTTTTGGAGATACGTCCATTTAATACAAATATATAGGAAAGATAAGGGGATATTATAATTTACATACTTGACTTGTCGAATATATGCAAGTCCATCCTAAGATGGTCCATAATAAAAGTGAGGCTCTCCAACAAGGAATAGAGGTTTTAGGATGCTATCAAAATCATCCTCACTATCGTCAAAATAATCTTGTTCCTCGTATGAAAGATTACTATTTTGTTGAATTTCTTCAATATTTATTTTTGAAATTTGAAAATGTACCTCTTTGTAGCACTGTTATTTTTATTGATGAGCAAAAATGGACCTAAAAGATAAATTTTTTCAAAAATATAACATACTCATTGGCACATTAGAAATGATGTTTGATGGAGATGGGTAAATAAAGGCAACAACTTCTAATTTGTTGGTTATTTTATACATATTAGTAATTCAGGAAGGATACATAGAACACTAATTCTCATAGAGTTGTATACTTGAATAAAATAAAACTGATAATTAAGAAAAGTTTCATAACACTTTCTAAAATTTGAAAAGGTAGATGTTCATAGCACTGTTCGTTTGATTTTATCTATATGAATGGACCTACAAAATAAATTTTGACAAAAGTACAAGATACTCATTGGCACATTGGCATTGATGTTCTGATGGATATGGGTAAATAAAGGTAAGGGCTTATGATGTGTTTCTTATTTTATACATATTAATCATTCAAGAATGATAAATAGAACACTAATGTTGAGAGAACAATATTATTCAACAAAAGAAAAGTGATAATTAAGACATTTTCATAACACACAATAAAACTATAGATATTTAAACTATGAAACATTTATTGTAGATGTTTGTAATGAACCTTATGATGGTATTGAATTATAAATAAAAACAATGTCATCGTTTGAGAGAGACAAGCAACAATTTATTTTAATTTGATCAAGTGAGACTATGGTCTCAAACATAAATCTATACAGGTAAACAAGGAGTTATGAAGTTTTAGTTAGACACAAATTGCAATAGTATATCCTTGTGGTAAATATTTTTTCATTGATGAAAAACAACTAAATATCATAAAGAAAAGTTATCTCTCCAAAATCTAAGAACCATCTTATTTTTTTTCCAAGGAATTCTACTTTGTAGCTTTGAACCCCAGAGTTTCTAGCTCGTTGACTTTGTTGCAAACCTAATGTTTTGCACCGCTATTGTCAGTGTCTTTTCGTACTGAAAATGAGGCCAAGCTCAAATTCCATTGTAGGGAATTTTCATATAGCTGGCTCGACTCCAGGGCTCTATATGCATTCTTGGTATGATCAGTGAGTTGGAGGAGGAGGAGGAGGAGCCTCGACCACAATCACACTCTTTGAATTTTTGGGGATAGATTTGTCTTCTCTAAAGACAAATTGTTGGAGATAAATATTTTGGGGATCATAGGAAGGGATCATAGAAAAAAATAAATAATGGAGCAGTGGTATCCTTATGGTTTCCAAATAAATCTTTGGACACTCCAATGGGCCTAGTCAAACAACTTTGACCCAAAAATCGAATGAGAGAGCCACCGCTCATGATGGCTCTGGTGCAGTATATGTTGGGTTAACCTTTGTACATGGTATTAATAGAGCTATAGTGGTCAAGGGCATTCTTTTAAAAGTCTTGGTACATGCCTTCCCTCTTTCTATTCATCATGAGTGACATAAATTTTTGGAGAGTTGTATGAAGTTGAATCCACCCTCCCCCCAGTTGTAATCATGGATTCAATTCTTTCAATTCTCTGAGTTCTTTTGAGACCCCTATGAGGGGGATATTATGTTTTCAAGTGCGAGCTTCCAATCTGGTCTCCTCGTTTGTAGCTAAGACTCAAGAACAAACTTGGACCACCTCTGCCTTATGCATATCCTTTATGAGGCCTGACAACTTTAGGATACGAATAGACTAAGTTAGCATGGAATAGTAAAAAACATGGTTATAAATCTACTTTCTAGATTGTGAGGTGAATCTCAAGGAAGGGGTGGGCCCTCTTCCTTGTAGCCCAAATATTTTAAAAGAAGCCTAAAATCTAGGGATTGCGAACCAACCTCCTAAGGAGCTCTCAGGGCCAACCTTTTTTGTGGATAAAATTGACAAAATCCCATCCATTAGTGTGCCAAAAAATTAATCTAACTCTCTTAGTGTTAACTACATGGATCATGCTCTAATTTGTCGATTTAATGGATTTTTTCCCTTAACATATGTACTTCGGGATTGGGGGGCTAATAAATGGTATAAGCTCACTGATGTATTCTTCTTCTCAAATGGATACTTTATAGTATATTTCAAGAACTAGAGGGATCAACAGGGGGTCCATGAGCTTGGACCATGGTTTTTGGGATGATTAGGGCTCTCCATCCAACCATGGTTTGTATAAATTAACCCCTAATAATGCTAGCTTTGGCCATTGTTGTTTGGGTTCAACTCCATAATTTACCTATTAATTTGATGCACCCTGATATCTTAGCCGATATTGGTAATGCCCTGGGTTGATTCATTAATATCAACATGCACAAGCTAGCAAAGGGTATTGTAACCTTTTCATAGATATGCGTGGAAGTTGATTTCAACAAGGGATTACCTAGTAAAATCCTCTTGAATTGGAGGGGAGATATTTACTCACAACCACTATATTATGAGAAAAAAAAATCTTCCATTACAAGTCTGCCAACTCCAAAATGTATGCCCTTCTTCTGAACGGCCCTCTCCACCTCACCAAGAATTTATTGCCAATGTTTAGTGAAAAATACAAAAATGTAAAACAATAAAACTTCACCCTTTCTGTCTTCTTGTTCCTAGAGATTGTCTATCCATACAAACATTTATTTGAGAAATCTAAAACCTATACCAAATTTTCTAGAGATCCATTGGAACAAAATGTTGTTACATTCACTCCTTCATATGCCTAAAATTTTGATGTTATTTATTTGACAAAACATCAAAATAGTAGGTCCGCCAGGTCTCTGACTTATCCTTACAATTTAATAAATTTATTGAATTGATTTCTCCTTTGACTTTGTGACTCTTATATTTAAATTTGGGTCAATATTTCCAATTTTTACAATTGTTGGACTCTTCAATTTGAGTTTTCTATATGACAATTTTCTTGAACTATATTTGTGATTTTGTTTGTTCCTCGAACATAAGATTTTATTTTCATTTAGAATTTTTAATACTTTTAGGATAAAAGTAAATTTCATAGCTAGGTTAAGTGTTTCCTTGACAAAATGGGAATCTTTGCAGACTAAATTTTCAACGTGGAAGATCTATTCAGGAGGGTGTTTCTCCATCATTTATTTTTGAAATATTTCTTTACCTAATAACATAGGCTATCTAAAATGGTCTTCAACTTTTTACCATTACACCTATAACAAATTTTATTCTATAAGAGTTGTAGATGAAACATGTCTTTGCATGAACATACATTACAATTGCAACAAGGCGCAAATAAATATGCAGCTCTAATATGTTCGGAATAAATTTCGTTCATGCTTCTAAGAAGACTTAGAGAACATCGTGGGAGAGAATGAATTATTAATCAAGAAGATATGTCATTTTATAGTGACAGAGATGAGGAAGAGGATATACATTCAAATCATTCTTCTCACCAAAATTCTTCAACCAGAGAAGAAAATAAAATGGTTTGTTGTAATTAAAATTACAAAGCCAATGAAAATAGTAAAAACTTACAAATCACATACTAAAATGGCCTTCTTTTCTTAATTTTGGTATCCAATTCTTGAATAATTCAAAGCCACTACATAGAATGGCCATGTAATAGTATCCAAGGTTGCACTAATAGTTGTGAGCATGATCATAGTGCTTCAATTACAACAAACGACACTATGACCCATAAAAGTAAGTGGTATCAAAAAAAGTTCAAGGGTTGGGAAGAACACTAGCCATTTAGAAAGGTAAGAAGGTGTTGACGAGGAAAAATTCCTTGCCAATAGTAAGGGGATCTCCCTGTTATAAAGTGTCAAATAGACCCTAGGCCAGTTGTGATAGGGATCTCTTCTGGGGTGTAGGTCCGACTACCTTTGAATATTACTTTCTCGGATTGAGGTGTATCTTGAGAACAAGAGGATGCATGACTACTTGAATTTTACGAAACAAATGGTTGATGGGCTCTCCTGAAGATGAAACATTAAAAAAAGAAAATCAAGATTTGAAGCATGCAACCAAAAGGAAGTATTGTTAGCAACACATCATGAGGGTCATGCTCATAAAGAGGCTTTTTTGACCATAAGAGAAACAATTCACTATGGTTGAAACAACCTTCAATTCCTTTAGTTTGTATCCAAAATATTAAGACAATATCAACAACTAAGTTATTGAAACATCCATGTGCTAAAAATTCACATATCATTGATACATCTAAAGAGCTTAAACATATAAATGATACATGAACAGAAACATAGACTTATCAGTTATAAAAGATAGCAAATATATAAAAACACAATATTCATAATGCTAATACACATGAGTTTCCATCAAATCTAGTATTGGAGTCAAAACATTGGTTTGTATTCATTCCTGGAATCATGCATTCAATGCATTACAATTATATCTCCTCATTGTGGAGTCCAAAAAAGGTCCTTTACATTGTCCCCAGAGGGAGTACTTATAGAACCAAAAGTGACCTTTGGGCTAACCTGTCCTTTCAGCTTCCCGACTATTAGCATGGTCTGCGACCTGGGTGGTTTTGCGACCTAGGTGGTTTTGCGACTAGTGACTTGCCTATGGTTGCGACCTGTGACTGGGTACTGTTTATGACCTGCAACCTGCCTGCTTCTTCAACCTGTAAAATTATTCCTTTTCGAGGGAGTAGTTGTGTGATGGAAAGGTCTGGGACCTCTATCTATTGTTGTTCTCTGAGATAAGCCTATCAAGCCTGATAGTAAGTGGCTATTGGGGTGACCAGAGGTATGTCTTCTCCCAACCTATGAAAAAATTCAAGAGCATCTGGAATTCAAGTGTGCCACTTTACGAATATCTGATTGGATAGGAAGGCCAACTTAATGTAGATCCATACCATCATGATGATGAACTGATCGAATTTCACCTTGGAAGTTGGGAGGCCCTGGGAAACAACTGCTCGTCTGATGGGTCCCAAAAATGTTTAGATGTCCTGGCCCACCTCTTCCCTTCTGTTCTCTGTGGCTAATGTCCCTAAGGAGGGAATTGGGTGCCATTTTTGCACATTTTTCCTACATTTCTTTTCCCTATTTTTCCTCATGACCATAACCAATGGGACTATCTTTGCCTCTTTTTCCTACCTTTCTATCCTAACTTGTGTTGTATTACCTTGTTTTCATTACTCTGCAATTTCTTCAATTATTATGATATATCATGCCTTTTTATGACTAATTGAGGATGAATGTTCGAAGAAGATCTATGGTCTTTGTGTTGTTTTTCCAGATTTTATTTGTCACACCAAAGATCCTGAGCATGAAGTACACAGGAGCAGTTAAGGGTGTGATGCTACAGTGAGCGATGTTGTTACACCTTTCTGTTATAGATCCACCGACAACTACTGTTACACCTTGCTGTTACAGACCTACTAGAAAACTTCTAATACAATTGTACTATTGACTGGATCTAGTCAACACCTGCTGACAATCTGTTCTTTAGCTATCACACTACAGTTGTGGTTTTATTGCGATAGATGTAGAAGTTTTTTAGCACTGTATTTTTGAGATAACAGCCTAAGGGAAGTTTTGATTGTAATCTATAATTTTCTAGTCAGAACTTTTTTAAGGAGAGGTTATAACTATATGTCTTCTATTTTGATCAGCATGAGAATCATAAGGTTCTCATGACTAATCCATCCCTTGATTTTCTGAGATGTAACCTCTATATAGATCTCGGCCCTAGAGGTCAAAAGGTTAGCAGAGAACAACATTATTTTGGCTTTGTAATTGTGCTCAGATTAATACAGATTCTCCTGTTATTGTTGTTACATGTGTTATTCAATTTAGTTTCCATTAAGTTCCTCCTCTACCTACGCCCTGCTAGGGAGGAAGGGCCCTCCTTCTTAACAGGGATTGCAGTGCTTAAAGTAGTTGTGTTTATGTAATTGTATTTTAGTTTATGTATATGTAGAGTGTTGTTGCTGATGTTAAGCTGTGAATATATCCGCTTCAATTTCAATACTTTGTATGTTGTTACACATATGATATTAGAGAGACCAGCTAGATACTTGTTGTGTCGCGCACTAGAACAGATTAATTAAAGTGTGATTCCAGTCTTGTAGATCCTTTTATTTCTGCATGAGTGATTTACTTCTAACATTTACTTCAGCAATGATTTCTTTTCTTTGGAATTGCTTCTGGTTGGTGTATCAGCATAGACAGTGCAACTGTCACTGGAATAAAAATACATCCCTAGATTGATAATTAATGTGTACTATTTAGTCATTTAACAATGATTTATACATCCCAACATTTTGGCATTGTTTCCAGGGATGGAAGTGACGATCTAATCAATCAGAGTTGTTTCTTAGAAGTGCATTTTTCATGTGTTTTTTTAGAGTGTCTCCAGTGACACAATTGTCGAGCAGTAAGATGAGAGGAAAGAACCTGTGTAGCGCTCTAAGAAACTTGAGTAGGCTCACTAATTTCTTGCTGGGACACTTGGGTGAGTGAATTTCTGAGCTTTTTTTTTTTCTTAGAGTGTCTCTAGTGACACAATTGTCGGGTGGTAAGACGAGACGTAAGAACCTATGCAACGCTCTAACAAAATTGAGCGGGCTCACCAATGTCTTGCTGGGACACTTAGGAGTTGAATTTTAGGTGTTTTTTTAGGGTGTCTTCAGCTATATAGTCATTGGGTAGTAAGGCGAGAGGTAAGAACCTTTGCATCTCTCTAACAAACTTGGGCAGGCTCACTGCTGTAGAAACTGAAGCACTCATAGGATGAACTGATACACATACGGCCCATGTGTGCCAGTAGGACAACATCAACATCTACAAACACCCCCAACTCTACTTACTACAAGAAAGATGAGTCGTAGGAAGGAAAATAAGAGTGTGGATTTGGGAAGAAATACATTCTTTGGATATCTAATCTGAAGGGCAGAAAAGGAACAGTCCACGTCATACAAAGGTAATAGGAAGACATGACCATATAAAGCAGCTACCATATCAAAGCCTGGACCATCAGTGTCTTTCATGTCTGGACCTCACCATCCTTTGAACAACATATCTGCCCCTGATATCAAAACTCCAGATTCAAAATAGTAGTGGAGAATCATTGATCAGGATCTGAGAATTGAAGGACATGGAGAGACCAGTGGGGAGCGTCAGGGACCAGAGGAACAACATTCAATTGATCATCAACTGGACGTTGGTAGTGTTGTTAAATAGTTGGTCCATGAACAACCTCATCCTTTTATTTTCCAATCTCCAATACACTTCGAGGTCAGTTCATCCCATCAGGAAGAATCATCCATGAGGGACGAGAATGTCAAAAAATATAGCTCTGTTACTTTTGAATTCCCAATAGTAGTAACAGGGGATCAGGCTCCTATGAAGAATATTTGTTTATAATCCCTACCATCCTTTCAAGGGATGGTTGTTGAAGACCTTGATACCTTTCTGTTCAAATACAATGTGTTGTGTAGAGGTTATGACTACACTTCAGATGCCCAGAAGCTAAAATTATTCCCCGCTACTCTGAAGGGAGCAGCATTAAGATGGTTCATGAGACTGGGTGTTGGAACGATTTGAACCTGGAATGACATGAGACAGGCCTTCCTTTTTAAGTATCAGGATTACTATCGAACCAGGGATTTGAAAGATGAGATTTTCAGAATTGCACAGGAGGAGGAAAGCCTAGAAGACTATCTGGAGCGATTTCACTACAATTTACAGAGGTCTAAGTTTAGTAACTTAGATCCAGAAATTCTAAAGCCAATATTTTTAAGAGGTATAAGAGATGAATGTCTGGAGCATCTAAACCTATTGGGAAAAGGAGACATACTAAAAGAAGCGCTTGATGAGATAATGAAGCTTTGCCTGCTTAGCTCAAGAGGATCGGTCAAAGGAAAGGTTTTAGTTCAGAATCCTTCAGTCCGGATATAGAATTTCATGAGCAGAGGAGTAACCAGAGTAGAGATCAGAAATTATTTGAGGATTTTAAAACTGACCTCCTTATCACTCTCTTTGCCTAGATTACTATAGTACAAGTGAAGAAAGTACAAGCAAAATTTGAATCAGCCTTAGCAATATTCTATCCTCGATTCAAAAAGAAACATTTTGGGAGAGAATGTGGACTGAATAGTGTCAGGTTGGACAACATTTTTGAGTTGGCACATTGTACGAATTAGTGTCCTGAGTTGCCTAGACTGAAGGAGGTACTTCAAGAATCAAGCGAGGATTTTCAATCTTCTTATTTCATCAGATCAACGAGACCGTGACAACCACGACCTACAGGTATGCCTTCATATTTTTCCTCTTTTTATCCTTGGAGTAGTGTTTACAATAGTTAGCAATTTTCACGGTAGTATCCTACTCCTTCCTCAACACAATTTCCTTCACCATGGAACCAGTCATCGTCTCCTCCACCAATGCAAAAATGGAGAAGTAATGGCCAAGGTCTAATACCCCATCCAATACCAATGCAACAAAAATAGTTACAACTGCCTTCTATTGAAAATCCTAGACCTTCTGTCCGAACCCAATTACCTATGCAAACTAACCCCAATCCAAATAATAAGGTAGACCAAAGCATGGATGCTCTGGTTACCCTCCAGACTTATCTTATTACTCCTATTGGACTTAACAAGGTTCATTTTGATCAGGGAAAGTAATTAGATCTGAACATACTCCCATTACTACCAAAGAATGTGAATCACCTACGAAGGATATGGACAATTCCGAGGCAGTTGTTACACATGTAATAGTTGATACAACACTCATTGTTACATATGTAGCAGCCAGTTCAAGAGGATTTGATGTTTCCACAGTAGCCAATCCGAGTAAGGATGGTACATATATGATAGATGACTTAGATATTAGCATTTAGAATCCTCCATACCCCCAATGATTAACAGAAACTGGTTTAGTCTCACAACCTCAATCCAAATTCCTCAAGGAGCTGAAAAATCTGTATGTGTGGATTCCACTGTTACAAGCTCTTAAGGAAGTGCTTATCTATGCTAAAAAAATGATGGATATATGCGTCAAAATACCTAGAAGGAAACCTAAAGACGCTGCTACTATCCATTTCACGGGGAAATTGTCCGATCATATGATTTGTAATATTCCCAAATTTTCACATCATATTTGGAATATTAGAGTCCTTGATTTTCTTGATAAATTAAGTAAATAAAAGGGTGGAGGGACCCAAAAACCTCAAAGATGAGTACAATCCACTTTTAATGTGTGAATGTGGATATTCTAGATCTAGATCTAAAAACATGGAGTAGTGGAGCAACTCCATTAATGGAGATCATGTCTCATTTATGAGATGGATTATGGAGGATGAAAAATTAAAATAAGATCATGGATCTTAAAATATAAAATCATCAGGATATTTGATAAGGTCAACTAAGATCATAGTGCATTCAAAGAAGATAATGAAGCACTTATGATAATATAGTGGAGGAAATGGTGCATTTAATGCACATATGATGGAGAGAGTGATCACCCCATGTGAACTTGATGGAGGAAATGAGGCCACAGCGCAGTCAAACATGTATAATATTTCCACATGTACAATGCAGATTTGGAGTGGGCCTAGGCTATGGAAGGCTTATGCATATAATGAAGGTGAAGGCACAATGGAAGGCATGATTTGGATTATTCATTTCTTGATCTGTTTAGATCTAGATTTGTCTTAGGACATTTCTATGCAGACTTGGGTTGTTTAGCAGAGTTTGCAGTGATGTTTAGCACAGGTTGTTCCCAAGCGGGAATCCCACCTCTTTCTTCGAGTAGCTCTAGAAAGAGGATTTTTCTCCATTCCTTATCAAGCATTGGTGTCATCTTCAAGAGGTTTTTTCTAGCATTCAACTAGGAATCCATTGTAGGATTCATCCTACCACTTTGTTCTTCACATCCATCCTTTTAGGAGCATCATATCTACATCCAACATTGAAGCCATTGGCTTTTACCTCCATGCAGCAGCATTCCCTTCAAGGATTTTGTAGTTCAATCCTGTAGATCTATTGGAGGAAGGAATTTTCCAGTATTTCAGATGGAAATCCTATGAGGGATCATCTCCTCACATTGAATCTATTGTTTCCATCATTCAGGAGCTGATTTGACACATCCAGCAGTAGGCTATTGAGACTCCCTCTCTGATGGTGCATTTTTCTCAAGCTGTTGTTCATCTAGTAGCTATTTTCAGTGGAGGATATTGGAGGAGCTAGATCTTGAGCTTTTAGCCCAAGGATCTAGTGAAAGGGTTACCCCTCCTTGCATAGATATGATTTCACATCATTGCAGACATCATATCATCAGATCTAGATTCAGATTTGCATTCCCAACAAAATATATGTGAAGCCCTAAGAGGGTGGTTTTCTTAGACTTACAGATTTGTGAAACCCTTCTTGGGTTTTCTTGGGAATCCATCATTGAGCCTAGATCTACAATTTCAGCATCATCGAAGCTCCCATTCTACCTAGATATGAATTTCTATATTTCAGGTAGTTGTAGTCCCAACAACTGCAGTAGGGACATCGCATTTTACCTTCCAGCAGTTCATCAGTTACACTATCCCTCTTGGGAAATCATTGCAAGGTCATTCTAGGCCACCCTTGTGGCTTGAGTGTCTCATATTTTGAGCACTGTTGTACTTTATTTGTGACCTCTAATATAATAAAATGGCTTAGCTCTTTTTGTGCATTCTGATGTGTATATAGATTTATTTTTTACCTTTTTGTAGTTCTTATATTTTGTTTTAGTATTACTGCATTCTCCCTTTTGGGATACTACAGTGGTATCAGAGCATGATCTTTGGCTCATCTTGTGGACACTTCATCTTTTGCATCAAAAGAAGAAGTAGATAGATGAGATCTATCATGGAGGAGGAAAATTATGCCACTCATTTCTTTAGATCCATGTAAGATATCTCTAAAAAGGTCAATCAAATGAAGAAAGAAAGGAAAAAAGAATATCCAAGAAGATGATTTTATGAGGAAGACCTAAGCACTTCCTATCAACAAATAAGAAAACCAGAGAATCATAGATCTCCTCATAGATCCACTATGCCCACTTTCTTTGGAGAAGGTGAAAGGTGTAGAAATGAAGAAAGGAATGAATCTAAGACTCTCAGTCTATATCTTGAAGAGTACAAAGCATAGTCTAGAGCACTCAAGGAGAAGCTAACTCTCCATGAATTATTCAAAATCAAAGAAGAAAGAGGATTCTGTAGCAGCAATAGAAGAAAGAGGCATAATAGATTCTATTTTCCCACATTTGATGGATCATCCTCAAGCACTGTTAAGGCTTGGAGGAAAGAGTTAGATGCATTTTTAAAGCTACAGAGTTAGATGCATTTTTCAGGCTACATCCTGTAGTTGAAGGAGAGGCTGTCCAAATTGCAGCACTTCATCTTTTAGGTGAAGCAAGTGAATGGTGGTTTGGTCACATGGAGCATGCAAAGGTGACTAAATATTCAGATTTCTTTCACAATTTGAGGAAGAAATTTGATGTGAGAAAACCAAATATGTGTCACAAAGTGACATTTCCTAAGGAAACAAAGGAGGATGTCAATCTTGTCAATCTAGAAAATAAGTCACTACATTCACCACCAACTGCAGAAGTACTTGCATCTGGAGAAGATACACTTGCACCTTTGCAAGATAGTTGTTTGGTCTCAATCTAGTCTCCTAAATTGAGTTCATTTAATTGTCAACCAGGGTTGGTAAACTGCTGAAGTGAAGTGCATTGTATGTGCCTAGGTGTTTGTCTCTTAATGCGTTGTGTTTAGTGTTTTATGATGTTTTGGTATTTTGTGATGATTTATGATGTTTTTGTTCTTTTGGTGGTTTTATGTTCACAAGGAAAATGACTAGAAAGCTAATGGAAAGACTCTAATGATTAAAAACAGAGTGAAGCCTATTTGGTTGATGACAAATGGTAAATGCAAATGCAATACTGAAACAGAATCAAATCTAAACTATGAATAAGCAGAAACAAAGCTTGATAATGAATTTTAAGCAAATGATTCAAAACATAAACTCAATCAGTCAATACCATCAACAAAAGGTATTTTTTAAGAGATAGCTAGAGAAATATAAGCTAAGTATGCAATTCTCCTCAAACCGAAAAAATTGCAACAAAGAATTTATAATGATGCAACATTTTATCCATGACAGAGACTTATTGAAGCATATTTCAGAGTAAAACATATCATCATAAGAACTCTACTTAAGACTAGTTCCTTAACTCTATTTCGCAACTTAGTTTGATTTAGTTTGATATCACACTCCACAAAAATATAGATTTCTAAAGTAGTCTTTTGAGGAAATGTTTGTGAGACATAGCAGTTAAAAGTATTTCAAATTAAAATGACATCAACATGTTCATATGGTTATGAATCAATTATAGATTTTAGAACAAGAAGAGGTTTGTAAATAATGAAGGCTGTTTTGTTAAGTTTAACAACTGAAGTAATCTAATATGCAGTGAATGACAACTAAATGTAGAGTGCAAATGCAATGAGTTAAGCTAAAACTGAACTTAAGATGTCACTAGTCTAAAACAGTGCTGAACTTAACAAGTCATTATCAAACTTAAAATAAAATAACTGAGCATGAGTTAAGTGCAATTAAACTCCGGAGTATCCTAACTAAGCTATCATGCATTATTCTATGGAATTATACAGTCTGTTTGTCCATCATGATTGGTGTTTTGGAAGAGTTTCTTAGAACAATCCTAACTGTAAAATTCAGTGCAAATGCAAACATAAAGACTAAAAGCAATTAAAAACTAAAATATCATATCTATCTCCTACCCATCATTATGATATTTTGGAAGAGCATTTTAAGAGCAAGAACAACTATGGTACTTAGTGTAAACACACAACTGAAACGTTCAAGATCACGGTCATGCTTAAGACATCATAAGGATTTTTTGGAAGAGTTTCTTCTTTTGGAAGAGTGCTTAGAATAAGTATAACTGTGATGGTGAACAAAAGAAATTACAATTAAATCCTACAACACTATAGCCATTTCCCATTCAATATCATGATCTTTTGGAAGAGCTTCTTCTTTTGGAAGAGCTTTTAGAACGAGTATAACTATAGTGGCTAATGAAAACAACTACGAATTCAAACTTCAAAAACGTAAAGGCAACTAAGATACTTATCTAAATTATGCAAATAAAACCGTGCAGGAGGCAGGGGCCCTCTACCACCAGACAGAATCTAACTCCAAATCAAATCAACGCTTTCAAAACAATACTGTCTGCTTCATTAAAGGAGAAATAACTTGAACAGAGCAATCTGCATCTTCAGAAATGTAGCATAGAATCTAAGCAAAATCTAGAGCAAAATCTAGCCTAGCTCTCGGTTTCCCAAGTGTTTATATAACAAATGTACATAACAAGACTTGCAACAATTCCAGGATCATTGTCTTTCCTTATCGAAAGCACATTAGGAATCTTGAAGTGGCAACGTAAAAAGGAAAAGGACATCTAGACTAAGACAGTCCTATTAGAAGTCTGCCTTCCTAAATGTGTTCCCACATACCAAAACCATATCCAGAATTCGGTTTTTCCTTCATGGTGAGCAACGAACAATGTAGACATGACGTGGAATATACCCATATGCGGTTTTTCTTGAGAGGCCACCTGGAACATGCCTAAACGTGAAGACAGCTGCAGAATTTCTAGTTAGCTACGGAATGTTTGCATTCTGCAGCTAGTTCCAGTCAAAATGCATTACAATGACAAAAATCACAAAACTTAGCAAGTCAGTCATGTTAATCATTCTAAAAGTAATTTTAACTATATTCATTCATCAATTGGGTCTGGGGTAGCAATGGACAAAGGAAAATGAGGTAAATTAATATGAAAGAAAGCACAATCTTGAGGCTTAACATACCCCCACTGCTGACTTCTTGCACGTCCTCATGCAACTTATTCCATAAACTCAGAGGCTTCTGCAAGAACATCTAATCCTCTCCTTCTCCTTTGCCTGGAAGCTAAAGATCTTCTGGGTTTTCTGATGACAAGTTTGAAGCTTAAGTTGGTAAGTGCCCTGATTAGCTTCTTGTTCCTCTTTTTCAACTTTTCATTAGCCTTTTCCACTTTGTCCATATGTAGAGATAAGGTTGAGTTCATATCGGTTTTGAGTTTGACTTGTTCCTTCAGAATATCATTCTCATTTTTGATGTGTCTATTAAGTATTTCCAACTCATACTTATCCCTTCTTAACACATCTATTTCGGACAGTGGAGGACTAGGGGTTATATCCCTACTCTCTGAAGCTTTCCTTTCCAAAGTTTCCACATAGTCATAAACTTCTTGTTGAGCAGGGTCAATTTTAGGGGTTCCTTCATTAAAATCCTCTTCAACATCTTCTTCAATAGATGTTTCCTCATCTTCTATATTTATCACCCCTGTTTGTTTAATCTGAGTTTTCCTTAGTTTCCCCTTTAGTCTATGGCTTCTTCTTGGCTGGGAAGATCCCTCTCCTCTTTCTGTGTCAGATTTTATGATTACCTTCTCTTTCTTAAGTTGTTTCTTGATTTGAGTCAACTTCTCTGAGATTATTTCCTCACTACTTTCCTGGACTGTTTTGTCAATTTCAATTTTAGAAGCTCTCCATTTTCTTCTTCTCCTTGTAGGCTGTGGTTCAGGTGAGGGCTCTTTTGGCTCTTCAAAATGATTTCTTACAAAGAAATTTTCCCAAGTATCATTTTTTTTGGCTAAATGGTGTTCAATTAAAATCTTAACCAAGCCATGATGGTATAGAGTTGTCTCTAAAAATTGGACCCTTCTTTGAACACAAGAAGCCATCTTTTTCAAACTTTGAAGCAAGAAATAGGGTAGGTTTAACTCTTCCTCCAGAAAATGCATTATCAGTCTAATGTGGTAAACATAAAATGTGCCATATCTACCCTCACATGTAATAATTTTTTGCAGAATAAGTAGTATGTTTCTCCATTTATTTTTCAATGCAGAACTTGGAATTACTTTCTTAAACACAGTGACATCCATACCTGGTGATTTTAGAATTTTCTTCCAGGATTCATTATGGAATTCTCTGTTTTTGAACCATCTCTCTCCATTTCTAAGCAATCCTGTAGCTTCTACAATGAAAACTTCAGTGACAGTGAATTTGACATCTCCCACTTCAACCTCAGCTCCTCTAAATGATCTTGCAAATGTTTTAGTGACTTCTTTGTGGAAGCCATCAAATTTCTCAAGAAATTGTAGCCATCCTACCTGTTGCAACATTTCTTTACATTGAGGGTATCCTTCCAGGTATTTTGTACCCATTGGTTTGGTTCTTACAATAAGGCCCATAATTGCTTCTTCAATGTTCAGATTAATACTCCTTCTGCCCACGGAAACAATAAATTCCACCTTCGAATTGATATACCTCTGATTCTTGGTGATAATCGCTTCAAACTTCGGACTGATATACCTCTGGTTGACAGTGACAAAGGCTTCAAACTTCGAGCTGATATGCCTCTGGTTGACAATGAAACTTCGGACTGATATGCCTCTGGTTGACAGTGAAAAATGGCTTCAAATTCTACACTGATATATCTCTGTCTCTTGGTGATAAATGGCTTCAAATTCCACACTGCTATAACTCTGTCTCTCAGTGGCAAATGGCTTCAAATTCCATACTGCTATACCTCTGCGTTTACAGTGATAATGCTCAATCTCTGCTCACGGTGATAGTGCTTTGATATTCAACTGATATATCCTTTGCTCTGCTCACGGTGAGAAGGATATCTCTGTTTTGCGGAATGAAGGGCCAGCTACAGAATGGAGTGATGGAAGTAGTTACAGAATGAGGTAATGGAGTGAGGTGGAGAAAAATAATTAATGAGTGAAAATACGGTGGAGATTTTTACAACGGAAAAGAAAATCATCATTGAATGATTTGGTTGGGTGACGTGAGGAATTCAAACACTTCAGCCATTTTAACCGCTTAAATGATGTCGGGTATAGAATTTGAAATGAGAGATTTTAATCCAAAGTTTGTGGAGGGTATTTTGGACATGATCAATAAAAATAATCAAAACAACCTTTTCGAATGATTCATAACTAAAACTATGCTAAACTTTATGATATGTCATTATAATGAAAAATTGTTACCTCTACTTTTCATTTGCTTTTTGTGGTCTTTGTCTTCTTTGTTCTCCTTTGGAAGAGTCTTCATAATCCTTCTTGATTCTTCTTATTCATGGATACACTGGATCATTTTGTTGCAATTCAAATGTCTGTTGATCAGTGCCTTCAGGGTTTGTAGCTGCGGAATGACTGTCTGGCTGCGGAAAGTCTGATCAGCTGTAGAATGTCTGTTAAGCTGCAGAATGTACCTGTAGAGCATTTTAATCATGGAATGGAGTGGTTTGGGATATAAGTGAGATGTTATATGGCATGAATGAAGATGGATGATGCGACATGTTATTTATGAAATGGATGATGAAATGGAATGGATTCAGTTTATGAAATGGAGTGGAAGAACATAAGAACTACCCTACAATCCATGACATGTATTATTCATTTACAGCAAGACATCAAACTTTAAATTTTGACATAGAAATGAAGTGGATGGAGTATGGAATGAGATGAATGAAATATGGAATGAATTAGAGTATGAATGAATGAATGAAATGGAGTATGGATGGATAAGTGAATGGAATGGAATGAAATGAGATGGATCATAAGTACAATGGATCTGAACTTATGATTTTGTAACAGTTGCTTGCAAAAAAAAATGGAAAAGTTAGACTGTCAGAGAGACTCTGATTTTCACCCTATCTTTTCTGTATAAACATGCCAATCAATGATTGGTTTTCATGTTTATACTTTAATTTTTTTATTTTTTTTATTTATTTATTTTTTTTTTAATTTTTTTATTTTATTTTTTATTTATTTATTTTTTTCAAAAAGAAATGCTTCAGAAAATTTAATCAAGTTGATGAAGAAGAGAGATTCTTCTTCATTAACTTCACATCACTGCTTTCTTGGAACTTCTTGAAAAATTCTTCTCTTGAGAGTGGTTTGTGATACAACTTCAATCTATGACCATTCACAAGAAAAGTGACCTCTTCTTCATCTATTGTCCTGATTTTTACTGCTCCATTGTCAAAAATTTCAACAATTTCACATGGCCCAAGCCAATGTGTTTGAAATTTACCTTGAAAATCCTTGAATTTTGAATCAAACAAGAGAGCCCAGTCACCTTCTTTGAATTTATTCTCTTTGATGTACTTGTCATGCCATCTAGCCCTTTGTTGTTGGACTAGACTTGTTTTCTAAACTGCATCTTGTCTGATCTCATCCAATTCATTAATTTGCTCCAGTCTATGCTTTTGTGCCTCCATTAAATCAAGTCCTAGCTGAACTGCCATTTTGAAAGTTTGAATCTGGAACTCTATGGGAAACAAAACTTGCTTTCCATAAACAAGCTCATAAGGAGTATGGCCCGTTGTGTTTCTCCATGTAGTTCTATAGGCCCACAAGGCTTCAGGAAGCCTATCTACCCAATCTCTTCTATGTAAATGAACAGTCTTTGTTAGGATTCCTTCAATGACCTTATTAGTAGATTCCACTTGACCATTTTCTTGTGGATGATAAGGAGCAGATTTTCTATGCCTGATTTTGTACCTCTCCATCATTTGCTCCACTAGCCTTGATGTAAATTGAGCTCTTTGATCTGTAACAATATCCCTTGGGACACCAAAACGAGTAAAAAGATCCTCAAAAAGAAAAGTAACTACAGATGCTTCATTAGCAACAAGTAATGGCTTAGCTTCTACCCATTTAGTAACATAATCAGTGCAAACTAATATATATCTCTTCTGTCTTGATGGAGGACTAATAGGTCCTACAAAATCCAAATCCCATTTTTCAAAAGGTTCAATATGTACCTGAGGTTGTAATGGCATCTCACCTAAAGGAGAAGGTTTCCCTACCCTTTGGCAACTGTCGCACCTTTTGACATACTCTTTAGCATCTTTAAACAAGGATGGCCAATAATATCCTAAATTAAGGATCTTATAGGCTGTCCTCTTATTAGCAAAGTGTCCGCCACAAGGTTCATCATGACATGCTTTGAGAATCTCAGGCATCTCATCTTCACGAACACACCTTCTAATGATCAAATATGGACCTGTCTTGTACAACTCATTAGCAACCCATGAATATTTTGCACTATCATTAATGATTTTTCTTTTATCCCTTGCATTCATTATTGAAGGAAATTTTCCTAAAACTAAATAATTAGCAATATCAGCAAACCATGGAGTTTGAGTAGAAATTGCAAAAAGATATTCATCAGGAAATTGATCTTCAAATGGAGTGTCATCTTTGATATTTTGGAGTCTAGATAGGAAATCAGCTACTGTGTTTTGTTTTCCAGGCCTATCTAGGATGGTAATGTTGAATTCTTGTAAGAGCAATAACCATCTTATAACTCTGCCATTAGTAATTGATTTGTTCATTAAGTATCTAATTGCAGAATGATCAGTGTGAACAAAAGTTTCATAGCCTGTTATATAGTGTCTAAATTTGTTTATGGCATGAACAACAGCTAAAAACTCTTTTTCACTTATAGTATAGTTTAACTCTGCAGGAGTCAAATTTTTACTGGTATAATAGATGGCATAGGGAATCAAATCTTTTTGTCCCAATACTGCTCCTAGAGCTGTATCGGAAGCATCTGTCGAGATATGAAAAGGTAACTTCCAGTTAGGTCCCCTTAATATATGTGCTTCAGAAATTTTGGTTTTCAGGGTTTCAAAAGCTAACTGGAAATCAGAAGTCCATTTGAATTCACAATCTTTGGTAAGTAATTTGAAGAGTGGAGATGCTATCTTGGTGAAGTTTTCTATAAATCTCCGATAATATCCTGTAAATCCTATAAAACTTCTAACATCTCTTTGACAACTTGGAATAGATAAGTTAGAGATGACTTCAACTTTTGACTCATCAACTCTAATCCCATCCCCTGAAATGTGATGCCCTAAAAAAATACCTTCAGTAAACATCATAAAACATTTTTCATGACTAAGTGAAAGATTTGCTTCCTGACATCTCTTTAAGACTTTTTCCAATTTTTCTAAAGCTTCTTCAAAAGTGTTTCCATAAACTGTGAAATCATCCATGTACACCTCTACACAATCATGTATTAGATCTGAAAAAATTCCTAATACTGCCCTTTGGAATGTTGCAGGTGCATTACATAATCCAAATGGCAATACTCGATAAGCATAGGTACCCCAAGGACAGGTAAATGTGGTTTTGTCTTGATCTTCAAGTGCTACTTGGATTTGATTGTAACTACTAAACCCATCTAAGAATGAGAAGTACTTTTTGCCAGCTAATGTATCTAACACTTGATCTATGAAAGGTAAGGGAAAATGGTCTTTAAGAGTAGCTTTGTTTAGTTCTCGGTAGTCAATACATACCCTCCATTTACCATTTTTCTTTGGCACAATTACCAAGGGAGAAACCCACTGACTATCTGAAATGGGATAGATGAAGTTGACATTTAACAATTTTTGCAATTCTTCTTTAACAATCTCCCTAAGATTTGGATTCATCCGTCTTTGAGGTTGTCTGATTGGTTTACAATTTTCCTCTATATAGATGTGATGAGTACAATTCTTGGGGCTTATCCCTTTCATGTCAGTGTACTCCCATGCATATGCAGAAGAATGTCTCTGTAATACTTTGATTAACTCTTCTTGTTGAGATTTTTCTAGGTTCTTGTTTATGTTCAAAGTTTTGCCTGGAAAAATCTCACTTGTAGAGCTGCCAAATTTGTCCATAGAATGAAGAGACATCTGCCTTGATGACAAAAACTCAATATTGGATCCCTCTTGAAATTATTCATGTTTGTGTTCTGGAGAGGATTCAAAGTTTTCTAGAGTATTCAGAATTTGATTATCTTCACTAATTTCTGAAATTGTGAAGAGAGGTTGTAAATCTTCTTCATCCTCTATCCATTGAGTGTCATCTAAATCTGTAATTGTCCTAGCTAGAGGATATAAAGTGAATTTCTTAGTTGAACTACCATCAGAGATGTACATATCACCAGATCTACAACTAATAAAAGCATCAGCTGTAGCCAACCAAGGTCTTCCTAATATAACAGGATGTCCTCCTAGATTATTCTTAGGAGTTAGGATCATGAAATCCACAGGGTACTCCCAATAATCTAGGGACACTGGAATGTCTTCTATTACCCCATCTGGTTTGATCATAGATCTGTCTGCTAATTGTAATAATGTGGGTGTAAAGAGAAGATTAGGAAGTTTCAGTTTATCCATGATTTGTCTACTCATGATATTGATTGCTGCTCCTAAATCAATGAGTGTGTTCTGGATTTCAATTCCATTGATGTGAATTTTGACAACTGGATTTCCTGGGTCAAGATACTTTGGAATAGCAATCTTTCCCATCATAATGTCTGCTATCTTTCCTGCTAGTTGAATTTTCTTTGTTTCTCTTATTCTCTTTCTTGTTTTCTTCATACTCAATTCCTTTATTGTTTTGGCTAAAATTGGAATTTCCTTGATGGCTTGTAATAATGGAATTTTAATGCAAACATTTCTCAGCTCATCTAGGAAATCATAATTAGGCACCATGATTTGTTTTTCTACACATCTATCAATTTGTAATCTTTCCGGAAAGGGAGGTATAGAAGTAGATGTAGATGGTTGCTCTAATACAGGAGTTGAATTTATTGAATCTTTTTGCTTTAATTTTTCAGTGTTTGGGTCTTGAAAGGATGTGTCTTCCTCAAGACTTTTATTCACCCGTAGGGAGTCTTCCTCAGATTTATCTTGTTCTTGTATGATCACAGAAGGTTTCCTCTTTTCAAGTATCCTTCCAGACCTAAGTTGAACATCACTAAGTTCTGGAGGAGTAATTAAATAAGTTGGAAACTATTGGCCTTCTATCATGTATGTATTCTGAGGGTTCTTATTATTGGGGTTTGGTATGGGTTGAGCAGGCAATTGATTTTATTTTTGAGGGAATGGTAATGGGAGTGGTTGATTTTGATGTGGTAGGTTTTGATGATGTTGTTGAGGATTTTGTTGAAAATTTTGTTGAAGATTTTGAGGAAAATTTTGTTGAGGATTTTGAGGATAAAAATGTGGGTATGGTGGATAGGATGGTGGATACTGATAGTATGGGGAGTATCTTCCATAGGGACTTTGTGATCCTTGTGCCCAAGCTAGAGATTGATTTTGAAATTGAGGCCAAGGTTGCTGCCAAGAATTCCAAGGTGGAGGTTGATTATACATATGATCATGGAATCCTTGTGTCTGAGGTCCTCGCCAAGGTCTTCTAGAACACAAAATCGATAGATCATGTAACTAGAGGAGTTTCCTCCTGAAAGACAGCTTTGAGACTAGGAAGAGAAGGACAATTCTTGGTCTCATGTTTTTCAGAACAAATGACACAGGTTTCTACAACTTTTACATCCAAAGGACACTTTCTCAAGGCATGTTTCTTTCTACATTTGGGACAAAAGATTGCCAAGGCATCAGATTCAGATTTTTGCTTGTTTTGTATCTTAAGGGTGTCTATTTGTTCACTAAGACTCCCTAAGATGTCAGATTTAAAATCATCAAGCATGTGTCCTATTTTTGATCTACTTACTGTCCCAGAAGCAGACTTACTTGCCCTTGCAAGAGCAGGATCTCTTGGACCTTTGACAGTTTTAGATTTCCCTCTTGAAAGGTTGATACATAACTCGGATATTTCAGGTAATGTGAGCTGTGATATATCCCCTTTTCCCATCATGTTAAGGATATCCAACCATTCATCCCTAATTGTTTTCAACAAAAGAGCTTTTAAGGTGTCTTGATCTAGGTTTTCCATTTTTTCTCTTTTGATGTTGTAACTAAATCTCTCCAACAAATCTTCCAAATTTTCATCTTCTTTTTGTAACATCTTAAACACTTCTTCCTTATGATTAATCGGCATACAATAATCCAAATACCTCTCTAGAAATTCTTGTTTCATGTCTTCCCATGTTCTAATAGAACTGCTGATCAGACTCATAAACCACTTCAATGCTGCTCCTTTCAAGGTTGAAGGAAATAATTTTAGTTTTTGAGCATCTTGTAAGTAGTCATAAGTTCTACACAGAAATTCGAATTCAAATAGGAAGGTTTTAGGATCTTCAGTTTTAAGTCCATAGAAGTTTGGAAGGACAGAGGGTGAAATATTTTTCATGGTTGTATTGGTCTCTTCATCAATTATAGGGAACCCAAAAGAGCTTCCTATTCTACCTCTTCCTCCATCTGCACCTCTACCTCCTTCTCCTCTACCTCCTTCTCCTCTACCTCCTTCTCCTTCTCCTCTACCTCTACCTCTACCTCTACCTCTACCTCCAAATAGTGTGTGTTCTCCATTGAAGACTCCTCCTCCTCCTTCTTTTGCCATAGTTGACTCTCCTGTAGAAGTGGAAAGGTTTGTGTCCCTAACAAGAGTCTTTAACTCTTCCTCTATGGTAGGATCAATGGATGAAGTGGAAGGTTTCTCTAATGGAATAACTGACCTTAGATTTTCTAGAATTTCAGGATCAGTAAAGGGTGGAATGTGGGTCTGAGTTGAAGGTGTACTAGCTCTGGATCTAGATGAAACAAGTGGTGTTCTAGAAATCAAACTTCTGCTTCTGCTGCTTATAAATATTCCCCTTGAATCTCTCCCCCTACGCATATAATTGTTTTTGGATGCTAAGAAACAAAGGTTACCTAGTTTTCACTTCCCCGGCGACGGCGCCAAAATGTTTGGTCTCAATCTAGTCTCCTAAATTGAGTTCATTTAATTGTCAACTAGGGTTGGTAAACTGCTGAAGTGAAGTGCATTGTATGTGCCTAGGTGTTTGTCTCTTAATGCGTTTTGTTGAGTGTTTTATGATGTTTTGGTCTTTTGTGATGATTTATGATGTTTTTGTTCTTTTGGTGGTTTTATGTTCGCAAGGAAAATGACTAGAAAGCTAATGGAAAGACTCTAATGATTAAAAACAGAGTGAAGCCTATTTGGTTGATGACAAATGGTAAACGAAAATGCAATACTGAAACAGAATCAAATCTAAACTATGACTAAGCAGAAACAAAGCTTGATAATGAATTTTAAGCAAATGATTCAAAACGTAAACTCAACTTGTCCAATTCTTCATCAAAGGTATTTTAAGAGAGAGCTTGAGAAATGGTAAGCTAAGTATGCAAATTCTCCTAACTGAACAATTAAACAACTAACTTATAATGATGCAACATTTTATCCATGATTAGAGATTTATTGAAGCATATTTGGAGTAAAACATTGATACCATCATAAGATCTCTACTTTAAGACTAGTTCCTAACTCTATTATGCAACTTAGTTTGATAACACTACACTTCACTCAAAGGTTATAGATTTTTAAAATAGTATTTTGAGGAAATGTTTGTTTGTGAGATGATAAGGAAGTTGCAAAAGTACTTCAGGCCTTAAAATGATATTTTCTTCTGTTCATATTGTTATGAATCAATTATAGATTTTAGAACAACAAGAGGTTTGTAAATAATGAAGACTGTTTTGTTAAATTTAACAACTGAAGTAATCTAATATGCAGTGAATGACAGCTAAATGTAGAGTGCAAATGCAATGAGTTAAGCTAAAACTGAACCTAAGATGTCACTAGTCTAAAACAGTGTTGAACTTAACAAGTCATTATCAAACTTAAAATAAAATAACTGAGCATGAGTTAAGTGCAATTAAACTCCGGAGTATCCTAACTAAGCTATCATGCATTATTCTATGGAATTATACAGTCTGTTTTTCCATCATGATTGGTGTTTTGGAAGAGTTTCTTAGAACAATCCTAACTGTACAATTCAGTGCAAATGCAAACATAAAGACTGAAAGCAATTAAAAACTAAGATATCATAGCTATCTCCTACCCATCATTATGATATTTTGGAAGAGCATTTTAAGAGCAAGAACAACTATGGTACTTAGTGCAAACACACAATTGAAACGTTCAGGATCACAATCATGCTTAAGACATCATAAGGGTTTTTTGGAAGAGTTTCTTCTTTTGGAAGAGTGCTTAGAATAAGTATAACTGTGATGGTGAACAAAAGAAATTACAATTAAATCCTACAACACTATAGCCATTTCCCATTCAATATCATGATCTTTTGGAAGAGCTTCTTCTTTTGGAAGAGTTTTTAGAACGAGTATAACTATAGTGGCTAATGAAAACAACTACGAATTCAAACTTCAAAAACGTAAAGGAAACTAAGATACTTATCTAAATTACGCAAATAAAACCGTGCAGGAGGCAGGGGCCCTCTACCACCAGATGGAATCTAACTCCAAATCAAATCAACGCTTTCAAAACAATACTGTCTGCTTCATTAAAGGAGAAATAACTTGAACAGAGCAATCTGCGTCTTCAGAAATGTAGCACAGAATCTAAGCAAAATCTAGAGCAAAATCTAGCCTAGCTCTCGGTTTCCCAAGTGTTTATATAACAAATGTACATAACAAGACTTGCAACAATTCCAGGATCATTGTCTTTCCTTATCAAAATCACATTAGGACTCTTGAAGTGGCAACGTAAAAAGGAAAAGGACATCTGCACTAAGACCGTCCTATTAGAAGTCTGCCTTCCTAAATGTGTTCCCACGTACCAAAACCATATCCAGAATTCAGTTTTTCCTTCATGGTGAGCAACGAACAATGTAGACATGACGTGGAATATACCCATATGCGGTTTTTCTTGAGAGGCCACCTGGAACATGCCTAAACGTGAAGACAGCTGCAGAATTGCCGGTTAGCTACGGAATGTCTGCATTCTGCAGCTAGTTCCGGTCAAAATGCATTACAATGAAAAAAATCACAAAACTTAGCAAGTCAGTCATGTTAATCATTCTAAAAGTAATTTTAACTAAATTCATTGATCAATTGGGTCTGGGGTAGCAATGGACAAAGGAAAATGAGGTAAAGTAAGATGAAAGAAAGCACAATCTTGAGGCTCAACAATAGTCTTGAGACCTTGACACATAGAGTCACATGCATGAGGGAGAGGACGAAGATTCCAGCGTTGGTACACTTGGAGAAGAACATCCACCACTATTACCAGCATATGGAGACACTATTGTTCCGGTTGGAGGAACTCTTGTGCTATGGAAAGAGGATCCCACGCATCAGTTGATCCAAGGTATGCATGAACTTTCATCACATATTGTTTCAATAGATCTTATTGAAACTTATGAGGACATGCAATCAAGGACAATGCATAACCAAGGGCTAGAACAAAATGTTAATTTGAAGCAGCAACATATCACAACGAAAAGGACCCTTGATCTAATCAAGGAGGAGATTAATAACTATCCCAGTTCATCATTTTTGAGCTACGTTGAACCCTTTGAGTTGAAGTGTAGATTTTCAGAAAATGGGATGAGCATTATCCTATGTACAATAACTGGTTATGAGATCAGTATTGTGCCTTGCTTTGAGACAACACATGTATTACCATGTAGATCTACAGTGCTGTAACTTAGTATCTATGAAAATGAAGAGGCCCCATCATTCTTGGAGCATTTTGAAGGTATCTTTACTCATGAAGCAATGGAGGTAAAGATGACAAATGGTAGACATCTTGGGATGAGGAATCTTTTCTCCTTTCTAGATGACACTTTCTCAATGAGCAGATCACTGCTCAAAGAGAAACTTCTACTTGTAGCAGATCCAAAGCTTCTTTGGTTTTGGAGGGCTTTTGGTGAAAAGAGAATCTCATTGAGAGGTGCACTTCAACATTTCATGAACTTCAAAGTTCTTTAAAAATTTGGGGAGGATGGTATTATACAAAGGGAGGATACCATGATTATGCAGGACATCACTCATCATCCACATTTGGATGAGACGGTGAGAATGATAAGCAAGGGGTTGCATGACCACTTGTAGATATATGACATGGTCCAGCAAGAATGGTTACATTGTTTTCTCTTGGGGTAGTGTTGTCACTACCTGAAGGCTCCTATTTCTTTTATCCATGCCTTGAAAAACACTAATGAAATGAAGGAGGCATGGATGCACTGGCTACTCTTGGGTGAGTATGGTTACCACCCAATAGCTCATATTTTTCTGATTCATGCCTTGTGTATCAATGATAGAATGCAGCAAAATAAGGCATATTCATTTTGGTTTCCCTTGAGAGAGTTTGGCCACCACATGACATCTTCTATGTCTATGTATTTTGTATTGGGAAGAACTAGGCATAATGCTCTCATGATGTGTATTGATGGTGTTTGATTGTCTTGGGCTGATGTGACATTCCACATGTCTATCAGTGTTTTTTTACTCCATGATGCACATGAGGAAGAGAGAAAGAAGCAATATCTCTTGTTTCTTTGGCTTCTTTTGGGGGAGTTTGTCTTGTCCATGTTACATAGAAGAGATGGAGGATGGCCGCAAAGGGCCTTACTCCAGTGGCTACTATTGGGAGAATATGGTTTGACATATTTTTCTACCCATATATCTCCTTTTCTTCTTTTGCATAATTTCAGAATGATGCTTGGATCCAACAAGGCCAACAGGGCTAAGGATGAGAGCATGTCAATCCTCAATCAAATTCATAAAGCATGGGATGGAGAGATGTATTGTGAGATGGATTTTTTCCTTTATGGAAAGAGCCACTTTATTTTATGTATCTCATGTATTAATGATGATGTTTGACATCATATAATTGTCACTTGGTACTTCATGGTGAAAGGGGAACATCTAACTATACAGTTGGAGGTCATTCTATATATTTTTGAAAGACAACTTTGGAACCAAACATTCATAACGCATTATAGCAAATGGAGGAAGCCTTCCTTATGTGGATGCCATTTGGAGGGGAATAGATGCCTTTGCATCTGCTTTTGGAGTTGCTTGAGGACAAGAAACATTTTTCTAGGGGGGGACCATAATATTCCGAAATTTTCACATCATATTTGGAATATTAGAGTCCTGTATTTTTATTAATAAATTAAGTAAATAAAAGGGTGGAGCGACCCACAAACCTCAAAGATGAATAAAATCCACTTTTAATTTGTGAATGTGGATATTATAAATCTAGATCTAAAACATGGAGTAGTGGAGTAGCTCCGTTAATGGTGATCATGTCTCATTTATGAGATAGATTATGGATGATGAAAAATTCAAATAAGATCATGGATCTTAAAATATAAAATCATGAGGATCTTTGATAAGGTCAACTGAGATCATAGTGCATTCAAATAAGATCATGAAGCACTTATTATAAGATAGTGGAGGAAGTGGTGCATTTAATGCACATATGATGGAGAGGGTGATCACCCCATGTGAACTTGATGGAGGACATGAGGCCATAGCGCAGCCAAACATGGAGACTATGTCTACATGTACAACGCAGATTTGGAGTGGCCCTAAGCTATGGAAGGCTCATGCATATAATGAAGGTGAAGGCACAATGGAAGGCATGATTGGGATTATTCATTTCTTGATCTGTTTAGATATATATTTTTCTTAGGATATCTCTATGCAAACTTGGGTTGTTTAGCAGATTTTGCAGTTATGTTTAGCATAGGGTGTTCTAGAGTGGGAATCCCACCTCTTTCTTTGAGTAGATATGGAAAGAGGATTGGTCTTCATTCCTTATCAGGAATTGGTGCCATCTTTAGGAGGTCGTTTCTAGCATTCAGCTAGGAAACCAGTGGAGGATTCATCCTACCACTTTTTTCTTCACATCCAGCCTTTCAGGAGCAGCAGATCTACATCTGGCATTTAGGCCATTGGATTTTACCTCCATGCAGTAGCAGTCCCTTCAAGGATTGTGCAGTTTAGTCCTATAGATCTATTGGAGGAAGGAAGTTTCCAGTATTTGATCCAGGTGGATATTGGTGGTCACCCACCTATTCCACTTGGGGCCCCACCATTATCTCTTTCAGTTTTTCAGTTTCATCACAACTTGCTATTTTTAGCAGTCTTTCGGGTCCTGAACTTCCAGAGCCTTTTTGAGGTCCTAAACGACATTTTTTGGGAAAATCGGGAGAAACATGGGTCCACGAATTGATGTTTCTCACTCAAAATTTGTATTCCTCTGATAGATATTTCTAACGAGGTATGGTTTGCGTCAAACAGAGATCGTATGGCAAAGTTACATCCCCGAGAAGTTGAAACACCAATTTACCCAAACGAGGCCCATAGTTTTGGCGCTTCATCTCCTAGGGTTAGGGTTTTGGATGTTTATGGTTTTCCATTGTTTATAAATAATAAATAGGCCCTCGAGCCTCATGGTAACTTAGTTCAGAGGCTGGTAGCCGCCACATCTCTTCTCAGAGATAACTACCAGTGCCCTAGCTAGTTTATTTCCATTCTATCTGTAAGAAAATTTTAGTTCCTTGATATTAATGAAATGAAGTGATTTTTCCACTGCATATTTGTATTTATGGTTATATATTTATTCTGTTACGTTCCCGCATAAATCCAGATTAGTGGTATCGGAGCAGTCTGCCTTTTCTTGATCCTTCTTTGCATGTCCCCAACGAGGTTGGGGTATAAGGAGTTAGGGCTCGATCTGGTGGAACCTTTGCAAGATTAGCCTCGCAAAACCCGATGGACACCCATGGGGGATGAAAAGAAATATGAGGGAGTAGGAGATCCTATCAAAATATTGCTCGAGGAGGCCCTTGAAAAAAAATGAATGAGATGATGGATAACTTTGCCCAGATCCTTCAACGGCTGCCCACCGATGGCACATCTGCATCCAGCAGCCACTCTGGAGGTGCGAATCTTTTTAAGGTACAAGTAAATTTTGAAATTCCCATATTTGAGGGTCAAATAGATGAAAATGTCATAGATATATGGTTGAATCTATTAGAAGGATATTTCTTGGTTCATGACTTTTCAGACGGGGAGAAGATTATTTTTTCAGTCCTCAAAGCTACCCCCCATGTCAACGACTGGTGGGAAACCTACTGTGAGAACAAGGACTAGAGAAAACCCTCTCTGTTCTCGGCTGTACCTACTTGGAATTATTTCTAAGACGCCATCAAGGAACAGTACTATCCCATGGGGAGCTATGAGGACAAGTACATACAATGGACCACGCTACGACAACAAAGGTATCAAGATGAGCATGAGCTAACGAATCTGTTCCATACCCTACGCACAAAGTTGGGTATCAAAGATTCAGAGAAACATTTGGTGCTAAAGTATCGCAGTTGTCTGCATAGATACATTCAGGAGGAAATGGAATTCCTCGACACCTCCTCTCTTGGTACAGCATATTGGTATGTTGCGAAAATCGAGCAGAAATTCAAACAGAAGAAGCGAGACTTTGGATCTGTGAATCAAAAGCAAGGGAAATTTGCTCCCAAACCATAGAACAAAGGATAGAGACAAGGCATGGTGGCTCAAGACAACCTGTCGAAGCCATAAGCAAAGAACAACACCGCAAATCCAAAGAAGGACACGGGAAAGTGGTGTGAGTTCCATAAGAGCTCCACTCACAACACAAGTGAGTGTTAGGCCAAGCAGTCGCTAGTGGCCGAGATGAGGGCTTTTGAGTCAGATGCATGCTCTGACTCTAAATCAGAACCTGACAAGAGGAATGAAAAAGGGAAATAGATGATTGATGAGGAGCCCAACGCCACTGTTTCCACTACGAAGATCTAGAAGGAGGAATCAGAAGATACAGAGGAGGAGGAACGTCTCTTCCACTCCCAGATGTGGGTAAAGGGCTCCCCGATATAGTTCATTGTTGATAATGGGAGCCAAAATAACCTCATTTCAGCAAACGCCGTGAAGCAGTTGGGCTTGCCGACCACAACTCACCCACATCCATACACCATCGGGTGGATTCACCAAGGATGAGATCTCGGTGTCAGCCAGCAGTGCCGCCTTCCCTACAACATCAAGCCCTTCACGGATGAGGTATTATGTGACATTGCTCCTATTGATGTTTCTGATGTATTATTAGGACAAAAATACTTTTGGAAGCATCATGATTTGTATGAGTCTCGGCCTCGCATTTTTATTGTTACTTTGCGAAATAAGTTGTACAGGATACCAGAGGTACCACCTCCTACCGCTATCTCTTTGGTTACTGCAAAAAAATGTAGTAAGTTCATTTCCCAAACCATGAAATTTGTTTTCCTGATGATCCACCCCTAGGGCAAGAAGAAGACTATGGCCACGACCTCCAGACAGGGCTCCTCTGCACGACAAAAAAAAATGGACAAGGTTGTGGAGGAGTATGAGGACATCTTCACCTCACCCACAGGGGTTCCTCTGCACTGTCAGGTCAAGCACCCGATTGATCTGACCCCAGGTGCGCCACTAACCAATGGACCAATCTATCAGCGCTCTGTTCTAGAGAATGATGAAATCAAGAGGCAAATTCAGGAGCTACTGCAGAAAGGTAACATCCGACCAAATTCATCACCCTATGGGAGCATGATCGTGTTGGTACAGAAGAAGGATGGGACATGGAGACTCTGTATTTACTATTGGGTGCTGAACAAGATCACTGTCTGGAATAGGTACCTGATCCCACAGATTGATGACCTTCTGGACCAACTCAAAGGGGAGAAATATTTCAGCAATATTGACTTGAAGTCTAGGTATCACCAGGTACCAAGTGAACCCTCTGATGTGTGGAATACTGCCTTCAAAGCCAAGGAAGGCCTTTTCAAATGGCTGGTCATGCCTTTTGGGTTGAAAAATGCTCCTGCAACCTTCATGACATTGATGGACGACATCTTGTGTCCATTCAAAAATTCATTTGTAGTGGTGTACTTGGATGACATTCTGATCTTCAGCGAGACTTGGGAAGAGCACCTCCACCACATCCGACAAGTCCTCCAAACACTACGGAAACACAAGTTGTGTGCCAATTTGGAGAAGTGCACTATTGGCATGACCTAGGTTCAATATCTGGGATACATTATTGATGAAAGGGGGGTGTATGTGGATCTAACCAAGATCCAAGTCATTCGGGATTGGCCAGCCCCAACTAGTATAATAGAGCTTCGTAGCTTTCTAGGTCTTGCTAATTTCTACCGTAGGTTCATGTTGGGATTATCTCATATCACTTGGCCCTTGAGTCAAGTCACCAAGGGAGGAGCGAAAGAAAAATTATTTTGGTCAGAATCTCAACAGAAGGTGTTTACGAAATTGAAAAATCGCCTCTATTCTGTCGCAGTGCTCACATTACCAGACTTGCAACAACCATTTGAGATCGAGACAAATGCCTCTAACTATGCTATTGGGGTGGTTCTTACTCAACAGGGACATCTAGTGGCATATCATAGTGAGAAATTATCTGACACAGTTCGCAAGTATCCCACTTATGACAAAGAAATGTATTCCATTTTGCAAGCTTGTCGACAATGGAAGCATTACATTTTGGGGAAGGAAACAATCATCCACACAGACCACCAGCCCCTGCAGTTCATACAGACACAAGGGAAATTGTAGAATGATTGGCACTAGAAGTGGTCCACATATCTGCAATAGTTTCATTTGAACATCAAGTATAATAAGGGTAGCACCAATAATGTTGTAGACTGTCTCAGTCGACCATCGATCATGGCACTCACCACCATTCTCAACTCTTGTGGGAATGAGCCTTCTGATTAGCCACTTCTCTACTAGAGTGACCTAGAATTCAGCCACACAAACAAGGAACTCTTGGGGGGTACGCAAGTTCCAAATTCTCACCTCCAAGATGCACTTTTATGTCACCTGGGACACCTTTGTGTTCCTTCAAGCGAGCGCGCCAAGATGATATGGGAAGCACACTACAGTCAATTCACTGGGCATTTCAGGGTCAAGAAAATAGTAGCAGTACTACAGAAGTATTTCTATTGGCCAAACCTTCGAAAGGATGTCGGGAAGCACATCAGATCCTGCACTACTTGTGCCATTGCCAAACGGACCATCAAGAAGCAAGGCCTATATACTCCGCTACCTACCCCTAGTCGACCTTGGGAATCCATCTCCATGGATTACATGTTGGGCCTGCCTTCTACTAAGCATGTAAATGACTGTTTTTTCATAGTCATCGACAGATTCTCGAAGATGGCCATTATGGCGGCCTGCAAGAAGAATATCACAGTAGAAGCCACTACTAAACTTTTATTTGAATGAGTGTGGGTGCACTTTGGGATCCCACAGTCTATCATATCAGATCAGGATATCAGGTTTCTCAGCACATTTTGGTCCAGCCTCCGGTCACTGTTAGACACCAAGCTCACCAAGTCCATAGCTTTCCATCCTCAAACATATTGCCAGACAGAGGTCATCAACAGAATGATTGTACACATTATTCACATGTACAATTCCAAGCATCCACGCACATGGGACAAGAGCCTTCCCTATGTACAACATAGTTATAACCGGGCTCTCCACAGCTCAATCGGCCACAACCCCTTTCAGGTGGGCTTGGGATTCTAGCTACTATGTCCCATTGACGTAGCCATGCCATTTGCGGCTACTTAGGCCAATTCGGCTCATGTCCATTCGGAAGATGAAAAATAAAATAGCTTCATTGAGCACATTCAACACATCCACCAACAGGTTCATGACATATTGGACAAAGTTAATGCTAAGTACAAGCAATGCCATGATCAACATCGAGTGCCACACAACTTCCACATGGGTGACAAAGTGTGGCTACATTTGCAGAAGGAGCACCTCACTCGACCCCACTGCAAGCTTCGCCCGCTCCAATATAGGCCATACACCATCACCAAGGCTGTAGGGAACAATGCTTTCGAGCTCATTATTCAACCATTCCTTGGTCTACACCCAGTATTCAATGTGGATTTCCTTTGTCCTTACTTCCCACCTCTATTGGACACCTGTGCCATTGCAGAACAAATCACACCAATAGAGTTAAACCCAGACTGCATGGAATAGGCCACCACAGATTGTATCATGGACATGCAAATCAAGAAAATTCACCAATAGAAGATCCAACTGTATCGGGTTGTCAAAGCTGGCCAACTCCTGCACCAAGGACAGTGGTTCACCAGGAACCGAGTTTAGCAGAGGTTTCCTCATCTCATGGAGGAACTTAACGCAATGGCAACCATTGCTTCCTAAGGGGGGAGGAATGATCCAGATGGATATTGTTGGTCACCCGCCTATTCCACTTGGGGCCCCACCATTGTCTCTTTATTTTTTTCATTTTCAGCACAAATTACTATTTTTAGCAGTTTTTCAGGTCCTGAACTTCCGGAGCCGTTTTTAGGCCCTAAACAACGTTTCTTGGGAAAACCGGGAGAAAAATGGGTCCATGGACTGATGTCGATATCTAAAAATTTTTATTCCTCCCATAGATCTTACTAATGAGGTATGGTTCGTGTCAAACGGAGATCGTATTCCAAAGTTATGTCCCCGTGAAGTTGAAACACCAATTTACCAAAACCAGGCCCATAGTTTTGGCGTTTCCTCTCCTAGGGTTAGGGTTTTTGATGTTTAGGGTTTTCCATTGTTTCTAAATAATAAATAGGCCCTCGAGCCTCATGGTAACTCATTTCAGAGGCCTGTAGCCGCCACATCTCTTCTCAGAGATAGCTACTAGTGCCCTAGCTAGTTTATTTCCATTTTGTCTGTAAGCAAATTTCAGTTATTTGATATTAATGAAATGAACTGGTTTTTCCACTGCATCTTTGTATTTATGGTTATATGTTTATTCTGTTGCGTTCCTGCATAAATTCGGATCAGTATTTTAGTTGGAAATCCTGTGAGGGATCATCTCCTCACATTGGATCTATTATTTCCATCATTCAGGAGCTAATTTGACACATACAATAGTAGGCTATTGAGCCTCCCTCTATGACAGTGCAGTTTTCTAAAGTTGTTGTTCACCTAACAACTATTTTCAGTGGAGGAGATTAGAGAAGCTAGATCTTGAGCTTTTAGCCCAAGGATCTAGTGAAAGAGTTAGCCCTTCTTGCATAGATCTGATTGCACATCATTGTAGCCATCATATCATCAGATCTAGCTTCAGATCTACATTCCCAATAGCATATATATGAATCCCTAAGAGGGTGGTTTTCTTAGACTTATGGATCTGAGAAACCCTTCCTGGGTTACCTTGGGAATCCACCATTGAGCCGAGATCTAAAATTTCAGCATCATCGGAGCTCCCATTCTACCTAGATTTGACTTTCTATATTTCATGCAGTTGTAGTCCGAACAGTTGTAGCAGGGACAGCACATTTTACCTTCCAGAAGTTCAGCAGTTATTCCATCCCCTTTGGTAAATCATTGCAGGGTCATTCTAGGCCACCCTTGTGGCTTGACTGTCTCATATTTTGAGCACTATTGTACTTTCTTTTTCACCTCCAATATAATAAAATGGCTCAGCTATTTCTGTGCATTCTGATGTGTATATAGATTTATTGTTTACTTTGTTGTAGTTCTTATATTGTGTTTCAGTATTACTTTATTCTCCCTTTTGGGATATTAAATGATTTATCAGCCTTTGTTGACTAAATATAATGACCCAGGGAACCCTACAGTGACTGTCCATATTGAAAATCATCCCATAACCAATACTTTGATTGATATAAGGGTAGCTATTAATGTCATGACTAAAGACCTCTTCATCTCTCTAGGACTTCATGGACTGAGACCTACACCCATAGTGTTTTAATTAGTAGATAGGTCCTGGGTCAAGCCCGAGGGAAAGATAGAAGATGTAATATCCCCAAATGGGAACACTCAGCAATACCTGCTGGAATAATGAACTTTTCATAAGTATGTGCACTGAAATGATTTTCTAGCCCTTGGATCCCTTAGAACTAGATATATAGCATCTAAATAAAAAAGGGGAGCAAAAAAAAATCAAACTAGGTGAGGTAAACAGACCTCCCCACCTAGTATAGCTGAAAACACCCAAGAATGGGGCTACAGCAATATGCAACAGTACTGCAGGAAAATAACGCAATTTTTTAAAGCATGAGAAAGAGACCAATAGGAGGGATCAAATTTCATATATACAACAATAAATCAGATCCATAATGAGGCCCTTACAATATACAATAGAATGTAGAAGACAAGAATAGAAGAAATTCCTCAAGAAAGAGGGCTGCAATGCTTGTATTGACTGCAAAATGGCTTGACACCGTTATTTATAAGAGCTATAGTAGCTATATATTACACTCTAGATCTAGAGAAGATCTGTGTACAAAATATCAGATCTATCTCAGATCTGTACACTAGAAAGGCTCCTTTACAAGATCCCCTTGGGGTTTTGATCAAAACATGCAACACATAGAGTAGATCTGAGATCTAAAGTAGAAGATCTGCAGTAGTATTCAGAAATTTCTGAAGATAATTACAATATAATTAGATCATATCTGTATAGAACATGGATCAGAAATCTAATCCATGGATCACCATAGTGAAGCGCAGAACCCCAACACCAGAGATCTCTCCTAAAAAAGTGTGACCAAACACCCTGCAACTTCCTTCTTGCAAATAACGCAATACTAGAAGGAAAATTATGTTTTAGGTTGAAGCACTGGATTGGCCTGATACCAAGATCTGAAATATTCGCTCCAAAGGCTTATAAATCTCTTTCTCATGGGATAGAAGACTTTCCCAGTGAAAAGAGGCCTTGGAATGGCCTAGATCTGAGAAGATCTAGCCTCCACTTGCTCCAGCTTAGAAGGATAACCAAACCCTCAACAGGATATGCATTGTAGTTGGAAGACGAGCTTGGCCAAATGCCTGATAGTGGATGAGATCAGCAAGACTCTTTCAAGAGCTCCTCAATGGAAGAGGTGGAATTCCTAAGCAAGAACACCCTAGTGCTAAACAACACTATCCTCAGCTAAACAACAGAGAATGATATATGTCTAAACAGACAATATATTCAGAAATATACACAATCGACAACTTCTTGATTTGTTCTCCTCCTCTTCCTCTTATAGGATCAAAATCTCGTCAAACCCTAAACCATCTCAATGATTAAGCTGCATTCACATGAGAAGCCTCCAACTAAAAATCAGTGGGTATGGCCCTCCTTTGCACAAGATGGGCATCAATGAAATTGTAGGTAGCCTCACTGTCAATCAATACAGAAACCATTTGATTCATGATTGACTCTTGAACTCTTAAGGTAAAGTACTTAGGTACTCCCCTCAAGGATGAAAGAGTTCCTCCAATAGGAGAAAATTCTCCATTCTCATCACCTGAAGGTGTTGGATCACCTCCAACATTGTCAGCGTTGTGTGCCCTCCTTGGCTTATCATCTTCATCTTCTTCAAGATCTGAGAAGACCTTTATGTAATGTGATTTACTAGAAGCACATCTATGTCCAGGTACCCATGGTTTTTGGCAAGTGAAGCATAGCTTCCTCCTTCTTAGTTCTTTCCAGACTTCATCATCAAGAGGCTTCTTGTATGAGATCTCCTTGGAAGGAGAAACTTTCTATTCCTTTCCTTTGGAAGGGAAAGAGGATTATTCTGAAAGTTTTCCTTTGCTTTTGGCAAGGAATATTGAAGGTCTCTAGCCCTATCAATGGCATCATGCAAGGTAATGGGCTTGGTAGATTTAACCAACCCATGCAGAGGTTCATCCAAGGCATCGATGAACATGTACACCCTCCTTGCTGTAGATAGATAAGGAACCATAATAGATAATCTCATAAATTTAGAGATATAAGACCCTGCATTTCCTAACTTCTTCCACTTCGCAAGGCTTGTGAAAGGCACTTCAGGATCCTTTCTGTCAAACCTCTCCACCAGTCTTCTAGTAAACTGAGAATAGGCAGTCACATTGGCATGGCCCAATGTAGACAACCCATGGAACCACCGGTTGTGTGCTTCACCTTCAAAGTGTAGCACTGCAATCTTGATAGATTCCATCTTAGGTAGTTTGTTCAAATGAAAGTAGATATCTAGTTTTTCTACCCATGCTTTGGAAAAACTAGTGGATGACCCATCAAACTTGGGTAAAAAGAATCTGCCCATATAGCGATGTCGATCATGATTCTGTGTGAATCCACCATCTCTATATTGATGCCTTGGTCTTCTTTTGTCCTTGAGGTGAAAAAAATCTTGAAAACTTAGGTGGTCCTTGAATCTCTATTTCTGAGACTCATACTCTTCAAAGTAGTCTTCAAGGGATGCTTACTCTTGAGGCCCTTCATTCACCAGAGCCAAGAAATTAGGCCTAGTAGAGCATTGTGGAGCTTGTGGCTGGTTCACTGGTTGATCATTACAGTAGTGAGACATGCTAGAGGTTTCTCCAGGATGAAACCCCCTAGGATATTCCTTGATCCTATCCATTCTCATCTCTTTGATCTCTCTAGCAAGATCTTGCATGGATTTCAGAAGGATTTTTGCCAACTCCTTCCCATCTTCATCACTTCCACATTCAGGGGTTTTTCCCTTGTCTTTATCATCATTGGTGTAATAAAAATTATTCTGTATTATTCTCAGGTACCTCTTCTCTCTGTCAGTGAGGTTCCCCTCTTCTTCTTAAGACATCTTGGATCTTCAATAAAGAAAATCACAGATTGTGCCAAGATGGTTTCTCTGATACCACTGTAATATCCCCAAATGGGAACACTCAGCAATACCTGTTGGAATAACATAGTTTTCAAAAGTATGTGCACTGAAATGAGTTTGCAACCCTTGGATCCCTTAGATTTGGAGATATTGCATCTAAATCGAAAAGGGGAGAAAAAAAAAATCATACTAGGTGAGGTAAACAGACCTCCCACACCTAGTATAGCTGAAAACATCCAAGAATGGGGCTACAACAATATGCAACAGTACTGCAGGAAAATAATGCAGTTTTTGAGAGCATGAGTAGGAGACCAATAAGAGGGATGAAATTTCATATACACAAAAGTAAATCAGATCCATAATGAGGCCCTTACATTATACAACAGAATGTAGAAGACAAGAATAGAAGAAATTCCTCAAGAAGGAGGGCTGCAACACATGTATTGACTGCAAAATGGCTTGAAAACATTATTTATAAGAGATGATGCAGCTATATATTACAATCTATATCTAGAGTATATTTGTGTACAGAATATCAGATCTATTTCAGATCTGTACACTAGAAAGGCTCATTTACAAGATTCCCTTGGGGTTTTGATCAAAACATGCAACACAAAGAGTAGATCTGAGATCTAAAGTAGAAGATCTGCAGTAGTATTCAGAAATTTTTGAAGATAATTAAAATAGAATTAGAGTAGATTTGTATAGAACATGGTTCAAAAATGTAATCCATGGATCACCATAGTGAAGGGCAGAATCCCAACACCAGAGATCTCTCCTCAAAAAGTGTGACCAAACACCCTGCAACTTCTTTCTTGAAAATAATGCAGTCCTGGAAGGAAAACTATGCTGTAGGTTGAAGCACTAGATTGGCCTGATGCAAAGATCTGATATATCAGCTCCAAAGGTTCAGAACTCTCTTACGCATGGGATAGAATACTTTCCCAGTGAAAAGAGGCCCTGGAATGGCCTAGATCTAAGCAGATCTAGCCTTCACTTGCTGCAACTTACAAGGACAACCAAACCCTCAACATGATATGTGTTGTATTTGGAAGATGAGCTTGTAAAAATTCCTGATTGTGGATGATATCAGCAAGACTCTTCCAATATCTCCTCAATGGAAGAGGTGGGATTCCCGAACAGGAACACCCTAGTCCTAAACAACACTATCCTCAACTAAATAGTAGAGAATGATATATGCCTAAACAGACAATATATTCAGAAATATACACAATCAACAAATTCTTCTATTTTCCTCCTCTTACTCTTATAGGATGAAAGTCTTGTCAAACCTTAAACCATCTCAATGATTTATCTGCATTCACATGAGAAGCCTCCAACTAAAATTGTGTTGTGCCTCTAGGAGATTCATTGTATCTAGACAGTGTTGTTGATTTGGTCTTGGTTGACTTGGTCAAGTGCTCCAGTCTCTTTCAAACCTAAAGATGCTTATGTAAATAGCCCAGATTTTTCCATGTTCACATGTGGTATTAATTTATTTTTCTGATTATGAGTTTCATTGATCCTCGTTTACATTTTTATTCATGAAAAAAAATATTGAGATAAAATTGTATGTTTCGATTAGCTTGGGCTAATTGGAAATATTATAGTCTTCCCATCCAAAATGTTGCTTGTCCTCAATAAATTGATAGGGTGAGTGTTGCGACACTTCTCCTTCTTCATTGGTGACACCATCAAAGATCAAGCTCTCCTCATAAGCTAAGTGTTCACCAATCCAAGCCTCCATGAATTGTTCCTCCAAAGTCATCATGATATGTACAAAATCCATCCCACAAGGAGTCAAGAACTCAACAGAAATAAACATGGTAGGTCCAATACTCTCTCTAAAGCATGTAGCATAAGGTACATAGAGAGTTTCCATCCCATGTGGTACATACAAACTACCCATCCTCCCTCCATACAAACCCATGAAAAGTACAAGTATATCATCCAAGTATAGAAGCATTATTACATATACACAAACATAAATTTGAGCATGAAGAGGTGGGCCATAGTCCCACATATGGTGCCAGTGCACTGAATCTCCTGCCTGCATTAGATCAAGATATGGTAAGTGTTTTCCCCACCACTTACTTTTTGTACAAGTTACCTCATCGTGGCTTAAAATGTGAGATGTGTTTGGTGCCTTTGGGAAGCACCCATCATGAAAAAGAATCACCCTTTGCACAATAAGGGAGTGGCCAATTTCAGAAATTTTAGTTGCCCAATGTTTTCCATGAGATTTACATGATACAACACTCCTCTTGGGATTCATGGCCTACAAAAACATGGTGAAATAATGTGTCAAATCAGAAAATGAAGCTTGCATTACATGATCAGATTTTTCACCATCAATGTTTCTTCTATACATGGAATTGTGCACAAATTTTTCTCCCTTTTCAAGAGAAGGAAGAAATGACTTAAATGACCCTTGCATAGATTCCTTTGGCTTCCCCAACTCCACATAGCTCTTTCATTCTAGAAAATGATGATGTAGCTCTCCTCCAAATCCTTCCCATTCAAAGCATCTCATGATAGTGTTGTAGATCTTCATAGAATAGGTAGGGTTGAAACAGAACTCTTTGAAGGCCCTTTGTAGCACCCTATCCTTGAGCTTGGAGGCTCTAGGTAAGAAGATCCTATCATGATGATAGATGACTCCCTCATAGACTAGATATCCCTCCTCATGCAGCTGGTCATCAAGCATCATACAAGTGTAGAGATCTTTGGAATAATGCACCAACAGTTGGGATTTCCAATATAGATCTACACTCCCCAACAAAGACAGTGTTGATGATGAATCAATAGGAATTCCTGCCATGTTTATAATCTCTTCTTTGACATTTCTTATGCCAAAGGTACAAGTAGGAAGGAGATACCTTCCCTTCTTATCCTCCCACAATGCAGAATCAAAAATGAAGGAGGGTGAGGATGATGAGAGAGGAAAATCTCCCTCCTTCTTGTGCTTGCCCAAGCCTTCCAGTGATGTAGTTGTGTCTTATAATGCTCCCATCCCACCTAGATCTGATTTTGGAGCATCAAGTAGTGAGATATCTCTAACCAAAACTTAATCAGGTGGCCTCCATGGTGGTTTTCCACTAGATAAGAGTGCCCCTTGCAGAAATCTCATGAACATGAGAGAAGGGACATTGAGTTCCTTGCTTCCAGTGCACAAATCCATCTCTATTTTTTTTGTGTGGAGGTGTTGTGTGAGGGGTGAGTATGCATGCCTTTGGTTATTTGAAGTGAACCACTCTTCTGGTCCACCAATTCCATTTGTAAATCCTCCTAATCAATGGTGACTTCCCCAATGTAATGAACCATTGAACACCCAAAATGACATTGGTGTTTGGTATTTCAACTACAAATAAGTGATCCATCAAAGCATAGGATCCCATGGTGATTGAAAGTTATGTAACATAATGCATGCATTGCATTGTTCTATCTCCTCGGAGCAAAACAAAGAATCGCTCAAAAGTATCTGTGGGTATTTCCCTCCTTTGCACAAGATGGGCATCAATGAAATTGTGGGTAGCCCCACTTTCAATCAATAAAGAAACCCTCTGATTCATGATTGACCCTTGAACTCTTAAGGTCAAGTACTTAGGTACTCTCCTGAAGGATGCAAGAGTTCCTCCAATAGGAGAAAATGCTCCACTCTCATCTCTGGAAGGTGTTGGATCTCCTCCAACATTGTCAGCGCTTGTGAGCCCTTCTTGACAGCACATCTATGTCCAGGTACCTATGGTTCTTGGCAAGTGAAGAATAGATTCCTTATTCTTAGATATTTCTATACTTCATCATCAAGAGGCTTCTTGTATGAGCTCTCCTTGGAAGGAGCAACTTTCTCTTCCTTTCCTTTAAAAGGGAAAGAGGGCTTATTCTGAAGGTTTGCCTTTTCTTTTGGCAAGTAATCTTGAAGGCCTCTAGCCCTATCAATATAATTATGCAAGGAAATGGGCTTGGTATATTTTAAAAACCCATGCAGAGGTTCATCCAAGCCATCGATGAACATGTACACCCTCCTTGCTACAGACAGATCAGGAACCATAAGAGATAATCTCATAAATTCAGATATATAAGACTTTGAATTTCCTGACTGCTTCAACCTTGCAAGGCTCATGAAAGGTGCTTTTGGATCCTTTCTATCAAACCTCTCCACCGGTCTTCTAGTAAAATCAGAATAGGCAGTCACATTGTCATGGCCTAATGTAGACAACCCATGGAACCACCAGTTGTGTGCCTCACCTTCAAAGTGTAGCACTGCAATCTTGATAGATTCCATCTCAAGGAATTTTTTCAACTGAAATTAGATATCTAGCTTTTCTACCCATGATTTGGCAGAACTAGTGGATGACCCATCAAACTTGGGAAAAAATAATTTTCCCATAGAGTGATGTCGATCATGATTCTGTGTGAATCCACCATCTCTATATTGATGCCTTGGTCTTGTTTTGTCCTTGAGGTGACAAAACTCTTGAAAACTCAAGTGCTCCTTGAATCTTTAATTATGAGAATCATACTCTTCAAAGTAGTCTTCAAGGGATGCTTGCTCTTAAGGACCTTCATTCTCCACAGCAAAGAAAGTAGGCCTAGTAGAGCATTGTGGAGCTGATAGCTAGTTCACTAGTTGATCATTCCAATGGTGAAACATGCCAGAGCTTTCTCCAGGATGAAATATTCTAGGATATTCATTGATCCTGTACATTATCATCTCTATGATCTCTCTAGCAAGATCTTGCATGGCTTTCAGAAGGGTTTTTGCAAACTTCTTCCCATCTTCATCACTTCGAGATTCAGGGGCTTTTCCCTTATCTTTATCATCGTTTTTGTAATCAAACTTCTTATGTATTATTCTTAAGTACCTCCTCCCTCTATCAGTGAGGTGCCCCTATTCTTCTAAAGATATCTTGGCTCTTCAAGAAAGCAAACCACAGGCTATGCCAAGATGGTTGCTCTGATACCATTGTAATATCCCCAAATGGGAACACTCAGCAATACCTGCTGGAAGAACGAAATTTTTAGAAGTATGTGCACTGAAATGAGTTTGCAGCCCTTGTATCCCTTAGATCTAGAGATCTAGCATCTAAATCCAAAAAGGGAGAAAAAATAAATCAAACTAGGTGAGGTAAACAGACCTTCCACACCTAGTATAGCTGAAAACACCCAAGAATGGGGCTGCAGCAATATGCAACAGTACTGCAGGAAAATAATGCAGTTTTTGAGGGGTTGAGTAGGAGACCAATAAGAGGGATCAAATTTCATATATACAGAAATAAATCAGATCCATAATGAGGCACTTACAATATACAACAGAATGTAGAAGACAAGAATAGAATAAATTCCTCAAGAAAGAGGGCTGTAACACATGCATTCACTGCAAAATGGCTTGATAGTGTTATTTATAAGAGCTGCAACAAATGTATATTACAATATAGATCTAGAGTAGATATGTGTACAAAATATCAGATCTATTTTAGATCTGTACACTAGAAAGGCTCCTTTACAAGATCCCATTAGGGTTTTGATTAAAACATGTAACACAGATAGTAGATCTGAGATCTAAAGTAGAAGATCTGCAGTATTATTTAGAAATATCTAAAGATAATTACAATAGAAGTAGATCAAATATGTATAGAACATGGATCATAAATATAATCCATGGATAACCAGATTTTAGGGAAGAACCCCAACACCAGAGATCTCTCCTCAAAAAGTGTGACCAAACACCCTGCAACCTCCTTCTTGCAAATAACGCAGTCCTGGAAGTAAAAATGCGTTGTAGGTTGAAGCACTGGATTGGCCTGATGCCAAGATCTGAAATATCAGCTCCAAAGGTTCAGAACTCTCTTTCCCATGGGATAGAAGACTTTCCCAGTGAAAAGAGGCCCTGGAATGGCCTAGATCTGAGAAGATCTAGCCTCCACTTGCTGCAGCTTACAAGGAAAACCAAAACCTCAACAGGATCTGCATTGTAGTTGGAACATGAGCCTGGCCAAATTCCTGATAGTGGATGAGATCAAAAAGACTCTTCCAAGATCTCCTCAATGGGAGAGGTGGGATTCCCGTACAGGAACACCCTAGTTCTAAACAACAAAAACTATCCTCAGCTAAACAATAGAGAATGATATATGTCTAAACAGAAAATATATTCAGAAATATACACAATCAAAAACCTCTTCTATTGTCCTCCTCTTCCTCTTATAGGATGAAAGTCTTGTAAAACCCTAAACCATCTCAATGATTTAGCTTTATTCACATGAGAAGCCTTCAACTAAAACGGTGTTGTGCCTCTAGAAGATTCATTGTATCTATACAACGTTGTTGATTTGGTCCTGGTTGACTTGGTCAAGTGCCCCAGTCTCTTTCACACCTAAGTGTGCTTACGTAAATAGCCCATATTTGTCCATGTTTACATGTGGTATTGATTTATTTTGCTGATTAGGAGTTTCATTGATCTTCCTCTACATTTTTATTCATGAAACAAAATATTGAGACAAAATTGTATATTCCCATTAGCTTGGGATAATTGGGAATATTACAGAAGATATGATTATCATTGTGGCTTCCTGGAACTATCCAGCTGACTTTATCAATTTACAAACCCAATCCAACCTGGGGGGTCTTTTTTTAATCTTGGGAATACCGTGGCTGGCCACTAAAGATGCATATATCAGGTGTAGGTTTGGATCTATGGTGATCTCAGATGGGTAGGTCACTAAGAAACTAAACCTTTATCCCCCAAAAAAACCTCATATTGATTCAAGTAGTACCTAGTGGGATGAATTTTCACCTGAATCTGATGTTTCCCTACCTCTTCTCACGCTCAGAAAATCATAATACTTTAAGGATGAAACAGAGGAAAATATAATTAATGGTTTTATTAGTAATTCACTCCATGTTTCCTCCATTAGAGATTTGGGAGAAAAATAGGAGGTAGATGATGAAATTATTGAACATTTGAAAAGAACTCAACATACTATTAGAAGTCTCGTTGAAATCGAAGCTAGAAAATGTTTAAACATCAATCCTAACCTGACCATTGAACAAAACAAATTGCTGATACAACTGTTACATAAATAAAAAAATGCATTTTCACGGGACTATAAGGATATGAAAGGAATCCATCTTGGCCTATGCACTCACCGCATTTACCTTAAAGAGGACTGCAAACCAGTTAGATAAGCTCAACGCTAAATGAACCCTGCACTTAAGGAGATAGTGAAATAAGAGTTGTAGAAACTCCTTAATGCTAATTTAATCTACCCCATTTCTGATAGTTAGTGGGTGTCTCCACTTGTCATAGTTTTGAAGAAGAATGGAAAATGGAGAGTTTGTGTTGACTATATAGAACTTAACAAGGCTACTCAAAGGGATCATTTTCCTTTACCATTCATTGATCAGGTCTTGGACACTCTTTTCGGAAAAAATTCTTTTCATTTCTAGATGGTTTTAGTGGCTATAATAAAATACAAATTACCCTAGAAGACCAAGAAAAGACAATCTTCACTTGCCCATGGGGTAATTTTGAATATAGAGTCCTTCCCTTTGGCCTCCGTAATGCACTAGCAACCTTTCAGAGGGCAATATTGAGTATTTTTTCTGATATTTTGAATGAATGTCTTGAGATCTTTATGGATGATTTTACACCCTACGGAGATGTCTTTGAGATAGCATTAGCTAGCTTGGAAAAAGTGCTGGAACGTTGTGAACAAACTAATGTTGCTCTAAGCATGGAAAAATGCCACATGATGATGACCGAGGGAATTTTGCTAGGACATTTCATTTCAGCAGATGGAATCAAGGTAGATCCTGTAAAATTGAGGTAATATCGAAAATACTGATCCCTAAGACTCCAAAAGAGGTACATATTTTTTTGGGACATGAAGGATACTAATGGAGATTCATAGTGAAATTTTCAAAGATCACATCTCCTCTATTTTCATTACTGATGAAAGATGTAGAATTTGTGTGGATAGGGAAGTGCGATCAAGCCTTTTTAAAGTTGAAAAAATGTGTAACAACAACACCTATTTTACGAGGAACAAACTAGGAATTTCCATTTCATATTGCTATAGATGCATCTGACATGGTTGTGGGTGTTGTTTTGGGGCCGCTAGAGGAGAAGAAACCTTATGCCATTTATTACATCAACAAGAGCTTAACTCCAGAATAACTCAACTACAGTGTTACTCAGAAGGAATTTCTAGCAGTAGTGCATGCTATCAATAAATTATGGCACTACATCACCAAGTACCAAGCATTTGTACACATTGACCATGCTGCAATTCTATTTTTGATGAAAAATCCTGTTACTAATGGTAGAGTTACACGATAGTTATTGTTGTTACAAGAATTTGATATTACCATTTTAGATAAACCCAGAAAAGATAATGTAGTTGTTGATTTTCTTTCTAGATTAACCATAAGTGATGACTACATTGCGACTGAGGATTCTTTTCCAGATGAATATCCTTTTGCCATATCTACTCGCTCACCATGGTATGTAGATATACCCAATTACCTTGTTGTAGGAAAATTCCCACACCAATTGTCTTCAAAGGAAAGAAAAAATATTATACAACAGAGTGCAACCTACTCCTGGATAGAAGGAAATCTCTATCACACTGGGCTAGATTTTCAGATTAGGCGATGTGTTAAAGAATATGAGATGTTTGAGATCTTGAAGGCTTGTCACAAGGAACCTTGTGGAGGACACTTCACTGACAAGAGGACAGGACATAAGTACTCTCAACAGGGTACTACTGGCCAACTATATTCCAGGATGCTAAGAAGTTTGTGAAAGGTTGTGATAGTTTCCAAAGGATGGGCCAGCCTCTGAAATCATATGAGTTGTCATTACAAACTTAGATAGTGATAGAACCATTTTAGAAATGGGCCCTAGACTTTGTGGGGCCAATTAATCCTTCATCACAACAAAAATCATACATATGGGTTTGCACCGATTATGTCACAAAATGGGTTGAAGCAAAGGCACTAACTAGAGAAACAGAGTAGGTTGTTTTAGACTTCTTGTTCCAAGGTATTTTTGTTTGCTTCAGGATACCTAGAGAGATAGTGACAGATGGGGGCCTCATTTCACATCTCATTTGATCAAGAAGCTGGTTGAAAAGTATGGAATTCATCATAGAATCACTTCACCATATCACCCATAAGAAAATGGTCAAGTAGAAAGCACCAATAAAGTCATTGAGGGAATATTAACAAGGAAAGTAGCCAGCCACCAAAGAAACTGGGCCGAGAAACTTCTAGAGGTACTGTGGGCTTATAGGACAACATGGAGGAATATTATAGGCTTCTCACCATATCAATTGGTGTATGGTAAGAATCCCTTATTCCCCATAGAGTTTGAAATAAATACATTAAGAACAACATTGCAGGTTGATCTGGATTTGAGTACAACACAGACTCAATGACTGAACCAGCTCAATGAATTGGAAGAGAAACAGTTGGATGCCATTCAACAGACAGAGATCATTCAGCAGCAAAGAGCTAGATGGCATGATGGGTTTATTAAGAAGAAAAATTTCTAGAAAGGAGATTGGGCTCTTTTGTATGATTCAAGGTTCAAATATTTCAAAGGCAAGCTCTGCACTAGATGGCTAGGTCCTTACAAAGTGCACACAGTATTTGAAAATGGGACTGTAAAATTGGTCACCATTGATAGTGCTAAGACCCCATTACTCGTTAATGGGCACCGTCTAAGGTCATATCGTCAATCCGCTTTGAAGGAATCATTTTTCAACATTGTCACAAACTCTGAAATTCATGCTACGACAGCAGGGGAACGTTGTCCTGTGCATCCTCAAAATTAAATTCCAATAAGTGCAGCAGTTTAAAACTACCCTTGTGGTATCTGTTACACCTGTTTAAAAAAAAGAAAAAAAAGATAAATAAAAACAAAAACAAAAAAATAAATCTAACTGTGAAAACCCCTTTTCAGGGTGCAGTTAGGCAGTTGGTAACAACTGAAAACCACTCTTCTGGAGGTTATTACACCCATTTTTTTATTCTTGAAAGATCATCTTCCTTCTCTAATCTATTTTATAGGATTATGGTATTCATGTAATTTCCTTTTCTGTACAAATTTCTCCTAATTATTATTTTTTTTTTGAAGAATAATCTAAGGGTTGTCTTGTATTTTACACATGTAACAACCGACAGCCACGAATATTGTTTCTTATGATTCATTCCATAATAGCAATAACTATGCCAGCCAAATGCAACAACACAAGTGCTACAAGTAGAACCCTGCCAATTCTAAATTTTCCTCCACGCAACCTCAAGTATGTCATTAAAAAGGTAAATGTTGTCATTTATGATTCAGTGATTAATTGGCAGAAGTAATGATACTCCCGTGATGGCCGTGGGTGGCCGTCAACATTAAGGTGAGGGAGGGTATATGTCTTGAAATCATTGCAAAAGACCACAGTCATAAACATCTATCAAATCAACATGCACCTAATTAATAACAAAATTTCCAATGATGACTGAATCCGATTGGAAAAGAGTGTGTGTACTAAATCCCATTACTTTCCATGATGAGACATGTATGAATATTAGTGTGAGGTACAATTTGGTAAATATGTAAAAGTCGTCACCTCCCATCAACCTCCTCAACTGAAACCTTGCATCCTCATTGTAAACTCGTCAATTTGGATAAGTAGAGATGCTGAGAAGCAGTGAATTCAGAAACAAAATGATAATACTGTGGGGCTGAATAGAAAGAAGCGAATTCAAATAAAAACAACAAAGATGGGTGGAGAAGTGGTCAAGCACAAGATGGATTCTATGGATTCCTTGTAGAATTGTCTAGAAGCATACCATATATTCAAATATTCTGGATGGATTGAGTATTTTTAGAAGCTTGAAGGCTTAGACGAGGCGATGGAAATTGAACTTTCTCAGAATTTGAATAATAATCAAAACCAAGGGGCATGCAAGTTGAGTTGACTAAAGAGGTAATTTCCTGGTTAAATTCATTGCCAGTAGAGGGGTGGAGGTGGTTTAACAAAAAAATCAATGACCCCTCCTTGAAAGAAGACTTCCTAGTGGGAGAAGAAAAACTGAAGAAGAAAGGGAGAGGAATTGACAAGTTTTCACTTCCTCATCCTCAGGAAGATGTTGCCCTAGGTTTAATTAAATATATCACTTGTGAGGGAAGATCCACAATAATGTTCAACTATCATTTTCATTTTCTTAATCACCTGCAGCACCAACAAAGGATTAATCTTCCATTCTATTTGTTAGGGAGCATCAAGCATATGACGTCAATAGTAAAAGTAACGGCACACCTAGAGGCATGTGTGACTAAACATAGACTCATCAAGTTAATCGTGGTGTATGCCCTAGGTCAGCAAGGAAAAGCCTCAAAAGAATTCAAGAGAAAAAGGCCAAGGACAAGTCAGGGGAAATATACCACGACTTCAGGAAGAATTTAGGTAGAAGTGGAAACCGAGACTTGGCCTACTGGAGTTAGAATTGGGAAAGAGCATACTGATGAAATAATTAGGGATAGAAGGTCAAAACAAAGAGTGAAAATCAGCATGCCTATAAAACCTTTTCCTACAGCTAGAAAGAAAAAAAAAACAGAAGTTTTAGAAGAAGAAAGGAAACCCTCCTCATCAGCTAAGGACGAAACCCATGTCGTGTTTTTAGAACTCAAAAATATGAGAAAGGAAAATGAAGAAATAAATCAGAAATTATCCGAGGGGAAGGAAATTCCAGTGTCTTTATCGATGAAATGTTTTCAATACTTAACAGCAGCAGGATATAAGCTCTGTAGAGAAAATACCAGCCCAATGGAAATAGAAACAGAACAGTAGGAGGTTGTTACATAAGAACCTGTTGATGATGCTGCTATTAAAAAAGAACCAGTAGTTAAAGCAAAGCCTCCTGTAATAATTGACCTAGAATCTGACCCACATAACCTGTGGAGTCCACTCCTATTGTTGAAGAAAAAACAACGGACACATAGGCTACTCTAGGTGGAAACAAAAGGGCTGAGACACAAGGACCCACTGAGGAAGCTGTTGTTACATAAGAACCAGCAAAAAAGGTGGAACAACCCCATTTAGCAGAGGTTACTACATCCATTATTGATGTGGATATTGAATGTAGAAGAACGTCGGGTCCCACCTCGGGATCGAGTTCTGAGAAATTTTTGTTAATTTTAGAATTACAAAAGTGGAAACATGAAGCAATCTCCCTTTGGGAGGGGACGATTTTACTAAAGGAACATCAGATAGAAATAGACACTTTACATGAAAGATGGATGAAATAAGAGTTGAAGAACTTATGGGATAATTATAAGAAGAAGGAAGCTCTAAAGAAACATGAGGAACAACTACTGCTATTACAACAGTAGGTTTGGGACCTCACCATAGACAAGAAAAAACTTCATGACCTCGCCCTTAATTTTTTGGGTTGTAGGTAGCCTTCTCCATCCTATCCTATTTTTCTGTGGGAACGTTACTTCTTGTTCCAGATGAAATCCATTGAGGATAGACCCTATTTATGCTCTTCCACTCGCACATTTCTAGATGTTTTCCATGCCTCTGATTTCAATGAACAAATTTTGTTGTGTGATTTATTCTTGCACAATATTATTTGTGAATATGTGAGTATGCAAATGTGAGTATGAAAATGGTTGTGACTGTATTCTCCTATATGGGATATCTTCAGCTGAGAGCTTTTGTATCCTTCATGAAGAATTAGATTTAATGGCATCTGGCCATCAAATATATGGAGACTAATGAGGATAAGATGGCATTGTGGGTTCGGGAAGAACCAGGATAGGTTGCCGAGTTAAGGTGAGAATTCAGGAGAATGTTGAGTACCCCTGGGATTAAAGAACTGACTGCCACTTATAGAAGAATAATTTTGAACTTCTGCCTCAATCAGTTCTCAGTGATGAAGAGTCAAGCCTTAACAGCGTACTTGAAACGCACGAAATCCAGCAGTGCTAAGGTACTGAAAGGGGACCCATTATCATTCAAAAATTTTGTGGTGGTTGTTACACATGTACCAGCTTATGTACAGATCATGCAATCCCTTGGTGCTTTATGGTTGGGATTGAGATTCAAGTTTCCTTTGATCTGGCTGCCTATTGAGGATTATTAGAGTAATTATGAATTGAGTAAGTATGAGTCAGAGTCATGGGTACGAGAGTTGATGGCCAACCAGGGCTACATGTCTACAGACGAAGATACAGCTGGTGCTTATGATCTCACTGACCTGCACCAGAGGTATTCCCATGAGAGATGAGTTTGCATGGGGGCATGCAAGTTTTTAAGTTAAGGGGAGATGTTGGGTGCCAATTTTGCACATTCTTCCTACATTTTTTTTTCCCTATTTTGCCTTATGAGCATAACCAATGGGACTATATCTGCCTCTTTTTCCTACCTTTCTATCCTAACTTGTGTTGTTTTATCTTGTTTTCATTACTCTGCCATTTCATCAATTATTATGATATATCGTGCCTTTTTATGACTAATTGAGGATGAATGTTTGAATAATATCTATGGTCTTTGTTTTGTCTTTCCAGATGTTATTTAGTGTACCAAATATCCTAAGAACGAAGTACATAAGAGTAGTTAAGGGTGTACTATTACAACAAGCAATGTTGTTACACCTTGTCATTACAGATCCGTCAGCAACTGCTGTTACACCTTGTTGTTAGAGACCCACTGATACATTTGTACCATTCACCAGATCCTGTCAACACCTACTAATGATCTGTCCTTTATCTATCACACTACAGCTATGGTTTTATTGCGATAGTTGTAGAAGTTGTTTAGAATTGTATTTTTGGGATAACAACCTAGGGGTGGTTTTGATTGTAATCTATAATTCTCTAGCCAGAACTTTATTAAGGAGATGTTATAACTATATGTCTGCTATTTCGATCAGCATGAGAATCATAAGATTCCCATGACTGATCCATCCCTTGATTTTCTGAGATGTAACAACTATATAGATCTCGACCCTAAAGGTCAAAAGGTTAGCAGAGAAAAGAATTATTTTGGCTCTGTAATTATGCTCAGATTAATGAAGATTATCTTGTTATTGTTGTTACATGTGTTATTCAATTTAGTTTCCATTAATTTCTTCCTCTACCTGCGCCCTGCTTGAGAGGAAGGGCCCTCCTACTTAGTGGGGATTGTAGTGCTTAAAGTAGTTGTGTGTATGTAATTTTATTTCAGTTTATGTATCCATAGAGTGTTGTTGTTTTTGTTCAACTATGAATATATCCACTTCAATTTCAATACTTTGTATGTTGTTACACAATTAGAGACACCAGCTAGATAATTTTTTGTGTGGTGCGCTAGAAAAGATTAATTGAAGTGTTATTCCAGTCTTGTAGATCCTTTTATTTCTACATGAGTGATTTACTTCCATCATTTACTTCAGCAATGATTTCTTTTCTTTGGAATTGCTTCTGGTTGGTGTATCAGCATAGACAGTGCACCTGTCATTGGAATAAAAAGAAGTCTCTGGATTGATAATTAATGTGTACTATTTAGTCATTTAACAGTGATTTATACAGCCCAACAGAGGGGATGTGGTGTACCTCTTCCATCGAATCAATGCCACTGATCAAGTGTTCATAGGCAAGAATTACCTTCTCTACATCTTTTGCAAGCTTCTCCCTGGATTACAGCTTCATCTGTATCTGTACTTTATCATTCTATGTGTAGATCCAATCCTTCTTTGGCAGGGTATCAGGGGCTTTTGGGTACGTTTCAGACCATTCAAGCGTACTGTCCAGTGCTGTGGAAACTTCCTTTATCTATGCATCTCTCTTCCTAGTTTCTTACTGAGACCCTAGTAGAGGAGAGACTGTCTATTTTATGGTTAAAATCTCCTCATATACCTGCTTCATGATGGTCTCTAAGGTATCCAACTCCCCTTGAATGGTGGTTGGTTGGAGTGACCATGAGTTGGAGCCTTTGATTTTCTTTTTCTAGGGCCTTCTTTTCTATTTTTTCCTAAGATTCCCTTTGCTTAGATGCCTGGATTCTACCTTGCATTAACAAGATCTCCTTACTCATCCTGCTAACATTTTCCTCTTTAGCTGCCACAAAGGTGGTTCCAGTCGATGCTATTATTATGGGAATAGTCCTAGTGTCTAGGACTATGTCCTTTTTTGTGGTCACCGTGAGGGGCTCGGCTGGGTTCCATGCAAGAAATTTTCTCACTTATTTCCTGATTTTATGAGTGAAATGGTTGTAATATAGCCTTGTTAGGTCCACTACATCATCCTCATGCTCTTCCGAGATGCCGAGTTCTGAGAGAGGGAGGTGTCCCCCTGTCATGGGAGTTGTAGGGGGTACCTCAATATGTGGCAGATTTGTTTACCCCCAGCCTTCAAGGGTTGTGACATGCTTCCTTTTGGCTCCTTAGATGCACTTGCCAGAATCTTCTAAGTTTCTTCTTCATTTCACTTCTTTTCAGCTTCTTATTTATCCTGCTTTTTCTTTAGCCTATGTTTGGCCTTCCTTTTCTGCTACTCTTCTTCTTCTCATTTCTTGTGGGCCTCTATTTCTTGTTTCTTCTTTCATTGATCTTTCTATCACTTCTTCTGTTGTTCCTCGACTCGTTTCTTCTGTTTTTCTTCTTCTTCCTGTTGTTGTGCCAAGGCATATTGGCCTTTATTGAGCTCTTCCTCTCTTAGCTTCTTCTCGGCCTCTTGTTGTGCTTCGACCTCTTTGTCCCTTCCTTCTTATTGATCCTTAGGGGGATTTTTTCTTGTAGTATTATTTGGCCTTTTGGACTTGGAAGATGATGCTCCTCTCACAAGGTCCTTCCTCTTCAACATGTCTCTCCTTTCTTCTAGATTTAGGTTGTCCTGACTCTTAGGTCCCCATTCAGGTCAGTTGATCCTTTAGGAGTTACTTCTATATCTGAATTGTATGAGTTTCTAACCTGTTCTTCAAGGGGGCACTCTGTGTGCTGGTAACTCCAGATAAAATTTCCCCACTTGCAGTGCATGGGGACGATCCTTTTAGGATCATACAACTTGTGGGCGAGGGTCACGAAGTGGAAACCTTTGATCTCTTCCAACTCTGCCTCTACTTCTTTGAATACTCTGACAGTGTAGGCACCGATGGTAAGTGGGAGGGTATGCCATGGTTTCATCTTGCCTTTGTTGAGGGTCTTTGAGAACCCACTCGTCATTTGATAAAACGCCTCTTGTAGTAGCAGCTTTTCAGTGACAAACTTGGGTAGTGTGTGAGGTTCCTTGGATGTTCTGAAGACCCTGAAATTCATGCTCTCTAGAGTGGTGAACCATTTGGCTACCTTGGTTACTGTCGCCATGGCTCTACTGGACATGCAGGGAGGGTCTTTATTGAAAAGATGCTGGTAGAGTGTAGGGATGAAATTATCTATGATGGGATCCATATCTTTCTTGTATCTGGTGGCCCAGAACATGTTCAACTATTTGTGGATGGGTAGACCATGCTTGGCATCCAAATTGTGTGTCCATTATTCAAAATCTCACCGTGTGCACACTACATCTAAGAGGTAGGAAGCAATGTAGAGTTATGATGCACATCCTTCTTCTGGTACATGGTCCACTGATATGTTTTCTCTGGGAGCTGATATTACTAGGTATGCCCAGTTGAAAAGGGTGTCGTAGGAGGTGATCACATACATGAGTGGGACCCATGTTCCGCTGAAAGTAGTGGCATCCTGCCTTCCATAAAATGTACACATCATCACGGCACGAGCTTTTAGACCTTCCTAAGGCCATCAGTTTTGTATTGATGATCCTTCTTGCCTTTAAACTTCTTAGGGTCCTCCCACCAACCCTTCAAGGTTTTTGGTACTGGTACCTCATGTGTGGTGACCCATTCATCATTGAAATATTCCTCCCTAGTGGGGAGTTCATATTATACCTCTGTGTCTTTTCCAGTTAGATTGGAAAATTTCTTCCCTAAGTGATCACGAATGACCTAGAACTTGGAGTCAACCTTTTGGAGGATCCATTTGACTACTTCTTCACATGGGAAGATTTGTGGGTGGGCGCCCACATAGTGAAGCTTGGACCTCTTCAGTTGAACGTATACCTACCAGTCTCTGAGATCCTCCAGGAACTCCTACTTTGTGAATTCCTGTTAGACTTGAGACCAAGTCATCTAATCACATTTCCCAAAGACACAGGTGGTTTCTCCATAGATAGGGGGTGGCGAAGGAAGCATCTCTCCTCCTGATAGCTCTATTTATGGGCTTTTTTCTCTCCTTTGAACTGCTGGCGGCCCCATATCGCTTGAGGCTGAAGAGATGGAGACACATTCAAGCTCGAATTCGATATCCCCTGGCATGTTCAAAAAATAGTACCATGATAAGATGGATGACATGAAGGTAAAAAATAAAGGGACTGCCTAGACCTACTAATGATTTGACTGCTCAGGCTAGGTCTCTACAACCTCTGCTGGTCGCTATATCAGGTATTAGGAAGGCTTCCGACCTAGAAACTTAGCAACAAGGCCGCATGGTCGCAAATTCACAACTGTGTGAATGATCCTGACTTTGCGACTCTACGACTTGGAGACCTCTGAAAAGGTTGCAAGGTCGCTAGGTCACAAGGTTGCAAAGTCACGATGACATGGTCAGTCAATACTTTTCGACCTCACGACTTTGCGAATCATCGACCAGGTCGCGAGGTTGCGAGGTTGCGAAGTCGCAAGGTCGCGAGATCACAAGGTTGCATTAGGGCTTTCTAAGGAGAATTAAGCAATCACACCCCACACGTAAGAATTTTAAGGTGGAGAAAAAAATCCAAGGAAGGGGGTAAACTAGAGTTGGAAATCTCACAAGAAGGGTAGAGAGGGACTCCTATGATGGCTTGAGGAAAAAGGCAAGGTTCAAAAGGGTGCAGGCATGATAGTATTAGCACAGGGAAGGTGAAACCCTAGCTTGAGTTATAGTGAGTTCTGGGGTTGAAAATAAAGGGAATAGAGGGAAATTAATAGCCCAGAGCTGGGGCAGATAAAGCAACAACAAAATGAAAAATTAAATAGCAGGAGGTTTAGGCAACTTACTCGGGAAAAATTGCCCTCTGATTGGCTTGTCAAACGTCTCGTTTGCACTGTCGCGCAGGTCAAATGCAACCTACATGACCCTTTTATTTATAAGGTGGTCACATGTGTGGTCATTAATGGATGTTGTAAGGTTGAAAATCAGGCCTAGTCGGGAAAGGCTGCGACCTGGAGACCTGGAGGTCGCAAGGTTGTGTAGTCGCAAATGTGAAGTTATGATAAATATTGTGACCTTGCGACCTCGCGACCTGGAGGTCGCTAGGTCTCAAGGTCACGTGGTCGCAACTTCCTAAAGTTTGTAAGGGGAGCGATTTTTCAAATTTGCGACCAACTTGGAAAAGTTGAAGTTATTAATTAGTTCTGAAGTTGAAGTGGACTTTATCAAGGTTCATGTCTGAGGGTGAGACGGACTTACCTTTATCAAAGTGGCCAGGGGCTCTAAAATATCAAATGGGTGTCAAAATTTGGAGGGTGTTGTAGCTGCTACAGCAGAAGGACATACCAACATTGAATATCATTTTCCAAAACATTCATTAGGTGAAAAGGAAAATCTTCTTGGAAAATACAGTTTCAAAAATTTAGATGTGTTAATTGGTAGGGGCTGAAATGCATCACATGTCCCCTTATTTGTTGTGACTAATAAATCAATAACTGCAATCATGGCCTTAGTACTTGTCAAGGGGTTATGTACTATAAATTTTTTATCCTTGTTACTTCATAGAATGGATTTCATTCACATTGTAGATGGGAGCCTTTTGAAGGAAACAAAGATTCATATTTAGTGTGGTCTCTATTTTTTCAAAAGAAAAAGTTTTGCCGAATTCTAAAATAGACTGTGAAGTGTGTGGTATATGTATTAAGTAGATAATTCTTCTTAATAAGGAAAATTTATAAGCTAGTGTAGTCTGGTATTTAAAGATGCCTAATACAGTTTGTCGAAAGAGGTTTTCAACGACGATGGTATTTTACTGGCTGATTTACTACTCTTGTTTTTCTATTTTACTCACTAATTTATTACCCCATTACATCTCGAAGGCTTAAGAATTGCTTCAAGTTTGTGGAACTGGGCCTCGGATTTTGTGAGAAAGAGTAACAAGACCGCATACTATTTTCTTATTTCACTCTTTGAAGAATATCTATAATTTTTTGTAAAGTAATTTCTACTTATGAATCATACTTTTTTAAAGTAAAATATACTTATTTTCATAATGTAAGAGGTTTAATTGATCCATAAATAGAGAATTAATAAATGGAACAAAATATTATTGATGGTGACATTTTCATCGGGGCTCTAAAGCATCTTTTATATTCCCTCTAGGTCGAGTGAGGTGCGGAGGATTCTCACTGCAAACCTACTGGCTGCAATGTTGGCCTTCATCTAAACCTGTCATTTAGGTCTTCTACTCTTTCTCCTTTATTATGATAAATGGCCTTCCAAACTCAATAAATTCCAACATCATTCCTGCGAACAGTAAAAAAATGCAACATAGAGATTAAAGCCAAAACATACAAGCATGGATGAAAAAAAAATAATAGAACAACATACCTGAGATGTGTGTACTCCTCTTTGTGTGGAACGCTAAAAATGGGGTGCAAAATGTAGTGAATTTAAAAATGGAACCAAACATGGTGTTGTTAATCGAATGAAATCTGATGGTTTGGTATGATATTAGATATCGATTATGCCACTGGCAAGACACTGAGTCCCAACTCTCTTCAATTTGGTTTTCGCTCTCACCCTGTGAAAATAAAAAAGATACTACTTAAAGATAATTTCTAGAAAATAAATGAGTATTTGGGTTGGGAAGGGTTTTGCAAATAGTCCAAAAAAATAAAAACAAAAAATCCTATAATTTTATTTCCAAAAAACAATTAGTTGTATTTGAAAAACTAACGCTTAATTTTATGTTTTTAGTCGTTTTTGAAAGCATTTCTTGTATATTTTGGCATACTTATTATAATAATAATTATCTATTTTTAAGATTATCTACTTCATGCAATGATTTTGTTGTTAAATTTTGTTGAGGTAGGCATGTTGTACTTTTGGAATTTTAATGTGAAAGTACTCTTAAGTTGGTTTTATTGAAAACATTTAAGTGTTCCTACATATTGGGTGGGTGTCAACAAAAGAGAGTATATAGTAAGTGGATTTAGTAATTTTCATATGAAAAAATTGGAAGGAGTAAGATGTGTACCCTTCTTTAGGTTAAACATATTCAAATTTTTGTGCGAATGGAGTTGTAGAACCTTATGTTTTCATCTTGAGAAAACAGATTCCTCTCCAATTCAATCGCATTGTTTAGGTTGTCATAAGAAAAATAGGTGTTTTTCATTAAGATGCTAGCATTTCATTTTATGCAGTGTGATAATTTGGATTTAGTGAGGCATTAAAATATGGAACAAGCATGGAAATTTGGGATGCTAGTGTTATGTTCTTCTTGAGGCATGAGTGCACATCTAAGAAGACTCTAACAAGGGTTGAAGAGGTGGAATACTTATAAAGGTCAGGGGATTGCAGTGTCACTTAGAGGTGTAAACAATAAAATTAAGCACCATGACAAGTTTTAAATCAAACTTAAGATATTTGACAAGTTTCACGAAGGAAACATAGTAGTGGTACTAATTTAACATTCCTTGTTTCAAGTTGGTACCCTCTCCATGGCACTACTAATTTGAAAGAAAAAGAAGAAATGTGAAATATATGTGCAACCCACTAAATAAGTTGCCAAGGTTGTTGCAACATATATAGGTTTTTTTTTTCTGTTAAGGAGGTGAAAGGATCTGATAAGGAGTGAATTACACAAACCAAATAAATAGGTCATATTAGGTTAAGATGTTACTATTTTGGGACATCCAAAGTTGAAGGTGCAATATTTTATGGAGGTGTAGTCTAAGCACTTGGGTGAAGGCCATATATTATAGGTATCATGGACTTTTGGTATGTTGTAGCAATGTTAGTTCAATGTGTTGTATGAGAACTAGCAATATTATGTTCCATGAAGGAATAAAACCCAAAAGTTTGAGATTTATTAACCATTTGGAATTATAAGATGTGTTATGCCCTACTTTTGAGGAGATAATTAAAACCATATTAGAGTATGATGGGTTTTACCATGGACTTAGGTCCACTTACATGTGTTGAGGTGTAAAGGTTACCCATGAGTTAAGGAAAATGATTGCAATTCTCATGTATATAAAGTGTTTATGATATAATATTAATGATTTTTTTTGGGGAGAATGGATGTGGGAGATAAGGAAGGAGATGCACTAATTTTTTTTGTAAATCAATCAAAAGGAAGGAAAAATGTCTTCTATTAGAGATATTTTTGAAGCTACCTCTTAAATAGGACTAATTTTAGTTGGAGCTAGGGAGTTGGTCTCACAAGCATTGATTGAGTACTCATAAAATCCAAGACCTAATATATCCAATCTAGTACATTAGATAGATTCACCTTGGGAAAAGGTTGCAAATTCTAATGTGCAAATCTCCCATTTTTAATGTGGGTTTTAAACCTTCCATTTTAGAATGGTAAAAACAAGGTCATGACCTTGAAAGGAGGTTATCTATTTTACCAAAACTCAATGACAATGTTTAATCCATGGTGTGATTCTTTCTATTTGGGTTTGGCCTTGAACATTGAGATCTATCTTTGGGTCTAGTTAGTAGTCTGTCATTTCATTTATGTGTTGAGAAGGTCTTAAGGTTTGTAGGGGATATGAGGGTTATCTTCGAATACCCCTCCCTCGAAACCTTATAAAGAGATAGTGTTTCCTATTTTGTTTTCATAATATTTCAACCTTGATCTATTCTTATAATGATGCCCTTGAAGGGAGGATATGTAAAGTAAGTAGAATAAAAAAATATCATGTTGAGTCAAAGGAGGGGTATAGATTGCAAGGGTCTATAGGGTCTTGACAAAGGTGAAAGAGAAAGCAGTTTACCTTCTATTAAAACACCTTTTATTCCGCCATTCTATTTTCTAAATGGCACTAACTTTAAGGGTCATAGGTGATATCTCATGAAGATCTTAAAAAGAAGAAGCTATATGTGATTTAGAATATGATTTATTCTTCAATGGTTGACCTTTTGTGTGATATTTTCTAGTAAATGGAAAAAATTGAAGCCCTGCCACCCATAGATTAAGTAGAGTATGAGAAAATGTTTCCTAAGTTTCAAAAATTCTCAGCATATTTTTTCCTTGAAATCCATGGAAATTATGTTCAAGTGTCGATAACCCGTGTTATTATGTCATCTTTGATTTAGGGAAAATATACTTCTTCAACTAGTGGTGGAGAGTGCAATCAATGTGTAGGTAAGTTTTTTGATTTACAAGGTTGGAATAAATCAACTATTCTCCCTCTATGCCAAACTCTAATAGATAAGTGTGCATAATGGACTCATTATTGTAAACAATTGTAAATATTGGGTTACCTTGAAGTTCAAGGGCTTGAAGTGGTTGGATCTACCTACAAATATTTAAAGGAACTATGTGTTTTTGTATTATACCCTTCTGGTCAAGGATCCACAAAACAGGAATTCCTTATGGCTATTTTTAAAGGGCTAGCCTAGGCTCACCTATGTACTAAATTATTTTGTCAAATGAAAAATGTAGCTTTGGTTATTGTTGCAAGAATATGAATTGTAGGAGGTAAGCCTATGTTTATAATAAGGGGTTGGACAAATAAGTTTTAGATAAAGGGAGACTTAGGGTTCGGAAAAACATTTTTTTTCCAATAACTTCGTTGGGTTCCTAAGTCACAAAAAAATTAAGGTTATCCATGAGGGAATGAAATCTAGGGAGTACCAAGGTGTGTCGCGGAATTAAAAGAATTACTAACACATGCTAGATAGTTCCAAGGAATGATAGGAATTCCAAGACATTCCAAGTTCTAAGGCATATCAATATGTGCTAGGTGCCAAGGTGTGGTGTGAATGCATGTTGGGCACTGTTAGGGCCAAGTGTCATGGAAACACAAGGCATCACTAGTTTCAAATGCATGGAAATGAAGTGTCAATGGGTTCTAGGTGTGCTCAGGAGGGACTGAAAAGGTATGCTAGGTAGTGCCAAGGCATGCTAGATTTCTAGGGAAGCATAACAAAATGTGCCAATTTTTGGTGTCCAAGTATAGAATGATTTCACATTTGACAACGACTTCCTCTATTGGTCATGTGGTTGGTGTGGGATTTGGTGGATTATATCAAAAAATGTGTCGATCAACTCCTTATATACCGCGACTTGTTTCATTTGTTCCTCCATTTGTGGAGCGACCCCTTCAATTTCTTTCTTAGGTCTTATGACCTCTTCATTTCCTTCCTCAAGTCTTACAACCTCTTCATTTCCCCTTGTTGGCTTTAGAATCAATGCAGTTGGTGGTGTAAATGCCTGAGATCCTTCCCTTGCATCTATTCTTCCACAAGGCCATCTCCTATTTGTCCAAGAATTTTTTTTAACCCTTGCGGTTTAGTTTCAGCAATAAAATTTTCAATTGGTGGCCCTGGAGGTGTGGCATCAACTATTAATTATTCGACATATTATCTAGTTGGAATTGGTTTTTGTGTGTAAGTTTTGACCCTTATGCTTCCATTTTTTCTTATTTTTGTGATGGCAAGTACTAAACCCTGAATGGCCGTATCAACCACTATATCCAAGATTGTTCCAACAAATTCTAAAATTTGGGGAATGGATTCTTCTTCCACCGAGCATTGAGGGGAACAAAATTTCTTTCCCCATTTTGGTAAAGTTGCAGGAAACATGGAATGAGGAACATCCTCTCCAATCTCCACCCTGACTATGCCGGATGACTTGGGTTCTTTGTTTCCATCCTCCTTGTTCACTGATTGAACCATGCTTCCTTCCAAATTGTCTCCTTGTCTAACAGTTGACACTCATTCTTTTGGAGCAGTGTCAACTGCAGGGCATATTTCCTCCACGTATTCCTGATTCTTTTGAGCTAGTGGTGCTAGTTCTTGTGTGACAGCACCAGTTGGAATTCCTACTTTAGGTTCCAATTTTCTTTGATAGGTGGTGTCGGTTCTTATTTAACAACGCCACTTGCACATTCCCCTTTGGACTCCTGATATATTTGAATGGGTGCTTGTGGTTCTTGTGTAACAACACCACCTATCAATCCTCCAGCTGGTGAAGATTCTTCCTATGAATTGTTAGTGGACGCTAGTTCTTGTGGAACAATGTCGAGTACATTTTCTATCTCCATTTCTTTCATTCCCACTAAACTGGCCAACGATGTTGGCTCTTGTGGGGTACCATCAACTGTGGTTTCTTCTATTTCCATTGCTTTTATCCACACTAAACCAATAGGTGATGATTTTTCTTATGGGGCAACATCGATTGTGGTTTCTTCTATTTCCATTGCTTCTCCTTCATCCTCATCCCTTGCAGATATCATAACCTCAAGTTCTTCTTTGGAAAATTCAACGAATTGTGACCAAGGCACATGAGTTCAAGCAAGAGTGTTGGCGCCTCATTTTGTCCCGAATTTTACCATTTATCACTTCCATTTTTTCCTATTTTGTCATGAAAGTATTGTTTTACATACCCTCCTATCACTATCATTGCCCTAAAACCTCACTAAAACCCTACTTCAGCTAAATGCATTACATTAGTATCATTTTTCTATTTTGTGATTAAATATTGAGTAATTTAAGCTCAATGCCTAATGACCTAACTAATTATTATGGGATAGATGTGGAAGGATGAAGCAGCATGGTCAGGAAAACTACAAATGGAAGGCATGTCTGTCAACAACCCCGCCTTACCATTTCCGTACTCAAGATCTCAGTTCCTAATTTGTACTCACCATCAAGGACACCTGGTAGACTCTTTCTATAGCTTCCTTGCTTCTAGAGATCGAACTTTACAACTGATATTTTGACCAAGCTGAGCTCAATGAAAAATATTATCCATATTTTTATTGTAATAGGACCATGCCAATGTTGGCATTTATTTGAACCGTTATGCAAAGATGACCGAAATCGTTCAAGTGATCAGATTGTATTGATTCTTTGAGTTGCCATGTATGGACCTATAACTATTTTGTAAATGCATCGTTGCCTATTAAAGGGCCATGAATGTAATAAGTTAGAACTAGTGAGTCATGAGTGAAAAACATTGAATTATCAAAGTGTTGTTCATACATTTCTATTTGTAATTGAAGACTGTGTTTCGGTTAATAGAGAATGGCTATGGTTTGAATCATATTGTTCCGAGTTCTAGATTGACTGTGAGTTTTTAATTTTAATGTTTTAATTTTTTTTTTACTGTAATATTTTAAAGCTTATGCAGGTGTGTCTGGGCCCACCATCATCTTGGAACAATCGTCTCTATTAAATCGTAGGCATCTAAGTGTGCTCTAGCTTGCTGCATTTGTTTTCATTCAGTCATTCATGAATTCGATCAAGTTTCTTATGAAATTGTGTGATATGTTTTATTTAATTTCAAATTGTCCATGATCGTTTTAAGCCTCACATTTATTGATTGATAAAAAAATCAAGAGTTCTAGATATGTATATAGATTTCATGTGTTCATATTGACTATGCGTGAATCTCCAATGCAGAGCTATTCTCTGTTTCTCATTGAAAGCAACGAGTCTCTTTTGATTTTCAACCTAAATGTTGCTCAAAGCTAGGATATCTACACACATTGTCTCATGGTGATGATTGTGAATGAATTTACCTTAGAATACATTGAATAATTTGACTTGTGAGTTGTTGAATGAATGAAGCTTCTATTAGAGTTATGTGAAGAATATATTTTGTATCATGCTTGAAGCATTCTGATTCTATTTTAAAATAATTCATTTAAAAATTCAAGTGTGATTGTTTTGTGTTCATTTCTCAGCATACATAAGTTAAAATAGCATAATAGTGAGTGAAGGATGGCAGCATGTTTCAATTAAACATGCATATTTCATTTTTGTTTCAAAATTGATAGTTATCTTTAAGCTTCGACTAGGTTGTGTGATTTCTTTCGGAACTATGAAAGTTATTTGGAAATGAGTGGTTTCATTAAGTACAATAGCTTAACTTGAAGAAGCGTTGAATTAGTTAAATTTATGATTTTCTTGTACAATTGAATTAGACAATAAAATAATTAGGTTCTCATCCCAACATTACTTGAAAGAGTGTAATTCATGTTTAGTATTTCCATTCCATTTGGGATTGAGTGAAGTGTTATTTAAAAGTTGTGTGATTTTTTTTTTGCCAGTTTCATTTGGGTCAATTAGTCAAGTTAAGTACAGTACTAGAAATAGTGTGATTTCATCCAAAACATGATTAATTAAATTTAGTAACATATGGTAATTGAGCTCAAACAATCGTATAGATTTGACCTTGCCAGAATTGAGAATTGATTGCAGTTATATGGATTTCATAGAAGATTCTAGCTTCCATTTGCAGTATAGAATTTCAAGGTTGATACCATAACAATGTGTGTGCCAGCAATTAGATTTACCAACTCAGAATTGTCTTTTTATTACTTAAGACTCAATGAGTCAGTTGTGTGACTTCCTAGTTGAAATGTTATAGTAGCTCATATGAATGCTATTCTTGATTGGTCTCAGAGTCAGTATGATAAATATGATTTTATATTTATTTTCAGAACCATCTGATTTTATTATTGATTCTTCCTCTTTTCAGAAAGATTGTTTTCTAGTTTAAATAAGAAGATTGGATTAGAAAAAGACTAGATTGAAGCATAGTAGTGTGGTTTGATAGACTAAGTAAATTGATTTCCTTTTATCATTCTTTGTCTGCAATTTAAATGGTCATTAGACAATAGATTCGTTATATCATTTTGTACTAAATCAATCATTATTAAGGAAACTTATATAATATGACATATGTTGAATGACTATAGGTCCTGGTTTAAAATTAAATAATAGGACCTTTAATTCGCTAATTAAAACTCTCAACATTTTGACGTCGTTGTCGGGGATCAAACCCCAGTCACTCGTGTGACAGGCGAGAATTTTCACCACTAGATTTTGACATCGTTGCGAGGGAGTTGTATTTTGGTTCAGATAAAATTATTATTTACAAATTTTCAAGAGTAATGGAGGATAGTCAGTGGGTGAAGAGTGTCCGATAAGACATGAGTGAAGAGCCATGTGATAATATTAGATCTACTAAAATAGCTATCTATCAAAGAAACCAAAAACATATCAACATAAAAATAAGAGCAAAAAGAGAAAAAGGAAAAAGAATACAATAGATATACGTGGTTCACCCAATGGTTGTCTTCTATTATCTCTAGAAATCTCCTACAATCTTACAAAGAGGGAAACTAAAAATAGATCGATACAAATAACACTATGAGCACAAGATAAGATGTGATGGTAATAAAAAGATCTCCCTTGACCTTATTAGATACATAGAGATGTGGAGGAATAACTCTCACATATTGAATGTGGGATAATATAATTCTCCAAAATAACACCTCTTTATTTAATAAATGGGTAAGAGAGTATATTGTGCCATAATGAATATGGGATATAATGTGTTACTCTTTTACATAAGATTGTATTCAACTTACGACATAATACAAAGACATTATTACCTTCCAAGGAATATAATATATTCCAACACTCCCCCTTAATAATGGTTGGGAGAAGGGCCCATCCTAACACTACCTAACACTATGGAAGGAAGGAGTAATTAATACTCCCCCTTGATGACAACTTCCCTCATCCCAAGCAAAGAACAAATATACACATACTTCACTTCTGTAAACGATTTGGTGGAGATATCGGCTGCCTGCTACTCGGTAGGACAATACTTCAGAGAAATAATACCATCGTCGACAAGACGTCGAATATAATGAGCATCAAGGTCAAGATGCCTCATTTTGGATTGATATACCAGATTGTAAGAAAGTTGAATTGCACCCTGATTATCACATTTCAACATGGTGGATGATTTCATAACTAGACCAAGCTCGGTAAGATCATGTCATAACCAAACAACTTATTTAGATGCTTCTTTGGTTGCTCTATACTCTCCTTCACATGAAGATAAAGAAAGAGTCTTCAACTTCTTGTTGGACCAAGAGTTCGGACCTGAACCAAGTTGAAATATGTAACCAAAAATTCACCATCGATCAGAAAATGTCACCTGCCCAATCAGAATCTGTATAACCAGAGAGTAAAATTGTAGCACTGCTCAAATAAAATACACCATAATGCAATGTCACCTGTAAATATCATAGAATTCTCTTGGCTTCCTTCCAATGAATTTCACAAGTTTGTTACATGAGCTGAGAAATAATACTAACAGAAAAAGAGAGATATGGTCTACTATGAGTTAAATATATTAAACTTCCAAGGATATGATGATAAAGAGTAGCATCAACCAATGCAACGGTACACTCAATAGTTAACTTTACATTGGATTGGAATGGTGTACGAGTAGGTTTACAATTACTCCTATGGAAACGAGCCAATACATCTTTCGCATACTTAGGATGAGAGAGAAAAATACCATTGGCCATATGCCATATCTCAAGACCAAATAAATAGTTCAATGTACCAAGATCTGTCATCTTAAACTCCTTCTGAAGAGTATTTTTCATATATTGAATTAATACAAGCTAGCTTTTGTTGATAATTAGATCATCCACATATAAGAAAACAATGAGGATATTATCACCAAAGTCCTTAACATACATATTTGGATCAGATATACAACGCTTAAAACCATTATTCAAGAAATATGCATCAATTTTATCATACCAAGCCCTAGGGGGTTGTTTGAGACCATATAGGGCTTTGTTTAAATTGTATACTAAAATTGAGGATTCAACATAAATAAAACCAGGAGGTTGTTTCATATCAATTTCTTCAGTAAGATCACCATTTAAAAATTCACTTTTAACATCCATTTGATGAATTTCCCACTTAAAAGATGCATCAAGTGATAAAATGGTTCTTATTGTGTTCATTTTAGCAACTGGAGAAAAGGTTTCATTATAATAAATACCTTCAAGTTGATTAAAGCCTTTGGCAACTAATATAGCTTTATACTTTTTGATCTCCCCTTATGTAGTGAACTTATTTTTATAAACCCATTTACAACCAACTAAATTCTTTCCTATAGGAAGAGGAACAAGAGACCAAGTCTTGTTTCTCAAAAGAGATTCATATTTAGCAGAAATAGCTTGTTCCCTATGAGGATTACCCTTAGCTTGAGCATAAGTAGCAATATCATATGTGGCCAAAACTTTGGTCATAAGAGCAAAGTTAGATCTATTTCAACAAGTATCGAAAGGATTTCCGACCTCACTACCTACAGATTAAAGGGTTTTCCAAGCCCAAACAAGAAGAATAGAAGGAAAATGAGTCACTTCAGGAGCTTCATGAGTTTCAAGTGGAATACCTGAGGGAGAGGAAGAATCAAGATCAATAAGAGGCACAAAATTGGAAGAAGGAGGAACAGGTGGTATTGGTAAATTTAGGCTAACATGAGTTTCTACAGACTCAGGCAGGGAAGAGACTTAATGAAATTTAACATCCCTTCTGATTATGACACTTTTATTAGAAGGATAAAACAACCTGTTGTGAAACCAGCTCCAAAAATAGAAGAAAAGAGAGATCAACACCTTAGAAATCAGCCACTTCGAGGGGGCAACCTTCAATACATTACAGAAATGAACAATTATTGGATGATACAAATGACAAAACCTCCTTTCTATATATAGGAGTCCATGGGGCCACAATGTAATCCTAGCTAAACTAACGATAATAATTTAAGGGCACAATAATAACAATATGGGGTTTACAGCGGTACAACAATAACGATAAGGGGGTTACACTAACAACAATAAGGGACTATACTAGTAATTTAGGGACCTAACATGCTCCTCTCCTTCAAAAAAGTGTTGTCCTCAATGCTTGGGTAGCTCTGGATGATTTTGTATAAAATTCTCATCCTCCCATGTAGAATCTTCAATGGGTAAGTGTTTCAGGGAAAATCACCCTAGAGGTTTGTTGGGTCTAAACCTCCACAGAGCAGGGCATGCTATTCTGAAGGACTCACACACAACCATACTTGAATGAAAAAAACTAGTTAACAACGATAGCAGAACTCACCCGTAGTCCTACGTTCGATGTAGATCCCACGGGGTCCAAACCCCCAGCAACTCTCCTTCTGCCTTCAACCTGGAAAAAAATAAAGAACGTGCACGGAAACCTAGTTGTACAGCATATATTTCTCCTAAACGTTAGTGCAATCCATGTGAAATATTATATAAACCATAATAAATTCTTAAATGATAATATTTTCACACGTATAAATAAACATTAACACACGCATTTAGGAACAAGATGGTTCTTCATTATTACGAATAGCATGTACAGTAGTAAAAGTGGAGAGATCACCTGAATCCTTCCACGATCTTCGAACAGACCGTCGTCCGGATCCGTCCCACCCTTGCCTCGCTAAGATACTTTCAAGACTTGTGCACTAGAGATGGCATATAAATGGATTAACATCTCCAGGAAACAAGGGTTTCCTGTATAAATCTAGGAAAGTGCAGGAGGCACGGGGAATCAGACTTGAATTGGGATTCAAACAGAGTATAATGTCTATAAAATTTCTCTCTCCCTTAGGCCATACACATGAGGGGATTTTATACTCCCTCAAAGTAGTTTCAATCAGTTGGAAATAGTTGGCCACGTGCTGGGGTGGTTGAACTACCAGAGTAACCATCAACCCAGCCCAAAAATAGGGAATTTTAATATATTTTTTAATGATTTTAATCGCATATGCGGAAAAGTACATGTGGACTCGCGTATACACGTGGAAAAGTCTGGGCATATCCGCATATGGGAATTTTAACACTGTTTTTTAGTGAATTTTGTTCAAGTCTATAGGAATGGGTGCCCAAAGCCATAAAGACAATCATGAATCACCAGAGGGTGAAAAATGATGCTATAACAGTAAGTTCTTCCATTTGATGAAATACTCTGAAATTGATTGATTTCATAGTTGTCGAGTTCTTATTTCCGTGACTACTTCATGTTCCAATATGGTTTTTCCTTCCTCATCAAGTTCTGGCAATATTGTTTGAACTGAAATTTTGTCCCCTATAACCTTTTTTAAGCATGAAACATGGAAAAATGGATGCACTCACAAAGACGCAGGAAGCTCCAATTTGTATGCCATAGTACCAATATTTTGCAAAACCTTGTAAGGACCATAGTAATTTGGTGGTAATTTACTATCCTTCTTAGCTTGCTTGAGGGACATTTGTTTGTATGGTTGTAGCCATAAAAATACCCAGTATCCCACATCGGAACTTCTCTCACTGCGATGTTGATCTTCCTGTTGTTTCATTCCATTTTGTGCCAAATTTAGGTTATCATTTAAGAGTTGGAGAACTTCTTGTTGATGCTCGAAGTGATCCTCCACTACTTGAACTCTATAATTTTCCCTTAAAGAAGATGTGATGGATGGTGGATGATATCCATAAAGTGCCATAAATGGGGTCATTTTTGCTGTAGTATGGAAGGAAGTGTTCTACCACCATTCAGCAAGAGGAAACCACTTGACCCATTGTGCTGGCTTATCAGATAAAAAACAACAAATATATTCTTCAAAAAATTTATTCACTATCTCTATTTGACCATTGGATTGAGGATGATATGTTGAGCTATGAGCTAGTTGAGTACCCAAACAAGAAAATAATTCCATCTTAAAATTTCCTATAAAAATGGGATCTATGTCACTTACAATTATCTTCGGGTTTCCATGTAGCTTTTGAATTGTTTCCATAAATGAAGTAGCAACTTTACTCGCTTTAAATGGATGAGATAATGCAAAAAAGTGTGCATAATTGGTAAGTCTATCAACTACCACCATGATGACACTCCTTCCTTCAAACTTAGGTAAACTTGCGATAAAATCCATTGAAATATCATCCAAACGTTGACTTGGATTGGATAAAGGTTGTAGAAGACTCGGGGTCTTAATTGTCCCAACTTTATTTTGTTGGAAAACCAAACTTCCACCACAAAATTTTGAATATCAGATTTAAGGGCATCCAAAAAAAATTCTTTCTTCACCCTGTGGTAAGTTTTAAAAAATCCTGAGTGTCCTCCTAAAGGAGAAGTGTGCAATTCCAAAATAATATTTTTTTTTAGTTGGGAATTCTTTCAAATATATAAGCAATATTTGTACCATAAGGAATCATTTTTCCAACTAAATGTATAAGATGTACTACGATCTTGCTGCAGCTTTTGAATGAGAGTCCACACTTCTTTGTCCTTCTTCCATTCACCCTTGCTTCAGTTATCCAATCTGGTTGGATAATTGAAATGGCACAAAGCAATGCTTCCACCTCTTCATCCTTTCTTGAGAGTGCATCTGCGACAACATTTAGCTTCCATTTTTTGTATATTAGCTCAAAGTCATAACCCAACATCTTCGTGACCCATTTTTTCTTCTCTTTTGAACATATTCTTTGTTCCAAAAGTGTTTAAGACTATCATGATCAGTTTTTACCTTGAAGTATCTTCCCATTAGGTAAGGTCTTCATTTCTTTAGTGCATGTAGTACTGTCAAAATTTCCTTCTCATAAATAGCCTTTTGTAAATAATTTCCTTTGATTGAATGAATTTCAAATGAAATGGGTCTTCCTTCTTGCATTAAAATAGCATCAATTCCATTTCTTGTGGCATCACATTCCACAATAAAGGTTTTTGTGAAGTCTGGCGTAGATAAGACTCGTGCTAGGCACATTTCCTCTTTAAGATGTTCAAATGCCTTAATTGCTAGAGGGGTCCATGAAAATGTATCTTTCTTCAATAATGTTGTTAGAGTTGTGGCTATTATCCCATAATTATTAACAAACCTGCAATAATACCCTGTTAACCCAAGAAATCCGTGCAACTGATTTATGGTTGTGGGGAATTTCCATTCCTTAATGGCTTTAATTTTGTTATGGTCTACCTTGACACCCTCGTGAAATAAAATATGACCCAGATATTCCACCTTTTGTACTCCAAAGAAACATTTGGATGTTTTTACATATAATTGTTTCTCCTCCAATAGTTTGTACACCCTGTCAACATGTTGAACATGATCCTTCCAAGACCTGTTGTAGATTAGTATATCATCAAAAAATACTAGCACAAATTTTCTAAGGAAGGGTTTGAAAATGGAATTAATCAACCCTTGAAATGTATAAGGTGCATTGTTAAGGCCAAAAGGCATGACCAAAAATTCATAATGACCCTCATGAGCTCAAAATATTGTTTTCGGAATATCTTCAGCTTTCATTCTAATTTGATGATATCCTGAAGGAAGATCCAACTTGGTAAAATAAATTGCTCCATGTAATTCATCCAATAATTCGTCAATCACAGGAATGGGAAAATTTTCTTTAATAGTGAGCTTATTGAGCTCCCTATAATCTGGACACATGCACCATGTTCCATCTTTCTTGTGCACCAATGCTACTGGAGCAGAGAAAGAACTTTGACTAGGTTGAATTATACTAGCCCTTAACATTTATGCAATCATACGTTCAATTTCACTCTTTTGGACATAAGGATATCTGTAAGGACCGATTTTTGGAGGAATATTTCCTAGAATAAAATGAATAGCATGGTCATGATCACGAATATGTGAGTCCTTTGGGAGTATCAAACACCTTGGAATGATTGTCCAAGACTTTTTGGAGATCTAGAGAAATAGATGATTTTGATGTTGGAACTTCTAGTGAGCATAATTGTGCAATTATGCCCCGTTGTTCTTTCTTCAGAATATTTGTCATGAAATTAGAGCTTATTATCTCTCCTTGCTTCCCTACGATACCCCATAATTTTATTTCCTTTCCTTTCGAAAAAAATTTCAAGGAAATTTCTTGAAAATTAAAAGCTACCGTCCCCAAAGATTGTAACCATTTTAATCCTAGTACAACATCAACACCCCCAATTGGGATGGAAATCATTGGAATATTAAATACATATTCCCCCATGGCTAGCTTGATATTATGGCATTTTCCAGAGAAATTTATAGTTCCTCCATTTCCAACCATCACTTGACATTATAGCGTTGGGTATAGGAAACAATTCACTTCCTTGGCTACCTTACAATGAATAAAATTATGGGTACTACCTGAATCAATCAACACTATTACCTTTTTCTTCTTGATATGTATTTCTATCTTGAGTGTTTTTGGAGTGCTAATTCCTACCAATGCATTACATGGTATGGTTAGACTCATTTCTTCTTCTTCTAGGGTTTCTTCTTGGTGTATATCCTCTACTTTTGAATTTTCTTCTTCATTTTCTTCCTCCTCTTCACAATCTATGTAAAATAATTTCTTCTCAGCGCACTTATGAACTTTAGTGTATTTTCTATCACAATTGTATCAAATCCCTTTTTCTTTTTTTTCTTCCAATTGTTGTGGTGTCAACCTTGTAGGTTTTGGAAGTCTAGGAGAAGCAAAACTTCCACCTTTATAGATGTGAGTGGTAGGCTTCCTTGTCACCATAATTTTACATTTGATTTTTATTGCCAACCTGAATGCCTTCTCTAATGAATCAAGTTCCCAAACGCCTTCATGTTGGATGTTATCTTTTAAAATCCCTATTAAGACATCAACCCTGTGTTCCTCTAGAATATATCTACCCTTATATTCAATTTTTGGAAGTCCTCAATGTGCTCCGCCACTAAACCTTTTTGTTTGAGATTTATCAATTGGCTAAAGAAGGTGTTGCTCTTTGTATCCTCATAATGTGCTCTCATTTCCTCCTTAAAAATTGACCAAGTGACAATTTTTTTACGGGATCAAAGCTATCGATACCATACAAATGTATTTTGTTCTAAATATAAAGATGCAATGCGCACCTTTTTGTGTTTTACAGATTTTTGAGATGAAAATATTGCTCCATCTGTAGTATCCATGTTACGAGATCCTTTCCATCAAACTTACTCATATCCATCTTTAGAATATGGTGGTTCTTCAATCCAACATTAGAGTTTATGAAATCATGATTAACATTTATTTTTTTCTCGCCATGAGTTTCCTCTACTAACTTTTCACCATTAGGAATCATTTCTTGTATCAAATTTGTCAAACCTTCGATGTCTGCTTTTAGATCATTCTTCATGTTTTCCTTGTTTTGTTTCATTTTTTCTTCCATGTCCTCCATCTTAGCTTCCATGCCATCCATCTTAGCTTCCACTCCTTTCTTCAAACCATCCACCTTCGCTTCCAGTCTTTCTTCAAAACTTCCATTTCACTTTTTGTTTCTCTTTGTGAGAGTGAAATTTGGTGCACTTGCTCTTGTAATTTTGATTTATCATGTTGCCATTCTTCATCTTCATGAGTTATAGCAGAGTATTTTGAGGGATTAATGGGTGTTGAATTCTTTTTAGGAGGCATTTCAGAACACAATATTGAGATATATGCTCAATAGGCCCTTGGAATCACTTTAAACTAATTTTTTACACAAGACTTATCCAATTCAGAAACAAATACACACCTTTTTATTTCTTTGTAGTAGCTCGATATTGAAACTGAAGTATCTCTGTGATTTCAGATTTTCAATATCCGAAATTTGGACTTGAGGTATCCCTCTGAATCCTCTTTCGAATTCCATAGGTATGACTTGATTTGGATTCTTCAAGACAAAGTAATGTCCAATCTCCCACAATGACTAATTATAGACTAGTTCAGTAGAGTGAACATGTATGACTTGCCACGTGTCACTTTTTCCTCCTTTTGGCTCTGAAATTGATAGAAAAGAAACTGAAATCTGTGTACTTGTGGGTCACTTTTTACAGCATTCGAATCTGATGCTCAAAGAGAGAGTTATGAATATTTTCCCAAGATCACCTCTTTGAGATGAAGTTCGGAAGCCTGAAAAAGCCCTAACTTCCACAGATCATATCTCTGAAAATATTGCAAACCAAGCTTTGACATTTTGCAACGATGCTCCTCAGGATTTCAGCTTCGCACTCTAAAAATTTTAGCTTTTGAAGCTTCATAAGAACAAATTTATAGTGATAATTCCAAGATGACCTGTTTGGAGGAGTGAAACCCTAGAATCCAAAGCTCTGACACCAAGTGTTGTGAAACCAGCTCCAAAAATAGAAGAAAAGAGAGATCAATGCCTTAGAAATTAGCCACCACGACAGGGAAACCTCCAATAAATTACATAAATGAACAATTCCTGGATGATACAAATGAAAAAACCCCCTTTCTATATATAGGAGTCCATGGGACCATAATGTAATCCTATTGGGGCCACAATGTAATCCTATCCGACCTAACAATAATAATTTAAGGGCACAATAATAACAATATGGGGGTTACAAGGGTACAACAATAACAATAAAGGGGTTACACTAACAACAATAAGGGACTATACTAGTAATGTAGGGACCTAACACAACCTGTAAGCCTTGGAATTCTCATCATAACCAAGGAAGATACACTTGTGAGATTTGGGTTCTAACTTTTTCCATTTTTCATTAGGAATATGAGCCCAACATTCACAACCAAACACCTTAAAATTACTAATATCTGGTTTACGTCCATTCCATTTTTCCTCAGGGATAACATGCTTAAAAAAATTAGTAGGAACTCTATTTAAAATAAAATTATCACAACATATGGCTTCATCCAAAAATTTCTTATGCAGTCCTTTAGAATAAAGCATACATCTATCCATTTCAACTAAAGTTCTATTTTTCCTTTCAGCAATACCATTTTGTTGAGGTCTGTAAGGAACAATCTTTTGATGTTTAATACCATGTTTAGATAAATATGAATCAAATTTTTTCTTAAAAAATTCCCCCCCCCCATTATCAAATTGCAAAGTTTTAATACTCTTACCAGATGCATTTTCAAGCATGGATTTAAATTCTTGAAATTTTACAAATATTTCATTTTTATTTTTCAAAAAATAAACCCAAGATTTTCTACTAAAAGTCATCAATAAAGGTAAGAAAATAAAATGCATGGGATATTAAAGGAACTTCAAGAGGGCTACATATATCACTATGAATTAATTTCAAAGGTTCTTTAGCACACCAAGAATTACCTTTGTCAAACATTTCTCTATGATGTTTACCAAGAACACATCCTTCACAAACACTACTAGTAGAAGAAATATTAGGAAAACCATGAACCATTTTAGTTAGTATTTTCATTTTACCATAATTAAAGTGACCCAATATTTCGTTCCATAATTTACTTATTTCATGAGCATGAACAACATAGGAATAAAAGGGTTGTCTCTTAGTTGAATTTAAACCTACAAATTTATATAAACTAGTTGTATGATCAACAAGGCTAGAAGAAACTACTTTGTAATTTTGGTTGATATCTTTAAGAACATATTTATCAGGCCAAGCGTCAAATTTAAAACCTTTTTGACATGCATGATAAATAGAAAGTAAGTTCATGGGCATGTTTTGAACATGAAAAACATCTTCCAATTGACCATTAGCAAAACTAATATTACTAGAACCAATTACAAAAAGTTGTTTACCATCACCAATAGAAATTTTTTGAGATGAGTTCTTATTAGTGTCATAAGATGTAAATAAAGAAGCATTACCAGTCATATGTTTAGAAGCACCGGAATCCATTATCCATTCCACATTAGAAGAATAATTATTAGATGAAACAATAGATGCACATAAAGCTACTTGAGATGCATTAGATTTTTTCTTGTTTGCTTTAGTAATTAAAGGTTTCGCTTTAAAGAAATTATTTTCAAGATGGTTACTTTTACCACAATTATTACAAGGATCATACACTTTTTTCTTCTTACAATTTTCATGATGTGCATGAGAAGCATGACCATTATGTAATATTCCAAATAGGGAAAAACATGCACAGTAGGGAATATTTTGAGACATTACACTATGGGATCACAGTAGTATGGGAAGCATACCAAAAAATTCTAAACTAGAGATAGACTGGTAGGACATTTACTGGTTATATCACCACTAAAGAGAGGGTGAAAACCAGAGTCTTCCTGGCCCGTTCCAGACTCTGTCTGTAGAAGACTGATGAAACACAACAAGTGTGGAAAAGACACAATAATCTTGGATTTTGCTTCCCTTTGGAACCTTAGATATATATATCTAAAGAGTGGATAGAAATAGAAACAAAACCCAAACAAATGAGAAGAGGGAAATTTGACTTCCGGGAAAAACTGCAAGAGGCTCAATGGTAACGATGTATAAGAAAAATGTTGGAAGAATAATGATACCCAGGGTTGGTTTTTCTTAGTATAGGCTATGTGGGACCTCCATGCTGAATTCCAGGAAAAAAAATGAGTTTAAGGGCCTTATACAGATATCCCACAAAGATGACTAGTTAAAAATCAGCTAAAGAGAAGAGCCGATTGAATGAAGAAGAACCCACTTCAGAATTGAGCAGTTTCAGTAGAGAGTCATTGGAAATCAGCCATAAGACATGAATTATAGTATAGTAGCAGAAAATTATACTTTTAATGGGGATTATCAATAAATACATTGAATTACATGAGGAAATAAGCAAGCAATCTTCAGAAATAGGAGCTGCAATGTATGTACAAAAGTGCAGAAATGAATAGACATCATCCCTCTAAGTGTGCTTCAGCAGTGTAAAATTATATTATATATATAAAATAAATTCATGGCTGAAACATCAGATCCATATCAGATCTGGAAACTACTCAGCCTTCTAATCAATATCCCCTTAGGGTTTTTACAAAATAGTGCACTAGAATTTGTAGATCTAACTTTTTATACATGAACTGCAGAAAGCTTCATTAATTTTTGAAGATGAATTTATTCATAATATAAATCAGATCTAAACATGAGATATCAGAAAGCTACTTCATAAATCTCAAGATGAGAGGCAAGCCTCAATCATCAGAAAGCAAGTATAATGATAGATCGAGACAATAGAGAAGTAGTACATGAGAAATAACGCAGTTATCCAAGGAGACTGCGCAGTAGCTTAACCAGACAATTACAACAAATGTAATATACAGATCCGAGATCAAAATACAATAGATACCCTCTTCCAGGTGGTCACAAGACACCTTCCCTGAGAGGAGACTCCAAAAACAACTAGATCCTTGAAGATCTAGAATTCCACTTACTACACTTGCAGAAGTAGCAAAACCCTCATTGAGCCAGCATTGTCAATACAAGCATAGCTTGGCCTTCAACCTGATAGTGGTTCAATCTAGCTCACTTCCCTCCAAGAGCTACTCAAAGAAGGATAGAGGATTCCTAAATAGGAAATCCTCTCTTTCTCTTGCTAAACAACAAAGAGAAATGGAGTTGCCTTAGCAAGCTCAAAAAATGAAACATTATCAACAACCTCCTCATGAGCCTTCATCCTCCTTTTATAACATCCGAGTTTCTTGGAAAAACCTAAACCACTTTCCTCTTTTGGTTTCTTTCACACTTGGAAACCCCTTCTAGAACTGCGTAGTCCATCAAGGAGGTTCATTGAACCTAGACAGCGTTGTTGACTTGGTCAAATAGGATCTCCTTTTGGTGGTCCTGGCCCTTTCACACCTGCAAGATTTTATTTAAATGGTCTAATTATGCCTCTTTTCACATAGGCACTGATTTATTCTTGATTTGCAAGGGAATTAGACATTATCCCTTACAATTTATTCATTGATCATGAAATACAAAATGAATAAGGAAAAATTAATGTTCCAAATTAGCTGAAGCTAATTTAGGAACCTTACGATCTCCCCCTCCGTTGCTTGTCCTCAAGCAACTGCAATGGTGCTGCAAAACTCCTCCTTCTTCTCTTGTGGCCTCATTAAATGGTCTCCTCCATTGCTCTGAATTTTTTGCAATATCTTTGTCTTCCCAATGGTCCTTCCTTAAGATGCAAGTTTTTCCTTGATGAATAAAATCAAAGGCTCTCATCATGAAGAAATGGAAGGTTTTTGTGGAAACATTCTTGCTGATCCATGGCATCCTCAAGATAGAAGTGATTTCTATCATGGGGTTCTCATGATCCATGAAAGACTCCCATCCCCATGTTGTCATCAAAATGTAATGGATCACCTCCCAGCTTGGAAATCCATAGAAGATCTCCTCCCCAATACATGTGAGAGGCATGTCACCAACCATGACATGGCTCACCTTGCAAAGGAGAAAGTGATTTACCATGGTGGCCATACAAAATTTCATGCCCCCATGGAAGCATGTAATGCAAAAAGAATGGGGAACTCCTTCCCCCAAAGACACTTTCAACAAGTGTGCCTTTCCTCCAGCTATGCCCCCAACAAAGATAAGGACATATTGAGCTTGTGGGATCATGATTAGGAGAATTCTAACTGCCATGTGTGATAGATAAGAAGGAATATGCTCCCTCATGTGCATCCAGCGCAGTTTAATCCTTAACTGCCATAGAATAAGATATGACAAGTGCCTTCCCAAACACTTCTTTGATGCCTCATGTCTTTGGAATGGTTGGAGAATGTACAACATGGTTGGTGTAAAATAATCACACCATGAGGAATACAATAGTTTCCCAAGGTTCTCCAAGGAATGGCCTGCATCAACATATTTCATGGCTTTGGATGGCCCATAGATCCATCATACTTAGTGCCCCATTTTGGCACCATGCCCTGCAAATGAGTGTTAGAAAAATACAAGTATATAGGAGATGCAAAATAATGCTCAAGAGGATGACCCTCTCTATATACTTGTTTTACATCAGTGGGGTAACTCATGGATGAGTTCCCTCTCTCACTCAAAGAATAAGGAGGTGTGAATGGTGGCTCCTCCTAAGAGCTATGTTCCTCCTCCTCCACCAAGTAGTCCATGCACTTCTTCATATGAGAGTACACATCTTCTTTGTTTCCTTCCCATATGAATCCACCCAAGAGAGTATGATATTCTTTGACAAAACCAGTGGGTTTGGAAAGCAGGATTTCATAGATGGCATCAAATAGTCCCTCCTTGAGTTTGGAGTTATTAGTGAGAAGAATAAGATTGTAGAAATAGATAACTCCATCTACCACCTTGAACCATTCATCCTTCACTTCCCCTTCAAGAAACCCCCATGTGAAAAGGTCCTTGGAGTATTCCAGCTTGAGTTGGGAATCCCAACAAGGATCCAAGCTCTCCAAGAATGACAACGCTGTAGAGGTCTGAAAAGCAGCCCTTGTCTTCTCATGCCTCCCATCTTTGACATCCTTGATATCAAGATCACATGTTGGAGCATCATCATCCTCCTTTTTCTGCCCCTTTTGCATATGTTCTTGCACAAGACAAGATTGGAGCATATGGAAATCAACTTCCCCTTGGAAAGTCCTTGTTTTCCAAAACCTCCTCCTTTTGGCCCATGTATACAAGAGGGTTAGTATCCCCTTGCCATCTTCAGAAATCTCCTTTGTGAATGAAGAGATCATGGGATGCCCAAAAGATATGGAGTTGCCATGTGCCCTCATGCTCATGCCATCATAGATCTATGATTTATTTTTTTCCAGTGCAGATATCTGAGTGGGAGTTTGCAATGTCCCTTTCAGGAAATTTCTCATCTCTCTCCTGAATTCTTGAGAGATTCTCTGCACTATGATAGCTTCTCCCAGGGCTCCCTCCTTATCCAAGTATGCATATGCAGCCCATAGATCAGGGAACACCTTAGATTTACTCCTATAAAGAGGTGACCCTAGTAGAGGACCTCCTTGCAAATAGGTGTCAAGGCATAGAGTAGAATGTTGATGTAGGCAGACAGATTTTTCCCTACCTTCAATGCATAAGTCCTCTTTCCTTCCTTGTGTTTCCATGCTCTGAAGTAGAGGAGGGTTCATGCTTCCCATCATGTGATGCCCTTCCTCCTCTTATACCTCCCCTATCTCCAAGACCTCATCATTGATCAATGATAGTGCATTATCCTCATGCATGAGATCCTGTGGGACTCTTTGCAAGAGTGCAAGAGTCTCTTCTCTTGGAGCAAGTGCTCCAACCTCTTCCTCATGAAGTGCTTGAGGTGCCCTTGAGGTGACTGCGTTCTAATCTCCTACGTCCTCCTCCTCCTCTTCAACAACTGAAATTATCCCATCATCAATGAGAGACAATAGATCTTGATCAACTATTGAAGGAGAAGCCTTCATGTTTTCCTCTTGAGATGAGCAATCTTCACCAATTGGAGATCTTTCCCTTGGCAATGCATCAATCAAGCTCACACCTTGTTTTTCCTCCTTCATGAAGGAATCACTAGAAAAATGCTGAAGCTATGATGATATGGCTCAGTGCTCATATCCATGAGATGAGGATTTAGAATTTTCCTCATGCACAAATCCTGTAGATCTGATTGGAAGATCTTCTTTTTGAAACTCCTTGGGAGATTCGTTGTTGCTTCTCTTTTCGTCTTTCACATCCTCCTTGGGGAGGCTCTTCTTAAATTTTAACAGAGATGAGAGTAATCTCATCCTCTCCATGTTATCCTTGCTCTTTATCTCACTGATAGCTTGATCTCACAGGCGAAGCCAAAGATCATGCTCTGATACCACTGTAATATTCCAAATGGGGAAAACAAGCACAGTAGGGAATATTTTGAGATATTCCACTATGGGATCACAATAGTATGGGGAAAATACCAGAAAATTCTAAACCAGAGATATACTAGTAGGGAATTTACTGATTATATCACATCTAAAGAGAGGGTGAAAACCAGAGGCTTCCTGGCTCGTTCCAGACTCTGTCTGTAGAAGACTGGTGAAACACAAAAAGTGTGGAAATGACACACTCATATTGGATTTTTCTGCCCTTGGAAACCTTATATCTACATATCTAAAGAGTGGATCCAAAGAGAATAAAAAACCAAACAAATGAGAAGAGGGAAATTCCACTTCCGGGAAAAACTACAAGAGGCTCAATGGTAATGTTGTATAAGAAAAATGGTGGAATAATAACACTTCATAGGGCTGGTTTAACTTATTATAGGCTGTTTGGGACCTCCATGCTGAATTTTAGGAAAAAAAAAAAATGTTTAAGGGCCTTATACAGATCTCCCACAAAGCTGACTAGTTAAAAATCAGCTAAAGAGAAGAGCTGATTCAATGAAGAAGAACCCACTTCATAATTACGCATTTTCAGTAGAGAGTCACTGGAAATCAGCCATCAAACATGAATTACAGTATAGCAGTAGCAAATCAGACTTTTAATGGATCTTCTCAAGAAATACAGTGAATTACATGAGGAAATAAGAAAGAAATCTTCAGAAATAGGAGCTGCAATGTATGTAGAAAGTGCAGAAATGAATAGAAAATGTCCCTCTAAGTGTGCTTCAGTAGTGTAGCATTAGATTAAAGATATACAGAAAATTCATGGTTGAAAAATCAGATCCATATCAGATCTGGAAACTACTTAGCCTTCTAATCAAGATCCCCTTAGGGTTTTTACAAAATAATGCACTAGAAAGTGTAGATATAAATTTTTATGCATGAACTGCAGAAATATTTTGTAATTTATGAAGATTAATTTATTCTTAATATACATCAGATCTGAACATGAGATATCAGCAAGCTAATTCATAAATCTCAATATGAGAGGCAAGCCTCAATCATCAGAAAGCAAGTACAATGATAGATCTAGACAATAGAGAAGTAGTACATGAGAAATAACGTAGTTATCCAAGGAGACTGTGTAGTAGCTTAAGAAGAAAATTACATCAGATGTAATAAACAGATCTGAGACCAAAATACAAAAGAGACCCTCTTCCGGGTGGTCACAAGACACCCTTCCTAAGAGGAGACTCCAAAAACAACTAGATCCTTGAAGATCTAGAATTCCACTTACTACACTTGCAGCAGCAAAACCCTCATTGAGCTAGCGCTGTCAATACAAGCATAGATTGGCCTCCAACCTGATAGTGGTTCAATATAGCTCACTTCCCACGAAGAGCTACTCAAAGAATGATAGAGGATTCCTAAATAGGAAATCCTCTCTTTCTCTTGCTAAACAACAAAGAGAAATGGAGTTGCCTTAGCAAGCTCAGAAAATGAAATATTATCAACAACCTCCTCATGAGCCTTCATCCTCCTTTTCTAACATTTGAGTCTCTTGGAAAACCCTAAACCACTTTCCTCTTTTGGTTTCTTTCACACTTGGAAACCCCTTCTAGAACCGTGCAGTCCATCAAGGAGGTTCATTGAACCTAGACAACGCTGTTGACTTGGTCAAATAGGATCTCCTTTGGTGTTCTTGGCCCTTTCACACCTGCAAGATTTTATTTCAATGGTCTAATTATGCCTCTTTTCACATAGGCACTGATTTATTCTTGATTTGCAAGGGGATTAGACATTATCCGTTAAAATTTATTCATTGATCATGAAATAAAAAATGAATAAGGAAAAATTAATGTTCCAAATTAGCTGAATCTAATTTAGGAACATTACATATTATTAGTAGTATAATTAGAAGTGTGTGAACAAGAACCTTTGGCATTATTAAAAAACTTCTTAGGATTTTTATTATGTGTCATAAGAGCTTTATTAGGTGAGACTTGTCCTGAAGAAATCAACCTTTCTTGCTCATTTATCAACCCTTTATAGAAATCATCAAAAGTAGGTTTCATGGTACTTTGAGACAATTCAAGAGCCCTATTCCTATTTTGGATGAACATGACAAAACAAGATGGCAATTTTTTTTCTACAAAAATGATAAGAGTAGTGTCTGTCTTCTTTTAATATTTACCAAAATGATTTAAATTTTGATTTAAGGTTTTCAATTCAACAAGATATAATTCTACTCTATCAAAATTAGTAGGATTTAGCTCATGAATCTTCTTTTCAAGGTAATAAGCAGGAACATCATTAGATTGATAAAAAAAAAAAGCAATAATTTCCCATACCTCAACCAAGTTGTCTTTTTCCTGAATACTTACCTAAAGGTTATCTGAAACTCTTTTACCAATAAGCCCTCTTCCTTGATCATACTTTTCTTCCCATTTAATCAACACTTGAGCATCTGTAGGTTTCTTGTTTTCACCATTAACCAACATCCATAGGTTCTTATTCTTGATAACATCAATCATTTTCCTTTTCCATGCAAGATAGTGAGATCCAATAAGTTCAGGAATAGAAGCTCCTTATGAAGTCATAATGATAGAAATTTTTACAATAAATATAAACCCAAATGCCAGAAATGACAAGAGAAAAAGTGGATAGAAAACTGTAAATTTCTGTAGTTCATTTGTCATCACCAAAAAACCTAAAAAAACTACCAATCTTAAATCAATGATAAATTTTCTTCCACGACTATGTTTGAGTTGATTATTTTTTTGAAATGGGGTAGATCGGTGAGAGGAACCCAAATATCTACTCTTTTTTGGTAAATTCTTCACAAAAGGTAACAGATCTAACAAAATCGTTAGGTGGAAAACAAAAAACACTCAATAATGCTCTGAATGCTTATTATAACCAGTTTTCAGAAATTGCACAGCCACTCTGCATCAACCTATGCGGCCACAATTATGATCTAAACCCTTAGTCTGCCAATCTTCCTCCCTATAAAAAAACAATCATAACTTCCATAACAGAATATTATAACTAGAAGATAGATATCCTTGAAAAGGATTCAAAAAACATATATATGTTACAGAAAAATAGTCAAAAATCCCTTGAAAATCCAAAAAACATATATATCTTATAGAAAAACAATCAAGAGTGCCTTGAAAAAAATCTGCAAAAAAACTACACAACAAGGTTAGGGTATGAGAAAAAAATCTCAAATATGTAGAATCATACCCAGATCTGAAGATAAGCCTAATGGCTACCAGATAGAAAGCAAATCTACAAAAAAATGAGTGCCCAGATAATAAAAAATGAAGATAAACGTTTATGGTCAAATTCAAAGAAGATGTTAGATCATAATAACCATGGCTTTGATACCATGTGAGAATATTAGATCTACTAAACTATCTATCTATATAAGAAACCAAAAACATATTGAGATATAAATAAAAACAGAAAGAGAACAAGGAAAAACAATACAACAGATATACATGGTTCACCCAATTTTGCTACGTCCATGTGAAGGTTGTCTTCTATTATCTCCATAAATCTCCTGCAATCTTACAAAGAGAGAAACTACAAATAATCCGATACAAATAACAATATCAGAACAAGGTATGATGTGTTGGTAGTAAAAAAAAGGCTCCCTTGACCCTATTATATACCCATAGATGTGGAGGAATTACTCTCACATATTGAATGTGGGATAGTATCATTCTCCAAAATAACACCTCTTTATATAGTAAATGGGTGCAAGAGTATACTATGCCATAATGAATATGGGATATAATGTGTTACTCTTTTACATAAGATTGTATTCAACTTCCGACATAATACAAAGATATTATTACCTTCCAAGGAATATAATATATTCCAACAAGTCGCGCATCGACTATTGTGGGATTGCTCCAAAGTCTGGTTGCTTTTGCTTATCTTTGAACTTTTATTTTCATTTAATTTACGCATAGAAGTAGAAGTAGGCCTAGAGATAGTAAAGGCATATTTATTTCTAGTTCAAAATTTCTTGCAACTTTTGTGTTACACCATTTTTTGGTCATCTAACCTATTATCATTAGATGGACCCAAGTGCACCATGCAAGACCAATTTTACCCTACGTAAAATTGCTTTCACTATGTTAAAACTGGAAACCCCAAAAGGAAATATTAAACAAACCTATATTTGTTTGATTTTCCTCATGGAATAATTAATAAAACCATAATTTAATTATTATTCCCAGTCATGTTTAACCCAAAATCAAAGAAATTAATTAGATAAACCTTTATTTATCTTATTATTTTCTAGGAATAATTATTTAAATCTTATTTAGATAATATTCCTTGTTAAATATGACAAAATCACCCACAAATAATTAAATAAATCATTATTTATTTGATTATCTTCCAACCACTTCCTTAAAAAGATAAATAAATCATTTATTTATTTATTTTTTACTAATCAAGGGATTTGACCCAAGTCAAATACCTTTTCCCTCCAACAAATATAATAAAATATTCCATAAAAGGTGGATCTAGATTTGGTTAACATTATTTTAATCATGCACCAAGATCTAGAATGACCCAATATTTTGTTATAAATAGGAGGGTTTTCCTACCATTCTTCACCTTTTGTTGCCTATTAGATCACTCTGGATCTATACACTTGGTCACTCTTTTCTACCATTTGCTGTGTGAGCTCCCTTTGAGTTCTATTCTTTGTGTGGGTTTTCTACACCAACAAGAGAGATAAATCTTAGATCTGAAGTGCTGAGGACTTCCAAGAACCCATCCCACTGAGGAGAATTGGATACGCCTTCTTGTTTTCCTCCCAGGTGCCCAATTAATACAAAAATTCTTTCAAAAATTGTTCTTGTCTTGTCTATTGGTATATGGAGAAAACCCTTGTTTTTATTGCTTAATGTCTTTCCATGCATAGATCTGGTTTTTTGCAGCTCTTTTCTTATTCAACTAACCGTAGATCTGAAGATATTGGCAGCCACTTTTGTTGTTAGGGATATTAGTTATGCCTAGCTAAAGTGGTCCTTTTCGTACACTTCGACAAAGGATTCATACTAACAAATAGCGACTCCACACGGGTTTTAAATTACGACCGCTGTCGTTTTTCATATTCCTGCATATCCAGCTACTTCAGACCCTAGGGTTTCTTTTCAGCTGTTTATTTTTCCTATTTTTATGTTGTTTTTCTCACATAAAACCCTAAAACATTAAAATTTTTAACTTCCATGTGTTTCTGGCCCTATTGCGCAGGTAAGCGACACCAGCCGCAACTGAGACGACAACTTTTCTGAAAATCTGCCGCCGAGACAACCGGAACGGGGGGTCGCACTTTTTGGCCCATAAACTGCGACCTGGACCTCCAGGTCGCACTTTTCTGCCCCTTTTCTGCGACCTGCACTGAAAACAGGTCAGAACCTGCGACCTGCCAGTGATTTTTCTGCAATTTTTCTGGGTTTTGCTGCAGCTTCTGTCAGGGTCTTCCAGCCTCTGTCTCAGCCCGCTTTGACCAAGTTCTGATCTGTTTTTACTCATCTAAGTGGGAACCTAGCCCCCCTAGGGCTTTAGTACCCTCCACTTTTTGTGGAAGAGTTTTAGCTGTTTCAGCCGTCTGTTTTTCAGAGCTTCAACCTCCTTTTTTCCAGATCTGTTACCTCCCTTTCAGATCCATTGTAATCAGCTCTTCTACCTCTCAAATCACCTCCTGAAGATTTTTTTGGATCTACTTTTAGGGCCTCCTCCTTGCCCCCTCCGCTTTTTGTTGATTACCTTCCTTTTTCCAGCCACCTTGCCTCTGTCTCTTGGCTGTGATCTGCACCTGTTTTCAGCAGCTTTATCCTTTAGATCCCTGTCCCTTTTGACCCTAGATCTATTGGCCTCTTTTTATGTGTGTTTTGACTAGATTTTTGCCCTCTTTTAGAGTAGTTTTGAGAGACCCGCCTTTTTGGGTTAGATTGATGCATGTTTAGCTGTTAAATGTTTTGTTATTTCAGCATTATATACTGTTCTCTGCAGATTTCTTTTCAGTTACGCAGCACACTTTTTCTTGCTCTCAAAACGAAAAGGGTTTAAAAAATTAAAATTAATGCACACCACACACTGACCCTAAGTGAAGAAGCGCCTGGTTAACACTGCCTGGAAAAGACTCTAAAATCAATTGTCACTGCACCTTGTCTGCCCTTGACCTCTCTTGATTTTGTCCCTTTCTGCCCCTGTCGGTTTCCTTCTTCCTGTCATCATTGCGCCCCCTAGGCGCCTTTCCCAGAGACTTCTTGGCCTTCACCCTCAGTTTCCGGTCGATCGACCTGCTCCGACCCGCCGTCGTCGAGCCAGTCCTCCTCCGAGTCCGCACTCCGACTCCTCTCCTGATTCATCGGGTTCCCCTTCTCCTCCTGGTTCTCCCCCTACCACCATGTCTGGTCCAGGGCCTAACGCTAGCGGTTCTCCCAGCCCTAATGCCGGCCCGACTACTAGCGGAACCGCCACAGGAACGACCCCGGCCACCCCCTTGCTGCCGTACATTGCAGGCCTCAGCCTCCCCGATTTCAATCAGTTGATCAATGACCCTATCCGCCACGATGTTGGTTGGCCTGCCATGCCAACCAAGCTCCCTTCCGACATCCCTAAGTTCGAAGGCCAAGCTGGAGAAGATCCAACCAATCATGTTCGATCTTTCCACATGTGGTGTTCCTCCAATTCCATTACCGATGACTCCATCCGTCTTCGTTTGTTCCAATGCACGCTTACCGGCGAAGCTTCTAAATGGTATGTTGACCAAGCCACCTCTTCCCATACCACCTTTGCGACCCTTGCCCAAGCCTTTTTATCTTATTTCCAACTCCCTCTCCGATACGATACTGGCACGGAGCTCTTGACTTCATTCAAGCAAACCTCTTCGACCCGCCTTTCCGCCCATGTTCAGGAATGGTGACGAAGACAGAGCTTATGTCGAGCCCCCCCCTTCGAAGATCGGGTTTACATGGACTGGTTCCTTCGCACCCTCTTAGCTCCTATCGGCAAAGATGTCACCTCTCACTTTCCTCAAACTGAAGAAGCCGCCCTCCAAATAGCCTTGAAATATGACTTGATCTACGCTCAATCTGGTTATGTTTATACCGTTCTTCCTGACCTCCCCAGGCCCGGCGGCGCTAACGCCCCGGGGGCATCTCATTCCGCCGACGGTATCGTTGGAGCCCTCTCCCATCCGTATGCTCAACCTCCTGTGGGCTATGGTCTCCCTCAGGGAGGGGCCAACACCTCTAGCACTCTCCCCCCTCCCGGTAGCATGTATCCAGGATACGGCATGCCTCCTCCTTTTTCCCAACCTCTTGCTTACCTCAATGTTGCCCCACCCAACCATTACTTTTATCCACATCCTGGTGCGCCAGCTCCTCCAGCATATGCGCTTCCATCTCCCTTGCCTCCTCCAAACCCGTAACAGCACTTACAGCCCCCTCCAGGGCAAGTATTTGCATAGCAGGGCGCGACTAATCCCCCTTCATCTCAACGAAGGCGGAGAGGCAATCCAAACCAATCTACCCCTGGTACCCGTGGACCCAATCCTGGTGTCGACCCTAACACTGCCAACCAGCAACAGGGCACTCAGCCCAAGCCGGACAGGCCGCTTCGCACAAATAAGCCTTGTTCGTGTTGCGGTGTTTATGGTCATTACACCCACGATTTTCCCCTCTTACCCCAGATGTGGCAGATGTGGGAGTCTCAAGCCACATTGCGTGGAAAACACGCCTCCCCTATGCTCCTCCTAATGTAGCCACTACTCAACCAGCTGTGTTTACTGATCCCTTCCCTTAGCAAGGATTCGTGTACAACCGCTGATAGCCAAGTCGCCCTCCCCCTTCTCTACCCAAATCCACTCAGGTCTGAGATCCATTATCCTTATGATGCACTCTGATCCTTCCCCGACCGTCGACCTTCACCTTCAAACTCGGTCTCGCCAGTAGCCCAAGCCTCCTGCTTAGTCTGCCTCCGAGCCTCCTTCTTCAGGTTCTACAGAGCCTCTTTCGACACCGAATGGCCCCTTACATATCCCTCAACCCAAATTTGAGGTTCATACCAAGATTCCTAAGGGACCATTACGTCAAAACGTTGCTTCCGGTCGAGCTGCTCATTCGTATAGCATAGTAGATGATTTGGCACAATCTCCTGTCGCCATTTCCACACTGGAACTCCTCCAGTCGTGCCCTTCCCAAAATTAGGCTCTACTATCTGCCGTGGGCGCTGTAGATCCTGCTGATGACCAAATGATTGTTTTCGACGCCACTCAATCGGACCATCCTCCTCTTCCTGCTTCCGTCGCCTTCCAAATCCCAGTCAAAATCCGGAACGCCAACGTTTCTCGGTGTATAATTGATGAGGGGGCATCCACCTGTGTGATGTCTTCTTCGGTTTGGAAGCAACTCGGATCTCCTGAGCTGGCCCCTTCTACGATCACCCTTCGAGTGTGGGACGACAATGCCTCCCAGCCCATTGGCCTTTTCCGCAATTGTCCTATCACCCTTGCCGGTAAGACCGTTTACGTTGACGTCGAAGTGATTGATGCCCCTCTAGACTACAACATTCTATTGGGGCAAAGCTACACCTATGCCATGTCTGCTGTCCCATCCGCGATTTTTCACAAGATGTCTTTCCCGCACAATGGAAATATAGTCACCATTGACCAGTTGTCTTATCATGAGCCGTCGTCTCAGACCTCCCCTGATACGACCATCTCTTCTGTAGCCAATAAGCAAATCGTTGATTCTTTGACCAGTGTCTCCCCTGGCATCTACAAAGACTCCTCCCTGCTTGGGACTTTTCCTAGTCTTCCCCCTCCCCATATCCCTGATCCCAGCTTGTCGAATGTTTGCATGATGCAATCGTCTCGGGCTACCCTTAAGCGGCCCGCTTCGGCTAGTCAGCAACCTCAACCCCGCCCACCGCAACCTGCTCCTAGCCCTTCATCTCCACCAGCCAGACCTCCTCCTTCTGGCCCTGCTCCTACAGCTAGTATCCGGGAACCCCTTTACCCTCCTCGATCGGTTCCCCCAGGCCTTAACCATCTTGGAGCCGTTCCTCCTGGTCATTACCCTGCTGGGCAGATACCTTTCCTGGCTCCCCCTCTTGGAGTATATTCTGTCCCCGTCATGGCCACCCTCTCTCTCCCTAACCTGAATTTGGGCATACCGGTCTAGTACCTTGATCCTCCAGCCGCTACCCCTCCTGGTCACCCCAAAACCTACATGGCTTTGACAAGGGTTCAACCAGTTCCCCTCGCTTCCCACATTGCCACTGTGCCCCCAGCACCGCCACAGGACCCTTCTCCTGTCGTGACGGCTCCCGGGAAGAAAGGCAAAGCCCGCAAGGGGGCATCCAAAGACAAGACCACCACGACTGACCCGGCCCCTCCTCTGCCCGCAAAACCTTGTGCTTTATGTGATGTCGTCGGTCACGCCACCCATGCTTGTCCCGAATTGCCCTGTATTCAACCCATGGTTAAAGTCGTGTTCCCCGAGTCTACGGTCCCTGAAGCCTCCATTCCTTCTTCGTCCGTAACCAAGAACCCCAAGACTCTCTGCACCAACAAACCCTGTGCGTTGTGCGGTCTTCATGGCCATTACTCCCACCATTGTCCTCACCTGACGCATTACTGCGCCTCTTTAAAGGTGGTCCGAGAGTATGAGGTTGAGCAAAATCAATCCGCCTCTCCCATCCTCGCGCAGTATGCGTCCGGTCAGCCTGAGGATCCCCCTGCTCCCATCAACATTCCCCCCCCTGATGTTCAAATGACGGAGTCTACTGTAACCATTATTTACCTATCCTCCTCTGCGAGACACTTGGAGCCTAGCCCCCCTGCATCCTCCCCTGTTGTGTCACCTGACCACCCCTTTTCTACCCATACACGAGATCACTCCACCCGTGTCTCTGTTGACCTCCGCAGCCCGAGTCCTCACCATACTTCCGATAGCCCTCATATACCACCCTCTAGTTTGTATATGAGTCATAGTCATCCTGCTCCTTGCACTCCCTCCCGCAGTTGCTGCCCGATGTCTTCTGTGCACTCACGCTGCCGTCATTGCCTCTCCTCCCCTCATTTGTTGTCTTGTAACACCATTCCGCAGGACCTCCCGTCCACACCCTTTATCGGTTACGCCGATGGTGCAAGTCGTTACTCCCGGAATCTAGCCTCGACAGGTTGGGCCATCTTCACCCCCTTGCATGCCCTTGTTCTCTCTAACGGGGTCTGCATTGGTTCTGCCACCAACAATCAGGCCGAATATGATGCAGTGCGTGGTCTCTTAGTCGATGCCCTCTTTCATCGCATCCTCCATCTGCACGTTCGTTTGGATTCCCTACTTCTTGTAATGCAACTAAATGGTGTTTATCGTGTGCATAACCCTGTGCTGTTTAGACGCTATTTACGAGTGAAACTCTTGATACGTGCATTTGAAACCATAACTTTCAACCATGTACCTCGAGAATAGAATCACTATGTAGATAGTATTGCAAACCATGTTCTAGACTGGAATTTATCACACGCATTTCATTCAAGACAATAACATTCATAATCAATAAAAACGATGCATATCCATAATATGTGTCGCAAAAACATGTGTTTAGAGTCCATCTACTCTGATACATATGACATGCCCATAGCATGTTACAAAAAACTCAAAACTGGGGGCACCACTTGCCCTTACATACACACTAGGGGGCACCACATGCCCCACACGTAATCACTATCTGGCAGATCCCGAGCCAATGGATCTGCCCCTACAGCTTGTAGATCACGGATCCCCTAACCAACCATCGCCATGCACCGCATGACCCCTCGCCATTCAGAGGGCAGACCAATACATGGTTCTATGTACTGGTCGTCTAAGTCCTGCCACCCACGCTCTGATACTCCGGTCAGCAAACTTTCGCATCTACGGCGGATGTCCTCCAGAAGGGCGGCTGCATCCTCATTTTGCGCTGCTCTCGACCCACTCGGACCAGTGGCTCCAGCTACTGCCGTCCGTCCCATATATCCAGCCAGTTTTACCGGCGCTATATCTGCATACCACCAGTACATGAATCAGTACCCTAGCTACTATTCAGAAACCTGTAACATGCCCATACAAGAATATAAATCTATCACTTACCATCGGGCCCCCAGACTTGACCAGGCGGAAGTGGTAGGTCTGGATCTCCACAATAACTCATCCCACTATAGGGATAGTTGTCTATGTATAACAGCATCTGAGCCCAATGAGCGAAAAACTTAGGTCGAAACACTCGCCCGACCGCCCCTCCTCCTCCTCTGCACAGTAGCTGCCCCCACCAGCGCATCCTGGGCTCTCTCGGGCCCCCATCTGGAAGCTGTATACAAGGCCACAAGGTCGGGATCTTCTCAAAGAAGAAGGCGCACAATAAAGCCCCATACGAGCAATCGTGGTTCACTTGCCGCTTGCAGAGCGACAACTGTCGTTTTAACGACACCAGCATCATTTGGGCCCACCCATAGTAGGTCCCGCTCAACACACTCTCTACCAACATCATCTGTCCCCCGGTGATGTGATGGAACGCCTGGTTGCCCAGGATACGCAGCATAGCTGCGGCCACTGCACGGGTTTCTAGCCTCTCTAGATCCCCGATCGGTATCCGAGTCCCCTTGACTTGGAGACCCGGTCGACAATGTCGTTCCACAAACTCCATGATATGCCACCCCCGCGGTAATACTGGCTGCGTGTTTCCCACCATCCCCAGTGGTGGGAGACCCGTCAGGAAATACACATCCTGGACTGTCAGTTCGATCCTGTGCCCCTGCACTACAAAGACCTCCTGCTCTAGATCCCAGTACCTGATAATCCGGTCCAACAAAGGTTCTCCTGCTCTCATCAAAGGGTTCTCCAAAAACTTTAGAACCCCAAACTTGGCCAACACACGATGGACACCCTGATCCGCCTGGATCTCTGCCCGTAATGTACCCAGGTCTCTCTCTCTCCAGTTAACCCGTAAATCTTCCATACCTGCACAAAAACATCATCTTTGTCAGCATACAGATCGGGAATACCATAACCAAACACAAAAACCCAACTCCCAGCCATAAAACAGCACCAAAACCCCCTCATCTCCCAGGTCGCAGTTTTCTGCCCAGTTCAGGACCAGGTCGCAGTTTTTGCCCTGAAACCTGCGTCCCAGGTCGCACTTTTTGGCCCAAAAAGTGCGACCCGTCCGTAGAGATGAAGGAGGGTCTATTTCTGGGATTTTGGGCCCTAAACTGAACTTTCAATCCATCAAAATGAAAGAGTAAGGTTAGGCCTCTTACCTGCAACTGATGGATCTCGATTCCAACGGTCGGTTTGTCCGCTACGCTCGCCGCAAGATTTAGGGCCTTCTCTCCTCTCTACATTCACCACAGCAACAATAGCAAATGAGTGAATTTGGAGGGAAAATTGCCTTATTAAAAGAGAACCCCTGTTTCTTCTTTCGACTGCTGCGACCACACCGTAGCCCCGTTTGATAAACCGTCTGCACCGTTGGAAAGCTCTCACCGAGCCCTCAAATGAGTATCTGTTAGTTTTTTATGCGCTGATACTTCACCAAGACACATTTTGTCCAAGAAGGGTCACTTCCCCTCTCATTAAAATCGAATTTCCTCACTTACGACACTTGTACTCGGGGCACCACTTCGCCTCCTTACTCGTCTTTGTTCGTGTCGATTTTCGTCATGAGTTCCCATCTTGTACTCATGTTTTTATGGTCCCCCACTGGGCCTTTTACTATGTGGCAGCACCATAGAGTCGCCCTTGTTTAGAGCATCCAAGTTGAGTCATCATCGCATTCATGGAGTCTATCCCGAGTCCCTTTATACCCCGCTATAGCCCTCCATCCTTCATTGCTTGGTCTCTCTCTTGTGTCGCATATTATGACCTTTAGTCCCACTGTCCCCTATCCCTTACGATATTGTGTCAGTCGCTGCCATGTCATTCATGCCCTTTATGCTCTAACAAGGGAAGTCGTCCATTAGCTACTCAGTCCTTTCCACTTCACTATCATCATTAGTGTCAGTCTTTCCATCGCTCTACTCTTTTCTCTCGTGCCTTAGTTGAGGGTCTCTCATTGCCTCACCTATGGCGGACCTCCTTTTGTCGACATCAGCTCATTCATTCCAGAAGCCAGGTCTAGAGGGCGGTGTACCTTGGTTCCAGCTTCCACTCTTGTTCGGTGCCTCGGATCAGGCAAAGGGATCTCTCATTTCTCTTTGACTTGATTGTTTCTCCACTCCAGCTCCTTTCAGCATGATCGAGATCCATATACTTGATGGTCCGCTGATTCCAAATAGTAGCTCTGATGATTCCCAGTGTGTGTGAGATGTCCCAACCTCATGAGGGGGGGCACTGGCAGTAGCCCCCCACATGCCCGGATGACCTCGTCCTTGCAGCCTTCGATGCAGCTCCAGATATTTGATGATGTTGGCCTTAGCCACTTGCAGCGCCTCTTTGATTTGCATGTATCAGTCAGATTTTGTGAGCCCTTCCCCATTTACAGGAGGCATTTGGGTTGTATTTGTATCTCATGTACTCGGATCTTATTGTATCAGTCCTGGCTGTTATCCAAGGCACAACATGTATATGGGATTCCTCATCATATTTTTATCTGGCTCATGATTATGCCAGCTGTACTTTATGGTTCGGTCTCTCGTTTACTGGACACACTATTCTTTTGTACTTTGTCTCGGCGGGCATAGGTATGCCTCCCCCGCCGCCTTCAGCACAGGTACCCTCTCATAAAAAGAGACTTTTTGCACCTGCGAGTCTCGTCTCCTCAGGGTCTAGTCCTTCAGCACACTATCTACCTCACATTTCTCTCTCTGACATCCCTTTTGTTGTCTAGTGATTGTGTTCTTACAACGTACTTCGGTCATACGATTTGCTCCTGACACTCGCACGCTGGGGGGCAATCTGCTACACCATTTTTTGGTCATCTAACCTATTATCATTAGATGGACCCAAGTACACCATGTAAGACCAGTTTTACCCTAAGTAAAACTGCTTTCACTATGTGAAAACAGGAAACCCCAAAAGGAAATATTAAACAAACCTATATTTGTTTGATTTTCCTCATGGAATAATTAATTAAACCATAATTTAATTATTATTCCCAGTTATGTTTAACCCAAAATCAAAGAAATTAATTAGATAAACCTTTATTTATCTTATTATTTTATAGGAATAATTATTTAAACCTTATTTAGATAATATTCCTTGTTAAATATGACCAAATCACCCACAAATAATTAAATAAATCATTATTTATTTAATTATCTTTCAACCGCTTCCTTAAAAAGATAAATAAATCATTTATTTATTTATTTTTGACAAATTAAGGGATTTGACCCAAGTCAAATACCTTTTTCCTCCAACAAATATAATAAAATATTCCATAAAAAGTGGATCTAGATCTGGTTAACCCATGCACCAAGATCTAGAATGACCCAATATTTTGTTATAAATAGGAGGGTTTTTCCTACCCTTCTTCACCTTTTGTTGCCTATTAGATCACTCTGGATCTATACACTTGGTCACATATCTCCATCATTTGCTCCCATTGAGCTCTACTCTTTGCATTGGGTTTTCTACATCAACTAGAGAGAGAAATCTTAGATCTGAAGTGCTGAGGACTTCCAAGAACCCATCCCACCGAGGGGAATTGGATACTCCTTCTAGTTTTCCTCACAGGTGCCCCATTAATACAAAAATTCTTTCAAAAATTGTTCTTGTCTTGTCTATTGGTATATGGAGCAAACCCTTGTTTTTACTGCTTAATGTCTTTCCATGCATAGATCTGGTTTTTTGCAGCTCTTTTCTTGTTCAAATAACCGCAGATCTGAAGATATTGGCAGCCACTTTTGTTGTTAGGGCTATTAGTTATGCGTAGCTAAAGTGGTCCTTTTTCGTACACTTCGACAAAGGATTCATACTAACAAATGGCGACTCCACACGTGTTTTAAATTACGACCGCTGTCGTTTTTCATATTCCTGCATATCCAGCTACTTCAGACCCTAGGGTTTCTTTTCAGCTGTTTATTTTTCCTATTTTTATGTTCTTTTTCTCACATAAAACCCTAAAACATTCAAATTTCTAACTTCCGTGTGTTTCTGGCCCTATTGCGCAGGTAAGCGACACCAGCCGCAACTGAGACGGCAACTTTTCTGAAAATATGCCGCCGAGACAACCGGAACGGGGGGTCGCACTTTTTGGCCCTAAACCTGCGACCTGGACCTCCAGGTCACACTTTTCAGCCTGTTTCCTGCGACCTGCACTGAAATCAGGTCAGAACCTGCGACCTGCCATTTTTTCAGTGATTTTTTGCAATTTTTCTGGGTTTTGCTGCAGCTTCTGCCAGGGTCTTCCAGCCTCTGTCTCAGCCCGCTTTGACCAAGTTCTGATCTGTTTTTACTCATCTAAGTGGGAACCTAGCCCCCTAGGGCTTTAGTACCCTCCACCTTTTGTGGAAGAGTTTTAGCTGTTTCAGCTGTCTGTTTTTCAGAGCTTCAGCCTCCTTTTTCCAGATCTGTTACCTCCCTTTCAGATCCATTAAAATTAGCTCTTCTACCTCTCAAATCACCTCCTGAAGATTTGTTTGGATCTACTTTTAGGGCCTCCTCCTTGCCCCCTCCGCTTTTTTCTGATTTCCTTCCTTTTTCCAGCCACCTTGCCTCTGTCTCTTGGCTGTGATCTGCACCTCTTTTCAACAGCTTTATCCTCTAGATCCCTGTCCCTTTTGACCCTAGATCTATTGGCCTCTTTTTACGTGTGTTTTGAATAGATTTTTTCCCTCTTTTAGAATAGTTTTGGGAGACCCGCCTTTTTGGGTTAGATTGATGCATGGTTAACTATTAAATGTTCTGTTATTTCAGCGTTATATACTGTTCTCTGCATGTTTCTTTTCAGTTACGCAGCACACTTTTTCTTGCTCTCAAAATGAAAAGGGTTTAAAAAATTAAAATTAATGCACACCACACACTGACCCTAAGTGAAGAAGCGCCTGGTTAACACCGCCTGGCAAAGACTCTAAAATCAATTGTCACTGCACCTTGTCTGCCCTTGACCTCTCGTGATTCTGTCCCTTTCTGCCCCTGTCGGTTTCCTTCTTCCTTTCATCATTGCGACCCCAAGGCACCTTTCCCGGAGACTTCTTGGCCTTCACCCTCAGTTTCCGGTTGATCGACCTGCTCCGCCCCGCCGTCGTCGAGCCAGTCCTCCTTCGAGTCTGCACTCCGACTCCTCTCCTGATTCATGGGGTTCTCCTTCTCCTCCTGGTTCTCCCCCTGCCACCTTCACTATGTCTGGTCCAGGGCCTAACGCTAGCGGTTCTCCTGGCCTGGGTGCCTTAACACTAGGGTCCCTGCCATAGAATCTGGGCCTCAAGGCCACCACCAGGCCGCCGCACAATGCAGGCCCGCACCTCCCCGATTTCATCATGTTGATCAATGGCCTCCACTTCACCACAATGCCAATTGGCCAGCCATGCCAGCAAGCGCCCCTTCCTGACATCCCAGCTTTATGCCAATGGGAAAGACTCACCAATCATGTTCAGAGCCTTTTCACATGAGTTCAATTCCATTACCGATGACTCCATCCGTCTTCGTTTGTTCCAATGCACGCTTACCGGCGAAGCTTCTAAATGGTATGTTGAACAAGCCACCTCTTCCCATACCACCTTTGCGACCCTTGCCCAAGCCTTTTTATCTTATTTCCAGCTTCCTCTCTGATACGACACTAGCACGGAGCTCTTGACTTCCTTCAAGCAATCCTCTTCAACCCGCCTTTCCACCCATGTTCAGGAATGGCGACGAAGACGGAGCTTATGTCAAGCCCCTCCCTTCGAAGATCGGGTTTACATGGACTGGTTGACTGGTTCCTTCGCACCCTCTTAGCTCCTATCGGCAAAGATGTCGCCTCCCATTTTCCTCAAACCGAAGAAGCCGCCCTCCAAATAGCCTTGAAATATGACCTGATCTATGCTCAATCTGGTTATGTTTATACCGTTCTTCCTGACCTCCCCAGGCCCGGCGGCGCTAATGCCCCGGGGGCATCTCATTCCGCCGACGATGTCGTTGGAGCCCTCTCCCATCCGTATGCTCAACCTCCTGTGGGCTATGGTCTCCCTTAGGGAGGGGCCAGCACCTCTAGCACTCTCCCCCCTCCTGGTAGCATGTATCCAGGATACGGCATGCCTCCTCCTTTTGCCCAACCTCCTGCTTACCTCAATGTTGTCCCACCCAACCATTACTTTTATCCGCAGCCTGGTGCGCCAGCTCCTCCAGCATATGCGCTTCCATCTCCCTTGCCTCCTCCAAACCCGAAACAGCACTTACAACCCCCTCCAGGGCAAGTATTTGCACAGCAGAGCGCGACTAATCCCCCTTCGTCTCAATGAAGGCAGAGAGGAAATCCAAACCAATCTGCCCCTGGTACCCGTGGACCCAATCCTGGTGTCGACCCTAACACTGCCAACCAGCAACAGGGCACTCAGCCCAAGCCGGACAGGCCGCTTCGCACAAATAAGCCTTGTTCGTGTTGCGGTGTTTATGGTCATTACACCCACGGTTGTCCCCTCTTACCCCAGATGCGGTAGATGTGGGAGTCTCAAGCCACATTGCGTGGACAACACGCCTCCCCCTATGCTCCTCCTAATGTGGCCACTACTCAACCAGCTGTGTTTATCGATCCCTTCCCTCAGCAAGGATTCGTGGCTACCCAACCGCCTGATAGCCAAGTCGCCACTCCCCCTTCTCTTTCTAGTTCCTCCGATTACCAGATCCTTATGATGCACTCTGATCCTTCCCCGACCGTCGACCTTCACCTTCAAACTCGGTCTCGCCAGTAGCCCAAGCCTCCTGCTTAGTCTGCCTCCGAGCCTCCTTCTTCAGGTTCTACAGAGCCTCTTTCGACACCGAATGGCCCCTTACATATCCCTCAACCCAAATTTGAGGTTCATACCAAGATTCCTAAGGGACCATTACGCCGAAATGCTGCTTCCGGTCGAGCTGCTCATTCGTATAGCATAGTAGATGATTTGGCACAATCTCCTGCTGCCATTTCCACACTAGAACTCCTCCAGTCATGCCCTTCCCAAAAGAAGGCTCTACTATCTGCCGTGGGTGCTGTAGATCCTGCTGATGACCAAATGATTGTTTTCGACGCCACTCAATTGGACCATCCTCCTCTTCCTGCTTCCGTCGCCTTCCAAATCCCAGTCAAAATCCGGAACACCAACGTTTCTCGGTGTATAATTGATGAGGGGGCATCCACCTGTGTGATGTCCGCTTCGGTTTGGAAGCAACTCGGATCTCCTGAGTTGGCCCCTTCCACGATCACCCTTCGAGTGTGGGATGGCCACGCCTCCCAGCCCATTGGCCTCTTCCGTAATTGTCCTATCACCCTCGCCGGTAAGACTGTTTGCGTTGACGTCGAAGTCATCGACGCCCCTCTAGACTACAACATTCTATTGGGGCGAAGCTACACCTATGCCATGTCTGTTGTCCCATCCGCTATTTTTCGCAAGATGTCTTTCCCTCACAATGGAAAGATAGTCACCATTGACCAGCTGTCTTATCATGAGCCGCCGTCTCAGACCTCCCCTGAGACGACCATCTCTTCTGTAGCCAATAAGCAAACCGTCGATTCTTTGACCAGTGTCTCCCCCGACGTCTACAAAGATTCCTCCTTGCTTGGAACTTTTCCTAATCTTCCTCCTCCTCCTATCCCTGATCCCAGCTTGTCAAATGTTTGCATGATGCAATCGTCTAGGGCTACCCTTAAGTGGCCCGCTTCGGCTAGTCAGCAACCTCAACCCCGCCCACCGCAACCTTCTCCTAGCCCTTCATCTCCACCAGCCGGACCTCCTCCTTCTGGCCCTGCTCCTACAGCTAGTATCCCGGAACCCCTTTACCCTCCTCGATCGGTTCCCCCAGGCCTTAACCATCTTGGAGCCGTTCCTCCTGGTCATTACCCTGCTGGGCAGATACCTTTCCTAGCTCCCCCTCCTGGAGTATATTCTATCCCCGTCATGGCCACCCTCTCTCTCCCTAACCTGAATTTGGGCATACCGGTCTGGTACCTTGATCCTCCAGCCGCTACCCCTCCTGGTCACCCCAAAACCTACATGGCTTTGACTCCGGTTCAACCAGTTCCCCTCACTTCCCTCGTTGCCACTGTGCCCCCAGCACCGCCACAGGACCCTTCTCCTATCGTGAGGGCTCCCGGGAAGAAAGGAAAAGCCCGCAAGGGGGCATCCAAAGACAAGACCACCACGACTGACCCGACCCCTCCTCTGCCTGCAAAACCTTGTGCTTTATGTGATGTCGTCGGTCACGCCACCCATGCTTGTCCCGAATTGCCCCGCATTCAACCCATGGTTAAAGTCGCGTTCCCTGAGTCTACGGTCCCTGAAGCCTCCATTCCCTCTTCGTCCGTAACCAAGAACCCCAAGACTCTCCGCATCAACAAACCCTGTGCGTTGTGCGGTCTTCATGGCCATTACTCCCACCATTGTCCTCACCTGACGCATTACCGCGCCTCTTTAGAGGTGGTCCGAGAGTATGAGGTTGAGCAAAATCAATCCGCCTCTCCCATCCTCGAGCAATATGCGTCCGGTCAGCCCGAGGATCCCCTTGCTCCCATCGACATTCCCCCCCCCCAATGTTCAAATGACAGATTCTATTGTAACCATTCTTTACCTATCCTCCTCTGTGAGACACTTGGAGCCTAGCCCCCTTGCATCCTCCCCTGTTGTGTCACCTGACCACCCCTTTTCTACCCATACATGAGATCACTCCACCAGTGTCTCTGTTGACCTCCGCAGCCCGAGTCCTCACCATACTTTCGATAGCCCTCATGTACCACCCTCTAGTTTGTATATGAGTCATAGTCATCCCGCTCCTTGCCCTCCCTCCCGCAGTTGCCACCCGATGTCTTCTGTGCACTCACGCTGCCGTCATTGCCTCTCCTTCCCTCATTTGTTGTCTTGTAACACCATTCCACAGACCTCCCGTCCACACCACCCTTTACTCCGCTACACCGATGGTGCAAAAGTCGTTACTCTCGACCCAGCCTCTACAGTTGGGCCATCTTCACCACCTTGCATGCCCTTGTTCTCTCTAACTGTGTCCGCATTAGTTCCCGCCACCAACAGTCAAAGCCGAATATGATAAAAAGGCGTGGTCTCAGTCGATGCCCTCTTCATCGCATCCTCCATCCGCACGTTCGTTTGGATTCTTACTTCTTTAACATGCAAATCAATTGGTGTTTGGCCTTGTGCATCAACCCTGTGCTGTTTAGACGCTATTTACGAGTGAAACTCTTGATACGTGCATTTGAAACCATAACTTTCAACCATATACTTTGAGAACATAATCACTATGTAGATAGTATTGCAAACCATGTTCTAGACTGCATTTATCACACGCATTTCATTCAAGACAATAACATTCATAATCAATAAAACCGATGCATATCCATAATATGTGTCGCAAAAACATGTGTTTAGAGTCCATCTACTCTGATACATACGACATGCCCATAGCATGTTACAACAAACCCAAAACTCGGGGCACCACCTATCCCTACATACACACTAGGGGGCACCACCTGTCCCACACTAAATCACTCTCTAGCAGATCCCGAGCCAATGGTTGTGCTCCTGCAGCCTGTAGATCACGTATCCCCTAACTGGCCATCGCCATGCGCCACATGACACCTCGCCATTTCGAGGGTAGACCAATACATGGCTCTATGTACTGGTCGGCCTGTCCCCGCCACCCGCGCCTCGATACTGTCGCAAACCCTTTTCGCATCTACTTCGCGATGTCCTCGCCAAGCCCGACCACCGACCGCAGCCCAGCCGCCGCCTGTCAGTCCCATATATCCCATTGAGCCTTACGGCGCTATCCGCATACCAATGTAAGACATGAGTTGAAAGACTTCCGCTACTATTCAAAACACTGTAACATGCCCATACAAGAATAGCAATCTGTCACTTACCATCGGGCCCCTAGACTCGACCAAGCGGAAGTGGCAGGTCCGGATCTCCACAATAACTCATCCCACTATAGGGATAGTCGTCTATGTATAACGACATCTGATCCCGATGGGCAAAGAACTCAGGTCGAAACACTCGCCCGACCGCCCCTCCTCCTCCTCTGCACAGTAGCCATCCCCACCGGCGCATCCTGGGCTCTCTCGGGCCCCCATCTGGATGCTGTACACGAGGCCGCAAGGTCGGGATCTTCTCAAAGAAGAAGGCGCACAATAAAGTCCCATATGAGCAATCGTAGTTCACTTGCCACTTGCAGAGCGACAACTGTCGTTTTAACGACACCAGCATCATTTGGGCCCACCCATAGTAGGTCCCACTCAACACACTCTCTACCAACATCATCTGCCCCCCGGTGATGTGATGGAACGCCTAGTTGCCCAGGATACGCAGCACAGCTGCGGCCACTGCACGAGTTTCTAGCCTCTCTAGATCCCCGATCGGTATCTGAGTCCCCTTGACTTGGAGACCCGGTCGACAATGTCGTTCCACAAACTCCATGATATGCCGCCCTCGCGGTAATACTGGCTGCGTGTTTCCCACCATCCCCAATGGTGGGAGACCCATCAGGAAATATACATCCTGGACTGTCAGTTCGATCCTGTGCCCCTGCACTACAGAGACCTCATACTCTGGATCCAAATAACTGATAATCCGGTCCAACAAGGGCTCTCCTTCTCTCATCAACGGGTTCTCCAAAAACTTTAGAACCCCAAACCTGGCCAACAGACGACGGACACCCTGATCCACTTGGATCTCTGCCCGTAATGTACCCAGGTCTCTCTCTCTCTAGTTCACCCGTAAATCTGCCATACCTGCACAAAAACATCATCTTTGTCAGCATACAGATCGGGAATACCATAACCAAACACAAAAACCCAACTCCCAGCCATAAAACAACACCAAAACCCCCTCATCTCCCAGGTCACAGTTTTCTGCCCAGTTCTAGACCAGGTCACAGGTTTTGCCCTGAAACTTGCGTCCCAGGTTGCACTTTTTGGCCCAAAAAGTGCGACCCGGCTGTAGAGATGAAGGAGGGTCTGTTTCTGGGATTTTGGGCCCTAAACTGAACTTTCAATCCATCAAAATTAAAGAGTAAGGTTAGGCCTCTTATCTGCAACTGACGGATCTCAATTCCAACGGTCAGTTTGTCTGCTATGCTCGCCGCAAGATTTAGGGCCTTCTCTCTTCTCTACATTCACCACAGCAACAATAGCGAATGAGTGAATTTGGAGGGAAAATTGCCTTATTAAAAGAGAACCCCTGTTTCTTCTTTCGACTGATGCGACCACACCGTAGCCCCGTTTGACAAACCGTCTGCACCGTTGGAAAGCTCTCACCGAGCTCTCAAATGGGTATCTGTTATTTTTTTATGCCTTGATGCTTCACCAGGACACTTTTTGTCCAAGAAGGGTCACTTCCCCCCTCCTTAAAATCGAATTTCCTCACTTACGACACTTGTACTTGGGGCACCATTTTGCCTCCTTACTTGTCTTTGTTTGTGTCAATTTTCGTCATGAGTTACCATCTTGGACTCATGATTTTATGGTCCCCCATTGGGCCTTTTACTGTGTGGCAGCACCATAGAGTCGCCCTTGTTTAGAGCATCCAAGTTGAGTCATCATCGCATTCATGGAGTCTATCCCAAGTCCCTTTGTACCCTGCTATAGCCCTCCATCCTTCATTGCTTGGTCTCTCTCTTGTGTCGCATATTATGACCTTCAGTCCCACTGTCCCCTATCCCTTACGATATTGTGTCAGTTTCTGCCATGTCATTCATGCCCTTTATGCTCTAACAAGGGAAGTCGTCCATTAGCTACTCAGTCCTTTCCACTTCACTATCATCATTAGTGTCAGTCTGTCCATCGCTCTACTCTTTTCTCTCGTGCCTTAGTTGAGGGTCTCTCATTGCCTCACCTATGGAGGACCTCATTCTGTCGACATCAGCTCATTCATTCCAGAATCCAAGTCTAGAGGGCGGTGTACCTTCGTTCCAGCTTCCACTCTTGTTCGGTGCCTCGGATCAGGCAAAGGGATATCTCCTTTCCTTTGACTTGATTGTTTCTCCAGATCCTTTCAGCATGATCGAGATCCATATACTTGATGGTCCAGTGATCCAGCAGCAGCTCTTGATGATTCCCCAGGTGTGTGTGAGATGTCTCAACCCTCATGAGGGGGTGGCCCTGCAGGTAGCCCCCCACATGCCCAGATGACCTCTTCCTTGCAGCCTTCGATGCAGCTCCAGATATTTGATGATGTTGGCCTTAGCCACTTGCAGCGCCTCTTTGATTTGCATGTATCAGTCAGATTTTGTGAGCCCTTCCCCATTTACAGGGGGCATTTGGGTTGTATTTGTATCTCATGTACTCGGATATTATTGTACAAGTCCTGGCTGTTATCCCAGGCACAGCATGTATGTGGGATTCCTCATTGTATTTTTATCTGGCTCATGATTATGCCAGTTGTACTTTATGGTTTGGTCCCTTGTTTACTGGACACACTATTCTTTTGTACTTTGTCTCGGCGGGCATAGGTATGCCTCCCCCGCCGCCTTCAGCACAGGTACCCTCTCATAAAAAAAGACTTGTTGCACCTGCGAGTCTCGTCTCCTCAGGGTCTAGTCCTTCAGCACACTATCTACCTCACATTTCTCTCTCTGACACCCCTTTTGTTGTCTAGTGATTGTGTTCTTACAACGTACTTCGGTCATACGATTTGCTCCCGACACTCGCACGCTGGGGGGCAATCTGTTACACCATTTTTTGGTCATCTAACCTATTATCATTAGATGGACCCAAGTACACCATGTAAGACCAGTTTTACCCTAAGTAAAACTGCTTTCACTATGTTAAAACAGGAAACCCCCAAAGGAAATATTAAACAAACCTATATTTGTTTGATTTTCCTCATGGAATAATTAATTAAACCATAATTTAATTATTATTCCCAGTCATGTTTAACCCAAAATCAAAGAAATTAATTAGATAAACCTTTATTTATCTTATTAATTTCTAGGAATAATTATTTAAATCTTATTTAGATAATATTCATTGTTAAATATGACCAAATCACCCACAAATAATTAAATAAATCATTATTTATTTGATTATCTTCTAACCGCTTCCTTAAAAAGATAAATAAATCATTTATTTATTTATTTTTGACAAATTAAGGGATTTGACCCAAGTCAAATACCTTTTCCCTCCAACAAATATAATAAAATATTCCATAAAAGTGGATCTAGATATGGTTAACCCATGCACCAAGATCTAGAATGACCCAATATTTTGTTATAAATAGGAGGGTTTTTCCTACCATTCTTCACCTTTTGTTGCCTATTAGATCACTCTGGATCTATACACTTGGTCACCATTTTTTGCCATTTGCTGTGAGAGCTCCCTTTGAGTTCCATTCTTTGTGTGGGTTTTCTACACCAACAAGAGAGAGAGATTTTAGATCTGAAGTGCTGAGGACTTCCAAGAACCCATCCCACTGAGGAGAATTGGATACGCCTTCTTGTTTTCCTCCTAGGTGCTCGATTAATACAAAAATTCTTTCAAAAATTGTTCTTGTCTTGTCTATTGGTATATGGATCAAACCCTTGTTTTTACTGCTTAATGTCTTTCCATGCATAGATCTGGTTTTTGCAGCTCTTTTCTTGTTCAACTAACCGCAGATCTGAAGATATTGGCAACCACTTTTGTTGTTAGGGCTATTAGTTATGCGTAGCTAAAGGGGTCCTTTTTCGTACACTTCGACAAAGGATTCATACTAACATTTTGGATCAACAAAAATCCCATCAACTAATCCCGCTAACTATTATGCAAGAACTAAGAAAGAAAAAGGGAGCACTAGCGGTAAGGATATTTTATGAGGATAGCTCCCAATTCAGGAAGAATTAAGGTAGTTATCCATTGAACCCTTCTCCATTCATATCCATAGCAATGCATCCGCAACCAACATGGCACACAATGGAGCAGGGAAAAATTTAAGGATGGAAATTTACCTTAAAGTTTAGCAAACTTGTCAAATCTTACTACTCCCTAATATCCAAATTTTGAAACGTTTGATGATAATTTTGTAAGAATGTTAAGATTTATGATTATTTTATATTAGAAAATATATAATATTGGTGATTTTTAGGGTAAATTAATTATATACTATAAAATTTTGGCGAATTTATTTTGAGAAAAATTAAAATTGGCAATTTTTTTTGGAAAAAGCATGGAATATTAGCCCATCTACGAATATTAGCACCTAAAATTTTCCCTGAAATGGAGGGGAAAACATAAACAACGAAGGAAATTGCGAAGAAAACTATGAAGAGGGAGAAGGTCCAAGAATGACTCTTTTTGGAGGAAAGATGATGGACCAAGAGGGGGAAACTATGATGGAACAACGAGAGGATCAGAAGAAGAAGAAGAAGAAATCAACTTTGGATTTCCTATCGTTAATGTAATGAGAAATATCACTATGAAAATCATACCAATGGCATCTCTTCCACTCTTATATGGTAAGTCCTCTAAGGACCTAGATGCCTTTCTCTTTGAGTTCGATATTTCATGTAGGAGTTAAATTATGATGATGATGCACATAAACTTAATTTGTTCCCAACTACCCTGAAAGATGCACCCCTTTGATGGTTCACGAGTCGAGGTGAAAAGACCATTTACTCCTAGGATGATATGAAGTTTGTATTTCTTAAAAGATAGCAAGACTTCTGCAAAAGTATGGATGTGAATGATATTCTTAGGATGCACCAATTGGATGATGAAAACGTAGAAGAGTATCTTGAATGTTTCCTATATCATTTTCATAAATCCCAAGGGGCACATCTAGATGAGAAAACTGTTATAATTGTCTTTTTAAAGGGGTTGAGGGATGAATGCATTGAGACCTTAAACCTTGTAAGTGGGCCAGAACATTTATAAAAATCATTTTCCTGAAGTAGCTGAAATATGTCGCACTTATACAAGAAGTCAGGCTAAAGTAGGAAAGAAAATCAATGAAAACCTTTGAGATGTTGTGTCAAGAAATCAGAAACCTACAACCACTGCTGTCACTAGAGTTGAATTGGGGAACTTATTGGAAAAATTCAAAAAAAATATTTTAAACACCATTGGTGACCAGCTTGACACAATGAAACTCAAAAAGAAAGAAGAGGACGAGAAGGTTGCCATGGACATATTTTGTCCTAAATTCATATGTAAGAATGTGGAAAGAGAGTGTCCCATTAATTTCATCGAGGCTTGTGGGATTTTTGCTTTAGAACATCAAACCGAGAACTGTCCATCTTCTTGGTTTACATGCTATCTATAAGGTGAATAATTAAGGAAATGACTCTTTGAAAGGAAACACAAAACCCTTTTGGAGAAGCCAAAATCAAAACATGTTTCCAAATCCTAGCCTCCAAGGTTATGGTAAGAATCAACCTTGGAATTTCTAGCCATATTACCCCCCTTGGGCCAATCCTTAAACACAAAAATCTCCTTGGAATCATAATTGGAGGGAAAATCTTTATGTAAGCACTTTTCAACCTCAAAGCCAATTCTATCCTCCATACTCAAATATGCCTATTACATCCTACAACCTGAATATTCATCCTTATCAGCAAGGGTACAATCTGAAATATTATCAAAAACCCTCGTTGCCATCTCCTCCCTTACACCAGCTTCTACCTGCTCCGTCAAACCCATCATCGTCGCAGGCACCACCAACATTTATCCTGCCTCGCCCTAATTTGTTACCTACACAACTCGTACTTAATCCCAACCATAATAAAAAACCTCAACCTATGAAAAATATATGTGTACAACCTTTTCCCACCTACATTATTACTATTGTCCCAATGAATGAAATTCAATTATGATCTCGGAAATAAATTAATACAGGGAAATTAGATGTTATCATTGAGGAAGAGGCACCTCCAGAAAAAACTAACAGTAACCAAGAACATGAAAAAAAAAACAAAATAAGAACTAAATGAACCTTTGAACCCCTTTACCCAAATCAATCCTTGAGAAGAAAGAGGGAATACAGCTTCAATATGATTTAAAAACCAAATTAAGGAATGTGGGTACTAAAATTCCATTATTACAAGCCATTAGAGACATTCCCATCTATACTCAAATCATTAAATATATCTGCATTTAGAAACCGAGTAGGAAAGGACATAAAAACCAATGTGTAAAAGTCAAGAGTGAAATGTCCAAGATGGTCTCAAACTTTCCTACAAAGTATAATGACCCAAGGAATCCCATTGTGACCATCAAAATCAATGGTGTGCATCTACCAAATACCCTAGTAGATTTAGGAGTGGCCATTAACGGTATGACTTATGAAATTTTGTGAAACCAGATCCAAAAGTAGAAGAAAAGAGATATCAACGCCTTAGAAATAAACCACTTCAAGGGGGAAACCTCCAATACATTACATGAATGAACAATTCTTGGATGATAAAAATGAAAAAACCTCCTTTCTATATATAGGAGTCCATAGGGCCACAATGTAATCCTAGCCGACCAGAATAATAATGTAAGGGCATAATAATAAAAATATGGGGGTTATAGGGGTACAACAATAACAATAAGGGGGGCTACACTAATATAATAATGGACTACACTATTAATATAGGGACTTAACATGCCCCTCTCCTTCAAACAAGTGTTGTCCTCAACGCTTGATTATTTCTTAATGCTTCTGTATAAAATTCTCATCCTTCCATGTGGAATCTGCTACAGGAAAGTTCTTCCACTTGCTGAGATACTCTGAAATTAATCGTACCTGTCAATTTCTTGTTTCTGTGACTGCTTCAAAACTTCTTTCGATGTGATGTTTCTCTTCTTGTTGTTTCATTAAATTCTGCACCAAATTTAGGTTATCCTTTGAGAGTTGGAGAACTTGTTGTTGATGCTCGATCTGATCTTCCACTAATTTATCATCAATATTAGCTATTAGTTGATCCTTCAAACCATCCAACTTAGCCTCCATTTTTGCTTTTAAACCATCTATGTCATCTTCTGTTGCTCTTCATAAGATCGAAATTTGTTGCACTTGGTACCGTAATTTCGATATCTCATACTTCAATTCTTCCTCTTCATGCATCATCGTATAGCTTTTTGAGGGCTTAATGGGTATGGAATTATTTCTTGGAGGCATTAGAGAACCCAATACTGATAAAAATTATAAAATATGCCCTTGGAATCACTTCAAACTGCTTTTTCAAACAAACGCTATGCAATTTTAAAAACCAAATACACACCTTTTTCTTGATTTTAATGAGCTCGATATTGAAACTAAATTATCTATGTGATTTCAGATCTTCATTATCTGATATTTGGCCCTAAATTAGCCCTCTAAATCTTCTTTTGAATGCCATAGGTGTAATATCCCAAAAGGTAAAATGCAGTAATACTTCACACAATATAAGAACTTACAACAGGATAAACAATAAATCTAAGTACAAATCAGAATATGCAGAAAGAGCTGAGCCATTTTATTGTATTGGAGATGATTCAGTTACACAAGCACAAAATATAGGTAGATCTAGCCAAAAATATGAGCTAGGATCACCCTAAAAACATGCATCCAACAGGTATAACGTAACTGGAGAGGCTCTGCAGTAAATATTGCATTGTCCCTTCAATAGAATATAAACATAGAGTTGTAGGTTGAAAAATGAAATGAAGATATACTCAAAACTAGAGCTCTGATGATGCCAAGATTCAAGATCTGGCCAATGTGATGGATTCCCAAGATAACCCAGAAAATATTTTCTAGATCTACAACTTTGGAAAAATCAGCTCCCCAGGGTTTGATCCTTGATATTATGGGAAATACAGATCTGAAGCTAGATATGAAGAATAGATGGTTGAAATGTGTGCTCATATTAGATCTATGCTTGAAGGGTTGATACCTTCCTCAGATCTATGAGCTAGAAGCTCTAGATCTAGCTTCTTAACCCTCCAAATGATGATTGTAGTTGTTGCAACACAAATGCATTGTGAGAGGAAGTGAGGCATTCTACCTGCTGAAATATGCTGCAATAAACTCCAGGCTAATGGTGAGAATGATGGAAATCTGAAGGAATGATCCTCCACTGGATTGCTAGCTGAAGTACTAGAAACTTCCTTCCTCCTTTCAGATCTTCAATATGGACAGTGTTATTCTTGAAGGGAATACTGCTGCTAGGAGGTCAATAACTTTTGGCCTAATGCCATATCTGCAATGTGGCTCTGGGAGTACTAATCTATAGCTGAAGTACTGAAGACAACTTCCACCTTCCAAACTTATCTTTAGAAATCTGCAGATTTATGAATATGAATGTTCTGTAGAAAGTAGAAAAAAGAAATGGCACTTAAAGCCTGATGTATAATGAAGTAAAATCCTCTTCCTTAGATACCACTCAAAGAAAGAGGTGGGATTCCCGCCCGAGAACACCCTGTGCTAAACAACACCTGTAATCTTTGTAAACAACCCAATAATGCAGTGGAATGTCACTTGACAATTCCAGATCTAAAATATCATACATCAAATAATCCAAGATGCCTTTCACCTTTGTCTTCATCTTCTTTATAATGTTTGAGCCATCCCAAGCCTTGGCCCTAATCTCAACTGCAGAGTCACATGTGGACAAGATCCTCCGAGTGGGACTGCACTGTTTGACCAAATCAGCCAAATAGTCTAGGTGCAATGTACTCCTCCCCCATCATGTGTGCTTCATTTGAATATGATCCTCCATCACTTGATCATTAATTCTCAATGATCCTTTTTTTGACATCTTCAAGATCTTAGTTGACTGAATCAACCATCCATGAACTTTCTCATTAAATGAGACATGATCTCCAACCGCATTCACATTATTAGTTTCTCAACTACCTCTTTTTGCATTTCTAGGCCAAAATAATCCACATTCACACACATAAAGTGGATATTTATTCTTATTGAGGATTGTGGGTCCATCCACCCTTTTATTTACTTAATTCATTAAGAAAATCAAGGACTCTAATATTCCAAATATAATGTGAAAATTTTGGAATATTACAGTCTCCCCCGGCAAAATGTTTCTTGTCCTCAAGCAACTCGAAAATTAGATGCAAGGCCATATATTCTCCTCCATATGGCATTCACATAAGGAATGCTTCCTCCATTTTTTGCAATAGGTTATGTATGTTTGGTTCCAAAGTTGTCTTTTAAAAACATAAGGAATGACCTCCAACTATTTGGTTAGATGTCCTCCTTCCATCATGAAGTACCAAGTGACAACCATATGATGTCCAACATCATCAACAATACATGAGAGACATAAAATAAAGTAGCTCTTTCCACAAAGTAAAAGCTTCATCATACGATACACTCCTTCATCCCATGTTTCATGAACTAGATTGAGCATTGATATGCTCCCATACTTAGCCTTATTGGATCCAAACTTCATCATTTCAAAGTTATGCAAAAGAATAAGGGAAGAAGTAATATGGGTAGACAAATATGTCAAACCATATTATCCTAACAATAACCACCAGAGTAAGGCCCTTTGCTGCCATCCTCCATCTCCTCCATTTAAGATGGTCCAGCCAAACTCCCCCATAAGCAGCCAAAGCAACAAAATATCTTGCTGCCTTCTCTCCTCCTCATGTGCATCATGAAGCAAAAGCATACTAATGGACTATGAGATGTCACATCAGCCTAATACAAAGAAACATCATCAATGCACATCATGAGATCATTATGCCAAATTTTACACAATACAAAACACATAGACATAGGAGATGTCATGTGATGGCCAAACTCTCTCAAGTGAAACCAAAATGAACATGCCTTCTTTTGCTGCATACTATCATTGATACACAAGGCATGAATTAGAAAATCATGAGCTATTGGGTGGTATCCATACTCACCCAAGAGCAGCCATGCCTCTTCCCTCATCTCATATGTGTTTTTAAAGGCATGGATCAGAAAAATAGGTGCCTTTGGAGAGTGACAGAAATCTCCCAATGGAAACTAGCATAACCAAGCATGTTGGCCCATACAAATATGCAAGTGGTTTTGCAACCCTTTCTTATCATCCTCGCCCATTCACTCCCATGTGGATGATGAATTAGGTACTGCATAATCATGGCATCCTCCCTTTTGTAGAATGCCATCCTTCCCAAACTTTTGAAGAGCTTTGCATTTCCTGAAATGTCGAAATTTATCTCTAATGAGATCTCTCAATGATATTCTCTCTCCATCAAAGGCCCTCCAAAACCAAAGAATTTTTGGATTTGCTGCAAGTATAAGTTTCTCTTTGAGCAGTGAAAAGCTCATTGAGAAAGGGTCATCTAGAAGGTAGAAAAGTTTTCTCATTTCAATATGTCTACCATTTGTCATCTTTGCTTCCATTGCTTCATGAGTGAAGCTACCTCCAGAATGATCCAAGAATGATGAAGCCCTTTCTTTATCACAGCTACTAAGTGACAGCACTGTAGATTTCCAGGGTGATAGATGCACTGTCTCAAAGCAAGTTAAGCCATTGATTTCACAATCAGTCATGGTACATAGGAAAATGTTAATCCCATTTTCTAAAATTCTACATCTCAACGCATAGGGTTGAATGTAGCTCAACAATGATGAACATGGATATCTTTTAGTCTTCTCCTTGATTAGATCAAGGGTCCTCTATGTTGTGATATGTCTCTACTTCAAATAATCATTATGTTCTAACCCTTGGTTGTGCATTGATCTTGAAACCATATGTGCTAAAATTTTATGCATACCTTGGATCAACTGATATGTGGGAACCTCTTGACAGAACACAAGAGTTCCTCCAACCGAGACAATAGTGTCTCCAACTATTGGTAAGAATGATAGCCTATTTTCTCCAACTTTACCAGCGCTGGTATCTTCCTCCTCCTCTTCATGCATCTCCTAATCCATGCATGGGACTCCATATGTCAAGGGCTCAAGACTACCTTGCAAATATGCAAGTGTCTCTTCTCCAGATAAAAGTACTTCTGTAGCAGGTGGTGAAAGTAGTGATCTCTTATCCAAAGTGACAAGATTGACATTCTCTCTCTTCTCTACATCAAACTTCTTCCTCAAATTGTGAAAGAAATCTGAATACTTGGTCACCTTTGCATGCTATATGTGCCCAAACCACCAATCTTCTGCTTCATATGAGAGACGAAGTGCTACAATTTTAACAGCCTCTTCTTCAACCACAAGATGCAGCTCAAAAAATGAATCTAACTCCCTCCTCCAAGCTTTGACATTGCTCGAGGAAGGTCCATCAAATGTAGGCAAATAGAATATATTATGTCTCTTCCTTCTATTGTTGCTATATGATCCTCTTTCTTATTTAATCTAGAACAATTTTTGGAGAGTTAGCTTCTCCTTGAAAGCTCTAGAATGTGATTTGTATTCTTCAAGATATCGAATGAGAGTCTCATGAGTCTCAGTTTCATTCCTTTCTTCACCTCTATACTTCTCACCTTATTCAAAGAAAGTGGGCATAGTGGATCTATGAGGAGATCTAGTATTCTCTGATCTTCTTTGTTGCTAATAGGAAGTGCCTTCCTCATCACATCTTCTTCTTGGATCTTCTCTCTATTCTTCCTCCTTCATTTTATTGACCTCCTTGGAGAGATCTTGCATGTATCTGAAGCAAGGAGTGTCATATTTCTCATCCTCTATGATAGATCTCATCTATCTGTTCTTCTTTCAATGCACAAGATGAAGTGTCCACAAGATGAGCCAAAGATCATGCTCTGATACCACTGTAATATCCCAAAAGGGAGAATGCAGTAATACTTCACACAATATAAGAACTTACAACAAGATAAAAAAATAAATCTAAGTACAAATCATAATATGGAGAAAGAGCTGAGCCATTTTATTATATTGAAGATGATTCAGTTACACAAGTACAAAATATAGGTAGATCTAACCAAAAATATGAGCTAGGATCACCCTAAAAACATGCATCCAACAGGTACAACGTAACTGGAGAGGCTCTGCAGTAAATATTATGTTGTCCCTTCATTAGAATATAAACATAAATTTGCAGGCTGAAAAATGAAATGCAGATCTACTCAAAATTGGAGCTCTGATGATGCCAAGATTCAAGATCCGACCAATGTGATGGATTCCCAAGATAACCCAGAAAGGAATTTCCAGATCTGCAAATTTGGAAAAATCACCTCCCCAGGGTTTGATCCTTGATCTACTAGGAAATACAGATCTAAAGAATAGATGACTGAAATGTATGCTCAGATCAGATCTATTCTTTAAGGGTTGATCCCTTCCTCATATCTATGAGCTATAAGCTCTAGATCTAGCTTCTCAATCCTCCAAATGATGATTGCAACTGCTGCAACACAACTGCCTCTAAAAATTGTGATGTGAGGAAAATAGAGGCCTTCTGCCTGCTGAAATATGCTGCAATAAACTCCAGGGTGATGGTGAGACTGATGGCAATGTGAGGGAATGATCCTCCACTGGATTTCTAGTTGAAGTACTAGCAACTTCCTTCCTCCTTTCAGATAAGCAATATGGACATCGTTATTCCTGAAGGGAATACTGCTACTACAAGGTCAATAAATTTTGGCCTGATGCCAGATCCACAATGTGGCTCTGGGAGTGCTGATCTATAAGCCGAAGTGACAGGAATAATCCCTCACTTTTTTCTCCAGCTGAAGTACTGAAGACAACTTCCACCTTCCAAACTAATCTTCAGAAATCTGTAGATTTCTGAATATGAATGTTCTGCAGAAAGTAGAAAAATAAATGACACTTAAAACCTGATGTATAATGAAGTAAAATCCTCTTCCTTATAGATCACTCAAAGAAAGAGGTGGTATTCCCACCCGGTAACACCCTGTGCTAAAAAACACCTTCAATATCTGCTAAACAGCCCAAGAATGCAGTGGAATGTCACTTGGAAATTCCAGATCTAAAAGATCATACATCAAATAATCCAAGATTCCTTTCACCTTTGCCTTCATCTTCTTTATAATGTTTGAGCCATCCCAAGCCTTGGCCCTAATCTCAAATACGCAGTCACATGTGGAAAAGATCCTCCAAGTGGGACTGCGTTGTTTGACCAAATCAACCAAACAATCTAGGTGCAATGTACGCCTCCCCCATCATGCATGCTTCATTTGCACATGATCCTCCATTACTTGATCATTAATGCTCAATGATCCTTTGTTTGACATCTTCAAGATCTTAGTTGACTGAATCAACCCTCCATGATCTTTCTCATTGAATGAGACATGATCTCCAACCTCATTCACATTAGTAGTTGCTCAACACTTATTTTTGCAGATCTAGGCTAAATTAATCCACATTCACACACATAAAGTGGATATTTATCCTTATTTAGGATTGTGGGTCCCTCCACCCTTTTATTTACTTAATTCATTAAGAAAATCAAGGACTCTAATTTTCCAAATATAATGTAAAAATTTGGGAATATTACCACAGGTCTGACCTGATTTGGATTCTTGAAGACAAAGATATGCCCAATCTCCTATGATGACCTAATTATGGACTGGTTCAGTATATCGAACTTTTACGACTTGCCACGTGTCACTTTTTCCTCTTTCGGCTCTGAAATTGATACAGAATAAACTAAAGTCTGTTTAATTGTGGCCACCTTTTACAGAATCTTAATCTGGCACAGAGAGAGAGAGTTATGATGTTTTTCCCACGGTCACCTCTTTGAGATGAAATTCAGGAGCCTGAACAAATCCTAACTTCCATAGATCATATCTTCAAAAATATTGTGCACCAAGATTTGAAATTTTTACAGGAGGTTCTTCAGGGTTTCTTCTTTTCTTTGTGAAAATTTCAGCTTCTAAAACCTCGTAGAGAAATATTTATAGCATAAATTCCACGATGACCTATTTAGGTCAAATTTAGGAGCTTGCAAAAAGCCCTAACTTCCACAGATCATATATCCTAAAATATTATGAACCAACCTTTGAAATTTGACAAAAATGTTCCTCTGGATTTTAGCTTTGCACTCTAAAAATTTCAGCTTCTGAACCTTTGTAGAAAAAAATTTATAGCAAAAATTCCACGATGACCTGTTTGGAGCAGCGAAACCCCATAATCCAAAGCTTTGATACCAAATGTTGTGAAACCAGCTCCAAAAATAGAAGAAAAGAGATATCAATGCCTTAGAAATAATCCTCTTCGAGGGGGAAACCTCTAATACATTACATTAATGATCAATTCTTGGATGATACAAATGATAAAACCTTCTTTCTATATAAAGGAGTCCATGGGGCCACAATGTAATCCTAGCCGACCTAACAATAATAATGTAAGGGCACAATAATAAAAATATGGGGGTTACAGGGGTACAAAAATAACAATAAGGGGGGCTACAATAACATAATAAGTGACTACACTATTAATATAAGGACTTAACATGAAACCATGACACCTTTACAACAACAAGGAATTAAAACTACACCTATCATTTTTCAGTTGGCATACAAGTTTATTGTTAAACCCCTGGAAACCTTAGAAGACATTGTGGTCACCATTGCTTCCTGGTGGTATCCCATCGATTTCATTATCATTTCTCCTAAAACCGTTAAACCTTGACACCCTGTGGTCCCAAAATGTCTTTGTCAGCTACCGTTGATGTCGTGATATGGTGCAGAAATGGAGAAATGATCATTTCTAATGGTTTACATAATCAAAATTTGTCAACCTCCCCCCCTACTCAAATTTCTACCAAAATTCATTTATGTCTATAGAGTCCTTATGGAGATGAAGATTGCATGTTTCCTTTATTATCACTACACCAATCTAGAGGTCTCCAGGAACAATCTGAAGATCAAATTTTGCAATAATTTTTATCTGATAGTTCTTGCATTGATTATCCCATTTCCTTTAATGGTTATGAGCATGTTTTTAACAATGAGTTTCAGGCGACTTTCCATCCAACTATATTTGCCTCATTTGTAGCATTAGAATAACACAATGAACTCACTATTGAACTAGTTGAAATCACTGAAGGAAATTTTTTGCATATTGGTACAGAATTGATTGCAGAACAGAAGCAACAATTTTTGAACATGATTCAAGAACAATATGGGGCCTTCACGTGGGATTATTTGGATATGAAGGGTATACATCCAGACACTTGAATCCATCACATCTACACCAATGAGGATATGAGACCCATTCGATAGCCCTAGAGACGAATGAACCCCGCTTTGATGTAAATTGTCAAAGATGCACTACAAAAGTTATTAGTTGCATGTTTTATCTATATGTTCTCAGATAATAGATTGGTGTGACCTTTAGTGGTGGTTTCAAAAAATAATGGTAAATGGAGCATATGTGTTGATTATAGGGAGTTGAACAAAGCCACCTTACGAGATTACTTTCTGCTACCATTTATTGATCAGGTACTCGACACACTCTCTCGTAAGAAATATTTATCTTTTCTATATGGATACAGTGGATATAATTAGATATAAATAGCTAAGGAAGACCAAGAGAATACTAATTTCACATGCCCTCGAGGAACATATGCCTATCGAGTCCTTACCTTTGGCATTTTCAATGCCCCAACCACTTTTTAGTGAGTTGTTCTTGCCATCTTTACTGACCTCATAAATGATTGTGTCGAAGTATATATGGAAAAATTCACTGTATATGGAGATGATTTCCCTAAAGCCCTAGAAAATATGGAAAAGGTATTAATTCAATGTCATGAAGGTCATGTAGCCCTTAGTAGTGCTAAATTTAAAATGATGGAGACTCAGGGTATTGTCTTGGGACACCATGTCTCATTCCAAGGAATGAAAATCGATCCATCTAAGATTGAGGTAATCTCGCACATTCCAATTCCTAGTATGAAAAAAGAGGTAAGAATATTTTTGGGACACACAACTTACTATCATCGATTTATTGAAAATTTTACAAGAATTGCATCACCTCTGTTTAAATTATTAACTAAAGATGTTGATTTTGTTTGGAATGATGCATTTCAATAGGCTTTTCAGGTATTGAAAGACAGGTTGTCCACTGCTCCAGTATTAAGGGCACTAAATTGGTCCTTACCATTTCATATTTGCCTGAATGCTTTAGATACTTCACTTGGATCAATTTTGGGACAAAGGGAAGATCAATATCATGATGCTATTTAATATGTTAGCAATAATCTTTCCCCTGTCGAACTAAACTACACAATTACCAAAAAATAACTATTAGGAGTAGTCCATGCCATTGGTAAATTTAGACATTACATAACTGGTCATGAAACCTTTGCCCATATCAATCATTCTTCCATAAGGTTTTTAATGAACAAAGATATCACTAACAGTATAATTACTATATGGTTACTACTTTTGCAAGAATACAATATAATTGTGATTAATAGGCATGGTCGAGATAATTTAGTAGTTGAATTCTTGTCTCGAATGAATATTGTGCACGAAAATGTGTCGACTCCTGTGCTAGATGAATTCTAGGATGAAGAATTATTTGCTATATCGAACATTACCCCTTGGTTTGTAAATGTTTCTAACTATCTGGTATCAGGAAAGTTTCCCCAGAATCTATTTGTCAGGGAGAAATAGAACATTGTAGAGAACATTTCCAATTATTCCTATATTAATGGAGACTTGTTCTACACTGGACATGATTTGATCATGAGGAGATGCGTGTGAGAAGATGAGATTATGGATGTGTTGAGAGCCTCCCACAATGAGCCTTTTGGAGGTAACTTTGTAGATAAAAGAACCGCATACAAAGTCCTCTGCATTGGATATTATTTTCCCACGCTCTTCAAATATGCCAAAAGGTTTGTATCTAGTTGTGATGCTTGTCAGAGAATGGGGAGGTCATTTACTTCTGATGAGATGCCCCTTCAAGCACAGATAGTGATATAACCTTTCGAGAAATGGGCATTGGATTTCATAGGAGCTATATCTCCCATTTTTAATAATTAAAACTATATTTTGTTTTGCGCCAACAATGTTACCAAGTGGGTGGAAGTTAAGGCTCTGTATGCTGCAACTGAAAAGTAAGTAGTTGAACTTATTTTTGAAGATATCTTCATTAGATTTGGATTACCCTGAGAGATTGTGACACACTAAGGCACAAAATTCACATCTAAATTGGTCAAGGATCTCACTTAACAATATCAAATCAAACACCTAAAAGCTACTTCTTAACACCCCAAAGCCAATGTGCAGGTGGAATACACAAACAAACTATGAGAATCCATCTTGACAAATACCATTCAGTTACATCATAGGGATTGGAAAAACAAGTTGTCAGAGGTATTATGGGATTACCACATAAATTGGAGGAATGTGACAGGGCGCACCTCGTATGAGTTAATTTATGGAAAGAAAGTGCTACTACCTACTAAGTTCCAATTGAAATCATTTTAGACTGCCACTCAACTTGGAATGAATCTCAATGAATCCCAAGAGAAAATATTGATGTAGTTGAAGGAGTTCGATGAGATTACACAAGATTCATACCACATAATTTCATTGGTGTAGGATTAGGGAACTCGTTGGCAAGACAATTTTATTAAGAAGAAGGTATTCCATCTAGGAGATTGGGCCTTGCTTTAGAAGAATATGTTCAAAAACTTCAAAGGTAAATTATCAACTAGATGGTCAGAAACTTATGAAGTATATGAAGTATTTGATAATGGTTTAGTCTACATTGAAACTATTGATGACAATCAGAATTATTTTGTAGTAAATGGTGATCGACTTAATATTTATCATCAATTTCTCTATTGACAACAATTTTTGCAGGAAGTACGAAGAGATCCAGGAATGGAGCTAGTTCATGAAAATGACCAGCCTCTTACTAGTTCATCTACTTTATTATTTTATTCTGATATATATATATATATATATATATATATATATATATATATATATATATATATATATATATATATATATATATATATATAAAATTACCAGTGGGTTGTCATTGTTTCATATCTTCAGGTGGCTCTCCCCACAACCCATGTAGAATAAAGGCGAAATTAGTATTGGGTGGGTTTATTACTTTAGCTAGAATTGACATATTAAATATGGAAAAGGAGTTCCCTTGGAGTCTTCTTTTGGATGATTTCAGACTCTCAAAAATTGAAAACTCTCGAGCAGTGACTGATCCAAGCTCATCAAATTTCATCGACCAGTGGTAGCCTAGGGATTCCTTGAGTATATATTTTTTCTTTTCTGGGCTCAAGGAAACACTTACAGTAAGGAAGCCTCCCTGGAGTCTTATCTAGGTGATTTGGACTCCTTAAATATGAATACCTTGAGAAATGGCTACATTAGGCTTGTTACAATAATAGAATAGTAGTTGCTAGGGATCTATTGAGCATAGAATTATTATTTTCCAAACTCAATAGAGTAAGTATGGAAAAGAAACCCCCCTAGAGCTTTCTTTCCAGCTATTTAAAGCTCTCTAAATAAGAAATGTCTCAGGAAGTCATCATTCCAGGAATGATAAGAATCCATGGGACGATAAACAGGTTCTCTTATGAGGAAAAAATCAACACAGTACATGGAATTCAACAAAGGAATTTTCCAAATCCTGTGTTTTACATTATGTACTTAGCAACTTTCTGTACTCTACTATGTAAAAATTTATTGTCTCCTATGTACTTAGAGAACAATTTTTTTCACAGATAGCATGCTTGGTACTTATGTCATTCTCATAAAAGGATCACTTCATAACTAGTGTTCAATTCAAAGGATTGATCTCTACTGCTCAGTAATATACATGATACTATGTAAAAAGGAAGTTTACAACATCATTTTCTATTCAAAGCCCTGTTGCTAGATCATATTGACAAAATAATTACCCTATATCATCATAAGTGGCTCAGGTATGTGCTTAAAATTTCTTGAATTTAATCATGAGTGGTGGAAATGTATGATATATTGTTTGCACCTATATCCCTTCTCCTAAATTATAATCATGACCCTATATTCCCTCCTTACTATTTATCCTATATTCCTACAACTCTAATATTATAATTCCTTCCACGATTCAACCCTATCATGAATCATATGCTCCCTCGACCTCTTCCCATTACCACTCCATCATATCTCTCATCGATCATGATTGCTCCTGAAAACTGTCCCTCAGGTTCAACATCATCACTCTATATCGGTTACATATAAGCCCTTATTATCATTGCATTTCAAATTCATTGTTTCCCTTAGCATTTAATTATAAACTTTATGATGTAAATCTATTGCACAAACAACTTGATTATCTTTCCCACATCAGTAAAATATGCTGAGTTAATCATAAGAGAAAACAGGAAAATTCAATGACCGAATTGTGCTTATTACATCCATGAGGTATGAACCCGACCACAATTTGAGATTTTGGGAATCATTTGAACGTGGGACTGAGAAGTTGACAGATAAAGAAAGTTTGTTTTTAGTGAATTGGAGAGCTAGTAGACATGGGATTCGACTGCCATGATCCTACATTTTTCCAATTCGTGTGTAACCACGAATATTAGCACTGCAAAGGTGTGGTGGAGGAGTGAGGTTGGTTAACCTTTCTACAAAAAATTCAATGTTACAAAGATAAGGTTTCTCTAGTGTTCGGCCAAAATTTTGATGGGGAACATATACAAATTGGGAATTTAAGTTTCAAAATTATTGAGGATTCATTGAGCAGGGAAATAGGACTACCTGCAGAGGGTGAGCCATTCTTCAAAGTGGGCAGCTCAATATTGAAAATTGTGCCATTTTCTTAAAGCTGATGTATCTATAAATTATTTGGGCGAATGTAGTTTTGCATAGCAGTTTGGAAGACCAGTGGCACCATTTAATCAAAATGTAGTAGCGCTTCCTCACCTGTGAAGGAAGGTATGTCGTTGTCTTTCTGTATCATATTTAGTTGTTAACGCATTTCACTAAGAATAACTGAATAAAATATTTGCATTTCTTAAAGTTGATTCTACATAAGATGGCCAGGGATGTGTAGCGTGAAATTAGAAGGCTTGATATGGCTTTGTATCACCATAACCTCATAAATATCATTGTCATTACTGAACTACGGAGGAAAAAGAAATCATGGGAGGATTTCTTGGTGTAAACTTTTCCTGTAGAGGAGACCCAAGTCAAGGGACGACAACATTTAATAGGTCGATCCTTGAATCAAAAGACCACAACCCCCATGCCTAGTTCCCAAGAAACTCCTATCCCTCCTATTGATTATACAACCCCTTCCTCTCCTATTTCCCTAACCGATAAAAATCATCAGGATGCAGGCCCCTGTTTGAAACATAAAGAGGCTGAGATTTATTTGAAGCACCTAGTAAGCAAGAAGAAAAAAGGAAAAATACATAGGGTCGAGATAGACCAACCTGATCTAAGCCCTGTAGTGAAGGAAAAAGGTAAGGAGCCTCAATTTAAGAACCCCAAGCTTAATTATGGCGTTAAATAAAAAAAAAATGTTGAAGGACCCTCTTCCCTACCCACAAGCCTTCGACTCTCATAGAAAATACCTCTTCTCATGGTCATATTAGAACTCGCAATATGGCCCAAAATCAACCCCTTGTGCCCCTAATTGCAAGTCCTAAACATATGGATGTTCCATCATCTCCAAATTCCAATGCCAATGCATTTGAGTTTCTCTCTGAAAAAGCACTCATATCCATATCCAAAGCATAAATTCCAGTGGATATTTCTCATGACTTGGAGACATTGTCCCCTGTCCAGCCTTCATTGAGTAGAAGTGTTACTAAGGCTCATCAGGAAGTTTCTACACCGAGGAGAAGCATTAGAAAGGAACTCGGAGGTAGTGCCTCCCAACAATCCATAGCACCTTCAAAGACTCCAACTCTTGATGAGGAGGAGAACCTTAAGGTCTGACTGGTCAAGCTACAGAAACAAATTGGTAAGCTTCGAGAACAAGCCAACAAATATAAGGTCTTGTTAGACTATGTAAACAAAGTCAAAAAGTAGACTAGGGACACTAATATTCATCTATTTTCCTATAATGATGACCTGGAGAGGAATAATAAACAATTATTGCGTTGGAAGGCTTCCAGGTTTAGCCCCACTAAGAGGTTAACTACACAGGGACTGGAACTGTGGTTCAAGAAGTGTTCTACTCCCATGAAACATGGAATAGAAGTTGTGATCAAGACTTCTAGTCTTTGAACATGGCTCTTTTGATTTTGCACCCCTTTTTTTTGGCGGACTGTAGTAGATGCATGAGGACATGCATCCAAATCAGCATGACGAGATGTTGGAGCCTCATTTTGTTCCCAATTTTACCATTTATCACTTCCATTTTTCACTCTTTTCTCATGGAAGTACTCTTTTACTTACCCTCCTATCACTATCATTGCCCTATAACCTCACTAAAACACTACTTGAGGTAAATGAATCACATTAGTATAATTTTTCTATTTTGTGATTAAATATTAAGTAATTTAAGCTGAATCCCTAATTAGATAACTAATTATTATGGGCCAGATGTGGAAGGATGCAGCAACATGGTTAGGACAACTACAAATGGAAGGCATGCTTGTCAATAAGCCTGCCTTACCATTTCCGTACTCAACAGCTCAGTTCCTAATGTATACTCAACGTCAAGGAGACATGCTAGACTCTTTCTACGGCTTCCTCAATTCTAGAGATCGAACTTCATAGTTGTGATTTTGACCAAGTGGAGCTCGATGACGAAGATTTTCCATATTTTCATTATAACAGGACCATGCTAATGTTGGCATTTGTTGGAACTGTTATGCCAAGATGAGCGAAATCATTCAAGTGATTAGCTCGTATTGATTCTCTAAGATTCCAGGTATGGACTTATAACTATTTTGTAAATGCATCGTTTCCTATAAAAGGGCCAGGACTATAATACATGAGAACTAGTGAGTCATGAGAGAGAAACATTGAATTATAAAAAAAAAATTCAAACATTTCTATCTATAATTGAAGATTGTGTTTTGGTTAATAGAGCATGGCTATGGTTTGAATCATATCATTCCAAGTTATATATTGATTGTGAGTTTTTAATTGGAATTTTTAAGTATTTCCATTATGTTGGCTTGAGGGGTGTTGACCAAGGTTAAGAGTTAGCGCATAACAAACAAAACCCTCTTACTACTGGCCCTTTGGGAAATGACCTACTTGTGAAGGCCAAAGTCACAACCAAAGTATTATGGGGGGGTGCTGGAACCAGGTTTCCACACCCTGAGAGAGAATTAAATAAAGTGGGATCCACATATATATATTAAACATACTGTCTTGCGTACCAGAAACCCTAACTAGATACCCTAGGTGAGTTAGCACAAGTTAACCCTGTGCGCACATGCAGATAGTAGATCTTCAATCCCTTTAAATGTTCTAAAAATGTAATATTCACCCTTTAAATTAACAGATCTATGCAATTATCTTTCGCATCAAGAGTAAAAACAAGTACACAAACTGATCTGATTACATATAATATAAATCATGCACAGGAAACAACAATCATATACAGAAACAAAATTCAGACACATAAGGGAATCACAGATGCATTTGGTACACAGAATTGCCAAAACATTTATTTATTGATCAATATTTAGAAACCCTTACAAGTCATAGAAACCCTTACAATTTCCCAAATCTACTTGCGCACATAGCCAGCGGGGTTAACACACAGCCGAATTAAGGTCTCTTCGCACACAACCAAAAGGAGCCTTTCAGACACAAACACTTACAAAATATTCACTTCACATCCCAATCAACAACATATACTCATTTATTCTTCAATAACATACTAAATTCCTTATTTGACTCGATCTATACTTCTATTTATAAATTTTATTACGCTCATACTATGGTCCTCAAACTGTGGTTTAAGAACCCTAGTTTATCATTTAACCCATTACAACTCAAGAATGGGATTTTACCCACCCCAAAGCCCCTTGAACCTTATTTTCTTAGTACACACAACTCAAAAATAACAAAAAATACTAACATTTGGACCTAAATTGTGGTCCTAAGGGACCCTGCTCCAATAGTCCCCCAACAAAATATCGTGACTCATCTGAAGTCACAGAGGAGGTGGGGTTTTCATCTTGGTCTTTAGCTCTTCAATGGTGATTTTGAAGGGGGAAAGGATGCTCATTCTCTAATAAGTAGTGCTCTGAATGCCCTCCACCAACTTCTTCAATGTAGGTCCTTCTTTTGTTAGATTGATTCTCCATTGTGTTTGGCCTAGGGTGTTCATGACAACATCTATGTCCTATGATAACTTCATTGCCTCATCAGCCCATGGCTTCATATTTTTCATCAGGATGTGCTTCTTATGACATAGATCTTAAATTTAGTCGCGCAACACCTGGCTTGTCTCCAAGCGAGCCATTATTTGAGAAGGCACAAGTGTTGGCAGCGCCTCATGGAGCTCATCAATGGTCTATTCCTTTGCACACAGATCCTGTGTGATATTTCTAACAAGGGGTATGTCTGCACTAAATTCCATAATCGGATGGTCAAATCCAAGAGTTTGGTGCCCTTGTCAAATGTTGTTGCAATGTTGAATGATGCCTCCTTTACCAGGGCGGTGCACTGGGCTCACAGTTCAGGTGGCATCTCCGGCTAGAGATTGGCTGATAACTCAGCAATTTTTTGTTCAAAATCTACCTTGACTGCTTGGAATTCTAAGTGGGAGGCCTTCAAGGTGGCCACTAAACATTCGACCTTGTCCTGAAGTGCAACAAAGGAATGGATGGAAACCTTGGGAAAGTCACCACAAAGGCAATCAATAAGGCTTTCTAATTATGTGTGCTAGGCCACCACTACTTGCTGAGTTGTCTTAGACTACAAAGACTCTTGTGTGTGTGGTGAAACTTTTTGCTCTGACTCAGTGAGCTATTGGTGCATGCATGCCTCTCAACACTGCAACTCATCTGTGATAATTGTATCAATAGCATGAAACTTACTGCTGGGAAGCATGGACAAGTCGATACCGACCTTCGAGCAAAACTGCACTAATGCACGCAAGTTGGGCTACTCCAAAGTGACGCAGCTCCAGGAAAGGGGTGTGCTATGCCAACTTGTGGGATTGTAGAGATCCTAAGCACATGATCCACCTCCTCTATTATTTATCTGTTGTTGTGTTGATGACAATGTTGGTACTTGCACTCGCTTGATTTGGTCTTGCCCAAGAAACACTCGCTTGAATGGTGTTTTTATTAAGCTGAAGCACCTGCAGACCTACCTACATTGCCTCCATCACAACTTTATACTACACCTCCAGTGCAGTCCATTGGTATTTGAATGTAGATGCGACCGCATCTAAATTTTATCGAGATCATCCTCCATTAGCATGACATCATCTACACCTCCTGTCTTAAATCATTTTCTCATTTTCTTTTCTTATGCATACCCTTGGGAGTTTCAACTCCTCACTTGGTGCCTCTCGGTGACTCTACTTTGGTACCATTATTTTGAATAGTTTCACTGAGATCCTCTTCAAGCTCCACTTTAAGTTCCTTCTCTACTTGTTTCTCTTCTTCATTCTCTACTTATTTCTCTGCTTCTTTCTCTTTGGCTGAATTTGTTGTCTCTTTTCTGTATGTTGAGGCTGTGATAGGCTTGGTGGAGCCTAACCCAGTTTTCCATGCTGCTGGCTAAGTTGTAATGACTTTGTCAATTTCATCCTCTGTCATGATGTAGGGTAGGTTGTACCATAGCCTATCCTTGCACGTGCATATCTGTACATTGTGCATAGACACCTAAAAATTGACAATGACCTTATACTTCTCATAGGCAGCTAGGGAAAACCGAGGGAGTGAGTGGATTTCTGTAGCCAAAAATCCTTCAAATAAGACCCAAAATGTATTATTTTTCATCATGCACTTAGTATCTATAGAATCCCATAGGTTGGCGTAGCGCAACCCATAAAATACACCAGGATCCACATCTGGGAGGACTACACTTTCTAGAATTTCCCACATAACAAAATCAATGAGCAGGAGCAGCCATGAGTAGCATAACTTATTACCCTCCTCTTGCACCTCACACACATTCTCCAGGAATTATGTGCACAAGAACTGGGTCGAGTTGTAACTCGCACCCTTCTCAAAATGTCCTTCCATTGCGATGACATGCGTGGGGACCACCTTAGGCCTGCACTTGCACATCATTTTGCAAGCCAATACTAAGGCCCCAAGGCACAGCGCTAGATCTTCAATATGCTGCATCAGGAAGCCCCTACTATCAAGTCCCACGTTATAATCACTCTTCACCTTTATAGCTACTTTCTGCTCCTGTAATTTTCCATAATTCACCATAAGGTTAGGTCCCTTCTTTGGTAGGCTAGTGATCTGATGGATCACCGTAACATCGATTGGAATTCGATTCTGAATCCAGAGAAAACCATCATGCACCAATGCCAGCAGCTGGCACACACATGTATCTGTGATGGGATACCTTCCAAAGTGAGGAATCCTCAACAGGTTGAGAATCCTCACATTGCTTAACCCGCACACTGAAGGCATGGGCTCTAATTTGACCACTCCACCATACATAACACATTAGAGGTAGTATTATGGTGCCAATTCAGGGAAAATATTTTCATTGGGCAGGTCATAGTCATCAAATTCTACATATGGGATCATTCCAAACATATCCCCCTCCAAAGTCACCACCTCAGGGATTAGTGGCATTTTTCGGTAGGCACGCACCCTATCAAGGTCCTTTGGTGCTTTCAAAAAGGGTTTGTGTGGCCTCAAATACTTTGGGATCCATGAGATAGGCTCAAAAAAGGGTGTACCCTCCTCAGTCGCAGTCGTATGTCTCTTTGTTGGATCACCCATAGGAGACCTATCCTTTGACACTTGGCGCGGGGATGTAATCTTCCTAGGGGATGTCTGTGACTTTGACGATGACCCTTTACTCACCTTAGACTTTCCCTTGGTAGGTGTTGATACAACTTCATGAACTTCTTCAGAGCCTTGGTCAGTAGATGTTGTAATTAGCACATATTACTCCTCAGACTACGCACTCTTACAATAGGGGTTGGTGGTTGTCATCCTTGGATTGAATATAAACTCTGGATTACATATGTTGGATGTGGGGGTCTCATGGGTAGACATATAGTGCACAATAATAATATTAGGGAAAAATTTATGAAAACAACAAAAGAGCATAATGAGACCCGCTTCCTCATTTTTATAGGTGATCCATGGTAGGAACGGTCAGAACTTCATTAATGGCACCTTATCCCTATAAAAATGATAAAAATTCTATAATATATTATCATTAATTGCATAAAATTTGCTCCATCCAATGGTAAAATCGATTTTTCACCCACAGTTACTATTCCATCGACTAGTTTTTCCTGCCGTGCACCACATCTGCACTCATTTTCCACCTGCCTATGCATGTAGACAAGTGTATTCATTTTCTCCAACCATATAGTCATTTGGTAGGCACAGGGTTATCCATATATGACTTCAATTGACTTCTGTTGATGTACCCTGGGAGACTCTCACCGTGCAACGTGTCCAAGCACACCGCACCTCCATTAGTGATCTCCTTCATAATATACGACCCCAACCAATGCTTTCTAAACTTATCTAGGTGGCACACAAAATAACTATTGTACAATAAAAGAAAATCTTCTTCCTTGAATTCCTTCTTCCGGAGGTGCCTATCATGCCAAGTCTTCTTGCGCGCCTTCTCGACCTGCTGATGAAAGTTTGTAATAAATTGATCCTCCTCTAATGCAACCAATTGTGACAGAATTTCTTCCATGATCTCTGGTTCAACCATATTAGTTAGTGTTGTGATGCACAAGCCTGCAATGCATTCAAATGGCATGATAGCTTCTTTGCCATAAACCATCTTGAATGGTGTTTTACCAGTCAACCTCTTGCATGTGGTTTGATAAACCCATAAGACAGAAGGGATGTGCACGTCCCAATCATTCCTATTTTCATTGAAGATCTTTGTGAGCGCATTTTCTAGGATTTTGTTAAAGTATTCCACTCCATCATTTTCTCATGGGTGATAGGGAGCAACCTTCTGGTGATTTATCTTGAATTATTCTATCAGAGCTTCAATAGTCTCATTAATGAAGTAAGTACCCTGATCACTCATCAATATCTTTGAGCACGCAAATCTAGTCAAGATATTTTCAGAAATAATTTGCATAACAATGTCTAAAATACATCCTTTTACTGGCTTAGCTTCTGCCCATTTGGTTACATAGTCTATTGTAGTGATGATGTAGCACGCACTAGTATTTTTCCCAAGAGGATTAATAGTTCTAACAAAATCTATGACCCATTTATCAAAAGCTTTCAGAGCCATTTGTGGCTGCAATGGAATCTCATCTCTACGCGTTGGCTTCGCGCTGGCTTCCTTGTTATTTGGCATGCATCACAAGCATGAAAATATGCATCTTCATCTTTGTGCAATGTGGGCCACCATAATCCAGCGCATAGAACCTTTTTTGCAGTGGCTTTCGCTACATAGTGGCCTCTTGACACTTCCCCATGAGCTTCAGCCAATATGTCTTGTATTTCATGTTCTAAGACATACCTTATTAAAATTTCATTCGCACCCAACTTGTACAGTTGACCAACAATTGACGTAAATTCAGTTGTGTGAAAAACCAACTCCTTTTATTGCACCAAATATTCAATAGGCACACTACCAGTAGTTAGAAAGTGAATGATCTCTGCAAAGTGCTCACCAACTACTTTAATGGAAAGGAGATGCACATCAGGTAATCCATCCTCGAGACTCGTCGATTCTTCTCCATTCTCAATGTGTGATAAGTGATCAGGTCCAACATTCAATCTACCCAGCTTAACCATGATTTCAAAATCATATTCTTCAAATATCAGTCGCCATTTACAAATACTCCCCCTCAACATAGGCTTGTTGACTAGGTACTTCAAAGTAGAGTGGTTAGTGAACATCTTGAAATTCCATCCTAGAAGATAATGCCTATATTTCTGCATAGCATAGACCGTAGCCAAACCTTCCCTTTCTATGGTTGAATAGTTGTGTTTTGCACTGGATATATTTCTACTTTTAAAGGCAATGGGGTGATCAATATCTCCTCCTCTTGGCTAGGCTAAGACAACTCCAAGTGCAATGCTGGATGCATCAACATGCACATGGAATACCTTGGACTAGTCAGGGAATACTAAAATAGGTGTAGTAACCATATTTTACTTTAGTAGCTCAAATCTCTTTTGGCAGTCCTCATCCCAACAAAAGGAGACATCTTCCTTCAAAAATTTTTCCATGGGTACAGTGATCAGATCATAGCCCTGAATGAATTTTCTATAATATCTTGTGTGTCCAAGAATAGAGTGCAATTGTTTTACATGTGCAAGAACCTCTAAATTGATAATAATTGCAATCTTGGCTAGATCTACGATCAACTGTCGCTGACAAACAATATGCCCCAAAAATATCCCAAAAGGAACACAAAATATACATTTCTTTAGGTTAAGGGAGATCTAATGCTTTCTGCAAGTGTCGAGCATAATGCATAGGTTGGAAACATTCCTTTTTCATATTCCAAACACAGTCCAATCATCAAATTGTACCTCCAAAAAATTTTGTATGAACTCCTTGAATACAGCTACTACTACACGCGAGAATATAGCGGGTGCATTCTTCAATCCAAATGGCATGACTGTGTATTGGAAGGATCCCCATTCTTTTGAAAATTTTGTATTACTTTGGTCTTCTGGTGCAATCCTCATATGATGATACCCTAAAAATCCATCCATGAGAGAGTAAGCTTATTATCATCCAACATTGTCCAATATCTCATCTCAAAATAGGGTAGGGAAGGGATCATGTACACATGCATTATTCAGTTTCCGTAGGTCCACAAAAATACTTATTCCTCCCTTAGTTTTAATTTTCCTAAACAACCATCAGGCTTACCCACTCAAACTCTTCCACGGGCTCAATGATTCCTACAAAAACCATTTTCTCCAATTATTCCTTCACTTTCTACTTATATTTTGGATTTAATTGGTATGGTCGTTGGTTGACGGGGCGCACATCTAGTTTCAGAGTGATTTTCATAACTCCCAAGTCTCCTACAATTCCTTCTAGCTCAGAAAAATTTATGTGGAATAGGTCCTGATATTATGACAATAGCTCTGCGATATTATCATCTTTCCCACTGTCATCATCCCAATAATCTCCTATTTTGGCCAACTTGAGTTGTTCCTCCATCCCAATGTTGAGTTTCTTAAGCTTTAAGGGCTTAGTTACATCCATCATTCCTAACAAGGGGATTTCAATTACGCACTCCCCCTTAGATTTTGGGATATTGATATTTGTTGGATCCTCATCATTATCTTCCACTGACATATTTATGGAGTTGGCAATATCATGCTTTTGTGCATCCCATGCAGGTGGTGGAATCTCTATTGCAGGCTTGGTCTTCTCAAATAATTCTCCTTGGATGTCACGCAATACCTAGATAATGCCTTCAAACCCACTAGAAAAGCTAAGAGTGAGGAGAACGGTTTTATTCAATGAGGCCCAACCAGCAGTTCCTTGGCACAAATCTGTTTCTAAGTACCAATGAGTGGGCAACTTTCCTATACTATGGACAAAAATATGCACCCAATCAGGATGAGATTCATCACACCAAGCAACTATCTATTTATCAAAGTGCAAGCATGGGTTATCCTTTCCTCTGTATATTTCATCAAACTTGGTTACTGGATGGGTGAAACACAACCGCATCATATAGGCACATTCTTCCCAAATTTAAAATTTCTCTTTGTGCGTATCCCACCAACGTGTTGGAGTTTCACGCATAGCAAGATTGAGTGCCCAAAAACTTCAATATTCGGGGACAACATTTTCCATTGCTTCCAAAAATAAAACAAAATTACCAGAACCATCAAAATAGGGAAATTCACATACGTCTGAGGATATGCATCATATATTTTTAGTGACTCTTAGACAACGCAGTGAAGACACATCATGCAGATGATTCTTCCAGTTTTCCATTTCCTCATCAGAATTAGAGAAGCATGAGCTATCATTTTCCCAATTCAGCATCCCATCAGTAGTTGGTTTGATCCAATCCTCATCTCGTGCGATCATTTTGTTTATGTGGTTGACATCATCTTTTGTGCACACTGCTTCTGTATATCTCTCTCCTTTTGCGGGATTCAAATGTACTACAAGCCAAGTACCATTACTTTCAAAGATCATACTCTTGCACTTCAATTTGGGTATCCCCCCCACATCGATAGCCTAATATAATCCCAGCAACGTAGGGTAGGGGTCTGTATCGTCAAAAATTTGTATTACTTCAAAGTCTACACATGCCTTGACTCTAGCAATATCTACCAAAACCTGTGGGAGTCTCCCCAATGGAACACTATTTTTCTTATTGGCAATGCACTGCTAAATGGTGGACCATTTGAGCTTTGGCTCACCCATATTCTTCCATGCCTTCTTAGGTAGGAAATTTGCATCATATCCCATGTCCAAAATGACCTTATCCATCTCATATTCCCCAATGTGCACGGTCATTTGCATCTCTTCACTAGTTCTCTTCTTATTCTTATAGATCTTTTTTACAACCTTGCTCATGGTTAGGGACAACTATTTATCCGCGCAACTATATATTAGAGCTTGAAGGTTGTCTACTACTTTATGCTTATGCAATAGCTTGTTGCATTCTTGTAAGAAAAGTTTGACTTCATCATCAATCTTTGCTTCTGTGATTAACTTGTATGTAGAAGCATCTGCAGTAGCAAAATCCTTTCTAGCTTCTACAAAAGTCTCCTTCTTCCTCTGCAGGTTGAATCCTTCCTTCTTTTCAGAGGCTTTTCTGATCCAGGGTTCTACATCGGCCTTCTTTCCTTCATCTTCTCCAGTGGTAGCACCACTTCGGGTAATTATTTTTACACTCAAATCATCTTCCCATAGCTCAGCTCTAACCATTTGTATATTTTGCGTAGGTGTATGTTCTTGTTTCTCCTACATTATAGAAATAAAAATAGGAAAATATTCAGTAACATGATCAAACTATCTGCAATACCTCCAGGACTATCGCATAGGGTTTGTACAATCACGTGCAAAGTTCCCAACATCTCCATACTTGTGGTAGATTAGTTTTCCTCTTCCATGGCCTGCACCTCAACCTCTCCCTCCTTCCCTTCCTCGGGCTGGGGATCCAACATACCTAAAGGGGTACACTAGTGAGGATGAGCCATCTTGCACTCTATAGAGGTTGGAAATTTATATCATCAGATCGAATGTGCCGTAGTGGTGCTCATCATGGCCAACTGAAGAGTAAAACCTACACCATGTATGCTTCAATTCTGGTACATCACTTCCTAATCAAGGGCAATGGTTTCTGTCGTGCCATCCAACCACTTGAAATTAAACACACAATACCATGGTAGTACTGCTCTGTTCTACACCGTCCCTAGGTCACAACGGATTTGGCCCTCCCGTTTACATGTAATCCTGAAGCACGGGAAATTGATCTTTTGTGTGACGGGAATATTTATGGTGTATACATGATACCTTTTCACAAGCTTCTATCCCCCTATCCCTGCACAGGTTCTAAATTTCCAAATGCATTTCTTCTAGCTGATTCTGGATTTCTAGATTTCCAAATTGGTTATTAGTTATGGGTGCGACTTCTAGCTTCATGGCAACTTCTAGAGTTTCAGCCTGAGAATGAATTTTCTACTAATTCAAGGGGCCACACAGATGTAGTAGGAGCATGAAAATAAACCATTCTTTATTCTTCTTATCATCATAAAAAAATCCTCCTTCACTAATAGTGCGCTTTAATCGTTGGTCTACCTCCCACATAGATTCATTTGGCTCTTGTCAAATTTATTTTAGCTTTGTTACACATTGACAGTAAGACTTAGGTTTTTTGAATTATTGCTTCAAATATTTATTTATCTCATCGAAAATAGGTTCAGTGTTCTGAGTCATATATTCCATAAACTAATCCAGTGCATGACCCTCAAATTCCATAGCTAGCTATTCCCTCGTGACAACATCAGTGGTCACATTTTTCAGAGTGCATACTACATCTCCAATAAACCAGAATCTATCCATTTCTTCATCTCTGTCCCCCTTGAAGGTGGGTAGCTTCATATGTGCAGCCATATCACCTCCTAGGGGTTGTGGCGATGGAGTAGGAGATGAACTACCCCTGTGCGAGTTTGACTGTGGGGTGGATGGAGGATTACCTCTTGTGCGTATAGCTTCACCACTATATATATCACTATTATACATGATTCTGAGAGAGATGTATACTAATCTATTACCTCTGTGGTTAAATCAAAATAATTTTTTTCTAAGCATAGTTATTTCCAACTCGTTTGGGGTTATTCAATCGGTGTGACTGAAAATAACACCATTTTCGCACAATAGCATCTTAATCAACAAAGGCCACGAGTGTACGAACTTACCTCCCGATCCTTTGAAGAACCTCCTTTATGCTTTAGAATATGACACAAACTGATCAAATGAATACTCTGTCACATATCCACCCAGAATGTTGGCAAACCAATGCTCTACAGTGTGAGTGATGGTGTTATCAGTCCTTTCTAATGGTTGGATCAACTCAGGTGTCCATTGAGTGATTTGATCGTCCTTCTAGCAGGTTTGAAGCTCAGCTAACCTTCATAACCACTCTTGTAATTCATTCGCAAAGGTAACAAATAAGATTTCATGGACCTCTGTGCAAATGTACCTCTATTCCTAATCTCCAGTAGACAATTTATTACTTCTATTCTCCTTGATGTTGAATTCGTGTATCTTTTTCTCAAACCGGTCTTCTAATTTAGTCTTTAATGGCTACCACAACATCTAATCTCCTTGAAAATTATCCTGGTCCTAGAAATAGAACCATTTTTTCACTTGAGGGGTCCTAAACAAGGTTCAGAGTTAGCGCGTAACCAGTAAAACACTCTTAATACTGGCCCTTTTGGCAATTACCTACTTGCGCGGGCAAAAGTCTCACCTGAAACAATATGGGGGGTGTTGGAACCAGGTTTCTACACCTTGAGAGAGAAGTAAATGAAGAAGGCTCCACAGATCTATATTAAGCAGACTTTCTTACACACCAGAAACCCTAAGTAGAGACCCTAGGTCATTTAGCACAGGTTAACCCTGTGCGTGTGCACAGACAGTAGATCCACAATCCCTTTAACTGTTCTAGAAATGTAATATTAAACCTTTAAAGTAACAGATATATGAAATTATTTTTCTCATGAATGGTAAAAATAGGTACGTAAAATGATCTAATTATAGATAATATAAATCATATGTAGGAAACAAAAATCATACATAGAAACAGAATTCATACTCATAAGTGAATCATAGATGCATTTGGTACACAGAATTTCCAAAACAATTCTTTATTGATCATTCTTCAGAAACCCTTACAAGTCATAGAATCCCTTATACTTTACCATATCTATCCATGGACATAGCCAACAGGGTCCACACACAGCCGAAATAAGGTCTCCACACACACAGCTAGTAGGAGCCTTTCAGACACAAACTCTTACAATAGATTCACTTCACAACTCTATCATCAATTTTATTCATATTTTCTTCAATTAACTTACTAAATTCCTTATCTAAATCGATCTATACTTCTATTTATAGCTTTTCTTATACTGGTATTATGGTTTTCAAGTTGTGGATTGAGACCCCTAGTTTACCCTTTAACCAATTATAACTCATGAAGGGGCTTTGACCCACCCCAAAGCCCCTTGACTCTTCTTTGCGTATCATGCACAACTTGAAACTAACAAAAATACTAACATTTGGCCCAAAATTGCGGTCCTAAGGGACCCTGCTCCAACACTTTACTATAATGTTTTAAATCCTACCCAGGTGTGGCCGGACCCATCATCAGCTCAAAAAAAGCTTCTCTGTTAAATCATAGGCATTTAAGTGTGTGCTAGCTTGTTTCATTCGTTTTCATTGAATCATTTGTGAATTCGATCAAGTTTCTTAGGAAATTGTCTGATCTGCTTTAGTTAATTTCAGAGTGTCCGTGATCATTCTAAGCCTCACATTTATTTATTGATAAAGAAATCAAGATTTATGGATATGTATATAGATTTCATGTTTTCATATTGACTATGTGTGAATCTCCAATGCAGAGCTATGACGTGTTCCTCAGCAAAAGCACCGAGTATCTTTTGATTTTCTATCTGAATGTGGCTGGAAGCTAGGATAGCTACACACATTATCTCATGGTGATGATTTTGAATGAATTTCCCTTAGAATATATCAAATAAGTTGACTTGTGAACTTTTAAAATAATCAAGCTTTGATTCGAGTTGTGTGAAGAATATATCTTGTATCGTGCTTGAAACATTATGATTCTATTTTAAAATTGTGCCTTTAAAAAACCAAGTGTGATTGTTATGTGTTCATTTCTCAGTATACATAAGTTAAAATAGCATAACAGTGAGTGAAGGTTGGTGGCGTGTTTCAATTAAACAGACAGATTTCATTGTCTTTTCGAAATTGATAGTTATATTTAAGCTTCGATTAGGTTGTGTGATTTCTTTCAGAATAGTGAAAGTTATTTGGCAAGGAGTGGTTTCATTAAGTACACTAGCTTACCTTGAAGAAGCATTGAGTGATTAGTTAAATTTGTGATTTTCTTCTAGGATTGAATTAGACAGTCAAATAATTAGGCTCTCATCCCAGCATTACTTGAAAGTGTGAAATTCATGTTTAGTATTCCCATTCCATTTGGTATTGAGTGAAGAATCATTTAAAAGTTGTGTGATTTGTTTTATTGTCAGTTTGATTCTGGTAAATTAGTCAAGTTAAGTACAGTACTAGAAAACATGTGATTTGATTAAGTTTGATTTCATCAAAAATAGGGTTATTTAAATTTAGTAACAATGGTAATTGATCTCAAAAAATATTTTATATTTTACCTTGAAAGGAGTGAGAATTGATTGCAGTTATTTGGATTTCATAGAATACTTTAGCTTCCATTTATAGTATAGAAGTTCAATTTTGATACCATAATAGTATGTGTGTGAGAAATTAGATTTAGCAACTCATAATCTTCTTGTTATTCCTTAAGCCTCCATGAGTCAGTTGTGTTATTTCCTAGTTTAAATGATATAATAGCTCAAATGAATTCTATTCTTGATTGGTATCAGAGTGAGTGTCATAAATATAAGTTTGTAGTTATTTTCAGGACAATTTGATTTTATTATCGATTCTACCTCTTTTCAGAAGTATTATTTTCTAGTTTAAATAAGAATATTGGATTACAAAAAGACTAGATTGAAGCAGAGTAGTGTGGTTTGATAGAATAAGTAAATTGATTTCCTTCTATCATTGTTTGTCTACAATTTAAATGGGCATTAGACAATAGAATTTGTTTATCATTCTTTACTAAAGCAATAATTATTACGTAAACTTACATTCTATGAATAAGTTGAATCAAAAGCGCAGTACAACTCGTGTTTAAAATCCCTAGTTGACAATTAAATAATAGGAGATTTAATTCACTAATTAAAACTCTCAACAAAGAGCATGTATTACCAATAACCAAACCAAATCATGACATTTTAGGACTACTAATAATTTTTTAGAGTGATGGGAAGATTGCGCTATTAGTTGAAGACTCTTCCATAGGAAGAAAGGCATATCCAACGAATGGATTTGTGTATGCTGAAACCGAAGATGCGCTAGAATCTTGAAGTGGTGTTTGAATAGGGTAGAAAATCATGCTTTATAGCTGATATACCTTAGCAAAAAAATTTCCACCTCGCCCCATCGATATGGCAGAGACTTATGATCACATCCCCTACCCTTCTAGACTGTTGTTTCCCTGGCCTATAAAAACAATCTGGGAATTATGGCAAAGGAAATTTCCAAGAGAACCATTTATGCCCTCCCTATGGCAATCCATTTATGATCAAGATATCTTCCTCTATAAGAGAGATATCCAAACCTCAAAAACTGGAGTCATTTACCTCAATGAAAATTTCGCTGTGATAGTCTCATTGAATCACCACAACCTTTCAAAGTACATATAACAACTTGTATCTAAAAATATTTTCCATACATCTGCATTACTGCGAACTAGAATTGTATTTTCTGGTTCATGTCTCACAGCCAGTTCACTCATTCCATGATAGCTCAGTAATATCAATTTGGACTAGCAGAGGACTATTAGGGGAGAGTATCGATAGGTAAATTCTTATGGTGACAGAATGGTGAAAAATAGAGTGTGCTAATAGTGAAATATGGAAGGTATTTTTGAGAAATGGAAAAAATAAATCATGGTATATTATAGTAATGGTGAAGGACGATTATGGTAATTATTCCGCAGAGTTGGAAAACATTTTTTAACTAATGTAAATGTGCTTATCTCAAGTCCTAATGCATATTAATGATTGTGGGGAATTGGGTAAGGGTCGTGGAGTGTATGTATTGGAAAATTTTTTGATGATTACATAGACAAATCATCATTATGATTTTATTATGCCATCATTTTAGTTATGGTTATCCCTCCCCCAAAATAACGGTTGACTGTCCACGGACATGTCAATTTCATGTCAAAATAATTATTAATGAAATTCGCAAAATTTGATCGGGGACATACCTAGAGACTTATCTTGACAACGTAAAAACCTCAGAGGAGTAACGGAATTGGTGGGGTAACAACATCAGAGAAGTAAGAACACTGAAGGAGTAACAACACTAGATACTTGGAAAAATTTTTGCCACGGAGTAACAACACCAAAGGAGTAACAACATCGGAGGAGTAATAACAGCGAAGGAGTAACAACATTGGGTACTTAGAAAATTTATATAGAGTAACAACATTGGAGGAGTAACAACATCGGAGGATTAACAACACCGAAGGAGTAACAACATCGGATACTTAGAAAAATTATATAGATTAACAACACCAGAGGAGTAACAACATCGGAGGAGTAACAACACTGAAGGAGTAACAATACTAGGTACTTGGAAAAATTTTATAGAGTAACGATGCCAGAGGAGTAACAACATTGGAGGAGTAACAACACCGAAGGAGTAAGAAAACTAGATACTTAGAAACATTCTACCGAAGGAGTAACAACATCGGGTACTTAGAAAAATTATATAGATTAACAACACCAGAGGAGTAACAACATCGGAGGAGTAACAACACTGAAGGAGTAACAATACTAGGTACTTGGAAAAATTTTATAGAGTAACGATGCCAGAGGAGTAACAACATTGGAGGAGTAACAACACCGAAGGAGTAAGAACACTAGATACTTAGAAACATTCTATAGAGTAACAACACCAGAGGAGTAATAGCACCGAAGGAGTAATAACACCGGGTACTTAGAAATTTTTTTATAGAGTAACAACACTGAAGGATAAAAAACATCAGAAGAGTAACAAACACCGAAGGAGTAACAAGACCCGGTACTTAGAAAAATCTTGACCTCCACTTAATTGCATCTCAGTGATAGTACCTACAATAAAAAAAATTGAGTAGTACCAATAATTTATTTATATAGATTATTAAATATAGTTTTTTTTATATAGGATGCAGAGGAGGAATTCTCTACACTAACAACCTTCAAACCATATTTACTAGAGATATGTTTTATGAATGCATCCTTAGAAGTTGGGTTGTGATACAATCTAAGACAATGTCCATTTACTATGAAAGAAGCATGTGTATCATCAATTGTGACAAGTCTGATAGTATCATTATCAAACACTGCATCAACTTCATAATCTCCCATACAATGAGAGGAGAGATTTACTTTAAATTACTTAAAATGGGAATCATAGAGTAGTGCCCAAACCCCTATGTGAAACACCTTATTCTTGATAAAGTTGTCATACCTTTCTTTTATGTTGTTGAATTGCAATAGTTTTCTAGATATTCATTAAAATAATTTTATCTAGCTCATTTAGTTGTCCCAGTCAATGTTTTTGGGCTTCTAAAATATATAATCCTACTTCAACAGTTTTTGTGAGTGTGTTAATCTCGAATTCCACTAGAAACAATGGGGATTTTCAATAGAAAATATCAAACGATGAAAACCCGCTTGTATTCCACCATGTTGTTCTGTATGCCTAGAGAGCTTCAGGAAGTTTGTCAGCCCAATCTCGACGATGTCTTGCCACAGTAATTTTGAGAATATTTTCTAATACCTTGTTCATTCTTTCCACCTGACCATACACCTGAGGATGGTATGGAGATATCACCCTATGCTTAATTCCATAATTTTTCATAAGCCTTGCTATCATATGTGATTTTAATTGTGCTCCCCCATCTAAAACTATCTCTCTACAAGCACCATATCAAGTAAAAATATCTTCGAATAAAAATTTTGATACAACCCTTTATGTTTCTTTCATAACATCCTTGGCCTGTACCCACTTCGTTACATAATCTATGAAAACCAAAATATAAACATTTTGATGTGAAGATGGATTGAAAGGGTTGACAAAATCAATAGCCCATTTTTTAAAGGGCTCAAGGACTACTTTAGGTTGTAACGACATTTCCTCTGATCGACAAGGTTGACCCATCCGCTAGTAGCTATCAGATCTTCAGACATAATTTATCGCATCTTGATGGAGGACCAATAATATTCCATCTATAACACCTTATTACCTGTACATTTATCTGCAAAATTTCCTCCACATGGGCCATCATGAGAAGCCTTTGGGACATTATAGATGTCATATTCTCCTACAAAACGTTGTATTTGCTAGTCGAGCCCTATATGAAAAAGATATCCTACTATCCATGAATAACGAGAACTATGATGAATAATATTTAATTGTTTCCTATATGAGAAATGATGAGTCACATTCCCTGTAGCAAGAGAATTAGAAATATTTGCATACCACGGAGTATGAGTATAAATTGAAAAAATATGTTCATCTGGAAAACTATCTTCTATAGGTCTACCTTTGTCGCTAGTATTCAATCTAGACAAGAAATAAATAGCTACATTATCTTTCCCTAGTTTACCCATGATGGTAATGTCAAATTCTTGAATTAACAATAACCACCTTGTAATACGACTAGTGGTGATAGGTTTATTCATCAAGTACCTATTTTTTGCGTGATCAATGTGTACAAATGTAGGATATCCAGTAATGTAATTCCAAAATTTATTAATAGAATAAATAATAGAAAGAAACTCTTTTTCAATTATCGTATAGTTTAATTCAGTAGGATTCAAATTCTTGATGTCATAATAGCTTGCATATGACTTCTTGTCCTCCTATTGTCCCAAAACTACCCCAACTGCTGTTTGAGAAGCATTAGTGTGGATATGAAATGGGAGTTTCCAGTCAGGACCTCATAATATTGGAGCTTCAAAAAATAGTTCCTTGATCTTCACAAAAGCTTCTTCACACTCATCTATCCACATAAATTATGCATCTTTAGTCAACAACTGAAAAAGTGGAGTTGCTATTTTGGAAAAAAAAATCTATAAAACACCTATAATAGTGAGCATAACCAATAATACTACATATCTGTGTTGGTGTCTTGGGTACATGAAAATGTAATACTACCTCTACCTTGGCAGGATCAACTTGAATTCCAGTGGCTGAAAGCAAATGTCCCATAACTATTCCCTCTTCCCTCATCGTGTGACATTTTATCGTACTCAGAGAAACCTGTGTTTATTTGCATATTTTGCGTACCTTTTCTATTTTTCTCAACCATTATTCAAATTAATCCCTATATGGGGTAAAATCATCCATATAAATATCGACACTATGATTGACTAGATCAGAAAAACAATCCTAATATTGCCCTCTAAAATCTTACACGCGCATTAAAAAGATCAAATGGAAGGACTCGGTATGAAAAGGTTCCCCAAGGGCATGTGAAGGTAGTTTTATACTAATCCTCGGGATCTATTTGGATTTTTTTATACCCACTAAATCCATCCAAAAAGGAGAAACACTTATTTCAGGCCAAAGTATCAAGGACTTGGTCAATGAAGGGCATGGGAAAATGATCCTTTTTGGTTTCTTTATTCAATTTCTTATAGTCCACACAAATCCACCACTTACCATTCCTTTTAGGAACAATAACTAGCAGGTGTACCCATTAACTATCCGAGATGGGGTAAATAAATCCTACATCCAGTACCTTTTGAAGCTCGTCTTTGACTATGTTCTTTAGGGAGGGGTTCATTGTTCTCTGGGGTTGTCTCACAGGTTGAAAATATTCTATAATATATATAAGATGGGTTCCTAAGTCAACAGGGATTCCCTTCATATCTATATAGTCCTAGGCAAAAGAATCCTTAGGGTTTCGAAGGATTTTCAGGAGTAGTTCAGTCTAAGGTGATGAAAGGTTTGGGTTAATGTTCAATGTCTTCCCTGGTTCAGTTTCAATTGGGATACTGTCACGAGGTGAAACTAAAATAATATATTCAACTTCAGTTTTTGGTTCAACGGTTTCCTACATATTACATCTCATGGTAGATTTTAGGAATTGATGAGTTGAGTCAGAAACAGAATGAGGGTTGTTGATACAATTATTGATGGCATCATCCTCCATTTCGTTTTTGAAATAAGGGCTTTTCTAATGTTAAGGGCTGGTCTGAGTTCTTCATTTTTATATTATGACCCTTCTAAGGTAGGTAATTTTGTTTGAATGTTGATTTTTTTGATGGGCTTGGTTCTATAGAAGGATAAAGAATGATATTATTTGTGACTATCCCATTAGATATCCCCTTGTTTCTTGACCAACACCCGATATAGGTGTCTGTATTTGAAAGCCAAGGTCTTTCTAAAATCAAAGGGTGGCCACCAGTTGTGGACTGTGTTTGTAATACCAAGAGATCAATGGGGTAATGCCATGGCTCTACCGAAATTTTTATGTCTTCCAAATTCCCTATTGCTCTTATGTAGATCTGTTTTCCAATTATAGGATAGTAGGGGTTGTTTTGAGATTTCATAGACCTAATGTAAGCATAGTTTCAGAAGTGATAACATTTATTGTGGCTTCCAAATCTACTAGCACATTTGATATTTTAATCATGTTAATCTGCACTGTCAGAATTGGGTTCCCTAGATCCCCATATTTAACATGTATAAAATTTCCTAGCATGATATCAGATAGCTTCCCCATAACATGAATGGTGAGCGGGTCCTTTGATTTTTTTCCAGGATTTTTGGAACAATATTATTTGATTGTCTTAGTGTAAGTTGGTACATCCATCATAGCTTGAAGTAAGGGGATTTTGACAAACAAGTTTTGAATTTCCCCTAAAAATTCAAACTCCGATCGAGGATTATGTTTAATCAAGGATAGTCTTTCAAGATAACGCGGGTTATCTTGGAACCGTTGAGTAACAGTTGGTTGATGAGGGGGTTGTTTTATAGAGTCTTGGTTTGATTCATCCCAAACTATCTAAGGTTATGGTTCTAAAACATCGTCATCAACTTCTTCAATGATAATTGGCGAATTCTAAGCATTCAATACCCAATGAGATCATAAATTTATCTCATTACATTCTATGGTAGAAATTATATATGAAGGAAGGTTAAGAGTGTCAGCTAGTTGACCTCCCTTATTGTAAGGATTTGGATTAGGTTGAATTGGAAGTTGAGGATGAAGGGGAGGATTAATGGAGGGAACATTAGAATGAATTTGCAACTACTATTGTGGCATATGTTGGGGGAAGTGTCTGAGAGGAGAAGTTCCATGTCAATTCTGAGACCATGAAGGGTTTGAGCAGGACTGAGGGAATTAAGGCTGCCAAGGCGGGTATTTACCATACTGAGGCCATGCAGGTGGAAAAGGTACCGACTGAGGGCCAATATTTAAATTACTGAAATAATTAGAAAGGTCCTAAGGCATACCTTGATTCATATTTGGTGGTCACGGATGCCATGGTTTCTTGAAACCCATGAAGTTCAGTTGATTTATCTCTTCATTTTCCCCCTAAAAGGCTGCCTTTAGTCCAAGAAGATAAGCACATGAGTTGTTAGAATGACTCTGTTCACATATTGCACAATTTTCCATAGTATTCAATGGAAATTCCTTCAATGGATGTTTCTTCCTACATTTAGGGCATAATATGGCCATGGTCTTCTCCAATTCTATTTTCTTCCGTTTTTCTTGTAAATTATCCATCTAAGTAGATAATGTACTCAAGATATTCGTCCTTAAATTATCTATAATATTTCCAATTTATGCCTTCATAACTCCTCCATTAGATTCCTTAAGGGTCTAAATTCCTTTCTTATACCTTGAAGCTCCTCGTGAACAATGAATGCATAATTCGCATATGGTGTCAAAGTCTTCTTTCGAAATATCCCTTTTTCCTACTATATTCAAAAGTTCTAGAGACTCTTGCCTTAATTCTTGGAGAAAGATAATTTTCAAGATGTCTTTGTCCAGGTAACTATGGCCTAATCTCTGCCCAATATATTTGAAACATTCCATACAATCCTCCATATTCTCATCCTCCTTCTGCATAAATTTAAAGATTTCTTCCTTGATATATCGAGATTTACAGTAATCCTGATACTTCTCGAGGAAAATATTCTTCATATCATTCCATGAGGTAATAGTTTTTCCTCCTAAACCCATAAACCATCATAGAGTCATCCCTTTCAAAGTAGCAGAGAATATTTTCAACTTCTTAGCATCAACTATATAGTTGTACCCCCGACAGATGATGTCTAATTCGGAAATGAATGTGTCCAGATATTCAAAGGAAAGCCTATGTAAATCAGGCAATGTCGTAAAAGGAATGGGCTTAATCGGTACATCACCTCTAATATCTCCAATTGGGACTTTGATCCATGAATTTGCAGGTGCCATGAATATCTTCCAATATTCACTCGGGATCTCAACAGGTTATGGTGGTTCTACAACAGATGGTTGGATTTATTCTTCAATAGATGGTTGAGGTTGTTTACCAACACTTCCCCAATCACATGGCAAAGTGAATTCCTCGAAGTCTTCTTCTCCTACAATTGAAATACTCAATTCCTTTGATCCCTTACTTGCTTCTTCCTCTCCTTTTCCCATCAAAAGGAGAAATTCTACTTCTCCTAGTACTATGCATTCTACTTCTTCTCTTTCTGATGTTGAAAGGGGTTCTTCTTCTATGGATGGTGGTACAGGTTGCCCAACGTACCACCCCTCATATTTCAATTGAGTTATCACCCTGATAGCAACTCATGAAGATGCTTCCGATTCAGATTTTGCAATGATTTCTTGGATGTACATAACCCTTCATAAATCCTTCCTTCCTCTCTTTGGGGGTCCTCCTATGCCCCCTTTATTCGAATATATTTTCATGAAATTGGTGAAGGAGAAACATTGAAATAATTCTTGCAGCTCAGAACCTGGAGCATGGTAAGAAAACCTCTCTCTCTTGGATGAGAGAGTGGTTTTATAACAAGAAAAAAAATAATCAATAAATATTAAACTCAGGACCTAGTGGAGGGCAAGAAAAATTCCCTCCCTGGGACGAGAGAGTGGCCCCTAAGAATTAAAAATAAAAACAAAGAAATTAAAACTCAGGACCTAGAGCAGGTTAAGAATACTTGCCTCCCAAGGATGAGAGATTGATTCTGAGATCAATGCAAGTTCAACTCTGCACCTTTGATAGCCTCCCCATAAACAGCACCAAAATGTTGGTGTCCAACTATGAATGATATTATTAAACCATTTCCCACATTAATTATCAATCCTGGATGTGTTTGGTTATTGCAAGGTTAACATGAAAAGTATATGTAGGTAAAAATTACACAATTCTGTATCAATCACAAATTCAATAAACTATGCAAAACAACAACCAGCTGTAAAAACAATGAAATTATAGAAGCAATCAATTGTAATAGCAACTATATTCACAAAATTTAATATTCACAAAAATTACATTAAACCATTACAACAATAAATGAAATATGTGATACAATAAAAGAAACTAACACACAGTAACTCAACAGCTCCTGGTTAGGAGAGAGGGCCCAACTCCCTTATCAGGGTTGTGATAGAATCACAAACTCAATAAGAGATCACAAAGTTGTGAATTGCATTAAACTGAAATGGATTAACAAATTACTATTACAAAATCTCAATTCTCTCGTAAGCTAACCTCCTCTCCACAACACCTCTGTTATACAAATTATGACATTGAGAGTTCCTGAAATTACAACAGCTGTTTTCCTACATTTACATAGTGGTTGTGATAAGCAAAAATAAATGAAAAACATATTAGAGAGATAAATATGAAGTTGTTCCACCATTGCAGCTACTATCCAGAGATAGTTCTACCAACTCAAGCTCTTTCCTCGTAATTACGAACTTGCTCATTTGACCTCAAAATCTACAAGAATGATGGATTTAACAAGCTGCTTTGGTAATAATCCCCTATGACTATGCTTCATTGATTAATTAATACATAAATACATGAAAATAAGTATACCTCTATGGTTTATGACATAAATTGATGGTTAATGATACAAATGAGGAAGGGAAATAGGATAAAAATGAAAGTAAATATATGCAAGTTTAGCTCCTAACACCAAGTGCCAACGTGTGCCAATGTGGGATGAGGAGTGTTAGGGGGTTACAAGAAAACAAAATGGATAAGTAGGTCAAAATTAATGAATAATAGTGTGCAAAAAGGAGTGTCAGTGAGTTCTCGGTGTGTTAAGGAGGGAGTGGCATGGTATGCTAGGCAGCAATAAGCCATGCTTTAGTTCCAGGGTGACATGTGTCCAAGATGTGCCAGGTGTCAGGGTGTGCTAACATGTGCTAGGAAGTGTTATGGATTTCCAAGTAAACACAAATGAGCATGAGTAGGTCAAAATTCATGGAAACGAATTAATAAGAGTGCATGACAAGGGGTGTCAATGGTTTTTGGGTGTGCTAAGGAGGGAGTGACATGGTATGCTAGGTAGCGATAAGTAATACTAGAGTGTCAGGGCGGCATGCAACCAAGATGTTCCAAGTTCCAGGGTGTGCCAACATGTGCTAGGAAGTGTTAGGGAGTGTCGGGGAAACACAAGGGAGAACTAGGTCAAATTAATGCATGGAAATGAATGAATAAGAGTTTGTGACAAGAAGTGTCAGTAATTTCCAGTGGTGCTAACGAGGGAGTGAAAAGGTATCTTAGGCAACGCTAAGGCATGTTAGAGGCTAAATAAACATGCCAAGATGTGCCAGGTCCTAGGGTGTGATAATGCATGCCATGGAGTGTTATGGAGGGCCTGGGAAACACAAGGTAGTGCTAGTTTCAAATGCATGGAAATGAATTAATAAGACTGTGTGACAGGGGTGTTAGTGAGTTGTAGGTGTCATAAGGAGGGAATGACAAGGTTTGATTGGTAGTTCCAAGGAATTCTAGAGTGTCAAGGCATCATGCCAACATGTTCCAGTTGTCAAGGTGTGCCAATGCGTGCCAAGGAGTGTTAGGAAGTGCCACATTAACAGAAGGGTGAACTAGTTAAAAATGCATGGAAATGAATATATAAGAGTGTGTGATTGAGAGTGTTAGCTAGTTCTAAGTGTGTTAAGGGGGGAGTGACAAGATTATATGTTAGGGAGTGCCAAGGCATTCTAGAGTGCTAGGCCATGTCAGGGAGTGCTAGGGTGTGCTAGTGAGTGTCAAAGAAAGGTAAGGAATTTAGGAGATGCTAACACATTCCACATAGAGCCAAGTGATTGTTAGGCATGGATGGCGCTATGGCATGTCAAGATGTAAACTATGTTCCTTAGTTATTTTATGGCCATGATTGAATGTGAGCCTTGAATTGGTAACATGTTAAATGGAATGTGTTCAGATTGGACATGAGTATTCTAAGATGAGTTATAGGTATCTATTAGGTGAAAAATTCATAATCTAGTTGTAGTAGTTTTAATTTGCTCAAGTTGTTGTAGTTGAGGCAGGACTTGGTTGGGTTCCAAAGTCTAAAAAGAAGGGTATTTGTGAGGGCATGATAGCGAAGGAGTGTTATGACATGCCAAGGAATGAAAATTCATGCTAACACATGTAGGATAGTGTTGATTAATTTTGACGAGTTTTAGTGAATGTCAGGGGAACACAAGGGATAACTATGTCAAAAACCTTGGAAATGAACAAATAAGAGTTTTTTCCAAGGACTATCATCGAATTTCAGGTATCCTAAGGATGAAGTGTTTTAGGAGAAGTGCAGAATAGGACTTCCAGGAGGAAAGCCTATGGTTGTTATAACTCATGGACAAATTATTTTATGAGAAATGGAGATTTTTATTTGGGCACAACATTGTTTTTCCAGTGACATGGTTGGGTTCCCAAGTCATAAAACAAGTAAGGCTATATATGTGGGCATGATAGCTACAGAATGCCAAGGTGTTCCAGGGAATTCCAGGAAGTAATAACACATGCTAGACAGTTCCAAGGTATGTTATGCATGCCAGTACATGCCAAGTGCTAAGGCATGAAAAGATGTTCCAAATGCCAGGTTGTGGCACCAATGCATTCTAGGGTGTGTTAGGGAAAAGTACTAGGGAAACACATGGGAGTACTACTTTTAAATGCATGGAAATGAATGAATAAGAGTGTGACAGGGAGTGTCAGTGAGTTCTATGTGTGTTAGGTGTCAAGGAGTGGTAGGATGTGCTAGGGAGCGCCAAAGAATGTAAGGAATTAAAGCAGTGCTAACACATGCCATAGAGTGCCAAGGAATGCAGGGGATGCTAACACATGTCGCATAGTGCCAAGGTATTGTTAAACATGGTAGGTTTTATGGCATATCAAGATGAAAAATATGTTTCTTAGTTGTTTTACGACCACGGTTGGATGTGATCCTTGTCCTCGCAACTTATTAATTTGTATGATTTGATATTAGAAATGAGTACCCTATGATGAGTTATAGGCAGTTCTTAAGCGAATAAGGAATAGTCTAGTTGTAGTAATTATAAATTGGTGAAGCTATTGTAGTTGAGGAAGGATTTGGTTGGGTTCCCAAGTTGCAGAAGAATAAGGTTATTTGAAAGGGAATGATAAATAAGGAGTGATAGGGTGTGCCAAGGAATGAAAATGTGTGCTAACAAATTCTAGATAGTGTCAATGTGTGGCAAGGAGTGTTGGGGAGTGTCAGGTCATAAAAAGGGAGAACTAGGTCAAAATGCATGGAAATGAACGAATAAGAGTGTGTGCCAGGGAGTGACAGTGAATTCCAGGTGTCTCAAGGACGAAGTTTGTTAGGATAATTTTAGAATAGGACTTATAGGAGGAAATCCTATGATTGCGTTAATGGGATGGACAAAGAATTGGAGACTTTGGGCTAGGCACAACACTATTTTTTCAATGAATTGGTCTGGTACCCAAGCAGCAAAACAGGTAAGGCTATCTATAAGGGCATGACAAGTAGGAAGTGCCAAGGTGTGCCAGGGAATGCCAATAAGTTCTAACACATGTTATACGGTTCCATTAAAGCATGTTAGGCACACCAAGACATGGCAAGTGCGAAGGGATACCAATATGTGCTAGGTTCTAAGGTGTGGTGCCAACACATGATAGGAAGTGTTAGGGAGTTATAAGGAAACAAAAGGTAGCACTAGTTTCAATTGCATGGAAATGAATGAATAAGATCAGTATGTGATAGGGAGTGTTAGCGAGTTCCAAGTGTGTTGAGGGAGTGAAGAGGTATGCTAGGCAGTGCCAAGGCATTCTAGAGTGCTAGGGAATCATGCCAAGATGTATCAAGAGCCAAGGTGTGACAATTCATGCTAAGAAATGTTAGTGAGTGTTAGGGAAACTCAAGGCAGAACTAGTTCAAAATGAATGGAAATGAATGAATAATAATGTGTGACAGGGAGTGTCAGTGAGTTCCACGTGTGCTAAGGAGGGAGTGACATGGTATACTAGGGAGTGCTAAGGCATGATAGAGTTCTAGGGCAGCATTTAGAAAACATAATCCAGGTGCCAAGGTGTCACAACATGTGCTTGGAAGTGTTAGGGAGTGCCAGGGAAACACAAGGGAGAACTAGGTCAAATTAATGCATGGAAATGAATGAATAAGATTTTGTGAATGGAATTGTTAATTACTTCTAGGTGTGTTAAGGAGGAAGTGACAAGGTATTCAAGGTAATTTTAAGGCATGATAGAGGCCAGGGAAACATGCTGAGATGTGTCAGGTGCCAGGGTTTTCCAATCCATGCTAGGGAGTGTTTGTGAGTGTTAGGGAAACACAAGGGAGACATAGTTTCAAATGCATGGTAATGGATGAACAATATTGTGTGATAGGGAGTTTCAGTGAGTGTCAACGAGTTATAAGTGTGCTAAGGATGGAGTGAAAAGGTATGTTAGGCAGTTCCAAGGAATGTTAGAGTGCCAAGGTGACATACCAAGATGTGCCAAGTGTTAGGGTGTTTCAATGCGTGTCAGGGAGTGTTAGAGAGTGCCATGGAAACACAAGGGAGAACTAATTCAAAATGCATGGAAATTAGTGAATAAGAGTTTGTGATAGGGAGTCTCAGTGAGATTCAGGTGTGCTAAGGATGGAGTGATAAGGTTATATGATAGGTAGTGCTAAGGCATTCTAGTGTGCCAGGGCATGTCAGGAAGTGGTAGTGTGTGGTAGGGAGAGCTAGAGCATGTCAAGGAATGCAAGGGATGCTAACATGTGCCACATAGTGCCAAGCATTGTAAGAAAATCCAGGTGATATGGCATGTCAATATGTAAATTGTTTTGCTTAGTTGTTTTACTGCCAAGTTTGGATATGAGCCTTGTCTTAGTAAATTGTTAAGTGGGATGATTTGAGATTGGACATGAGTAGCCTAAGATGAGTTATAGGTAGTTCCTAGGTGAACAAGGAATATGTTGAATTTCCATAGCACATGAGAATATGGGTTTGGTATTATAATCTTTCATTCAAAGTGCCACAACACATCTACTTTAATGCACAACGAAATATACACACATTAGGGAATCAAATGTGCACATGACAATTTTTAACTTTTTCAAGCTCTTATAAATGATATTAAAAATTATAATAAAAAATGATAGAGCTCTTGTATCATGGATTGTGAACCTTTACAACCACATTGATTCATTTGTTCTGATATTTTTGACATACCTTGCGACCTACTAACTAGCACAAGACAATGTCCCAATCCTCTCTGTTATTTCAGAATGTGATGCAACCTTCACACAAAGATGCCACTAAAATAGCATGCCCAAATTCGCATGAGAAACCTCTCTTGAGATTTATATTCTGGAATAGAATATATAATATTCCATCATACTTCCTAGGTCAAACCCAATAACGTATGTTGTACTTTTGTGAACCTTCACATGATGATCTTGCTCTTAGTGAATGATCGTGGCCTCCCTTTAGCAGCCCTCACTTGCCCCTCTAAGTTGGACTACATATATCTTAGCCTCCTTCATCAAATGAGATCTTTCTCACTTGATTTTATTTCCTTCAGCCTAAGGCCTCCTTAAAATTTTCCTACGCCTCTTAGGAACCCTCTATAACTTACGACTTTTATCCACTTAAACCTTAGGAAATATTAATTTCCCTTTTTCATTTTCTTCTATATTTTAAAACCCATCTTGGGTCCAAAACCCTTTTGCTTGGGTTATTTTCTCATAAAGCCTTTTGTGACCAAAACCACAAAAATCCATTTCACTAGGCTAATTGTGGAGTACCTTTGAAGCTACACAATTCAACAACATAGTCTAGCTATAGTAATCATAACTTGTTCAAGATCTTATATTTAAGTGAGGACTTGGTTGGATTACCTAGTTGAAAATTAAGGGTAGTTCTGAGGGAATGATAGATAGGGAGGGTTAGGGCATGCCAAGGAATTAAAATGTGTGCTAACACTTTTCAGACAATGTCAATTCATGTTGAGGAGTATTAGGGAGTGATGAGGCATCACAAGGGAGAACTAGGTAAAATGTATGGAAAGGAAAAAATAGAGTGTGTGCCAAGGAGTGTTATCAAATTCAAGTGTGCCAAGGACGATGTCTATTAGGGGAAGTTTAGAATAGGATTTGCAAGGAGGCAAGCCTACGATTGCAATAAGGGGGTCGACATGGTAGTTTTAGACCAAGGAAAACTTTGTGTTAGGCACAACATTGTTTTTCCTTTAGCTATTATTTTTATATGAGACAAGGAACATTTTGGCCACATGCTCATGTTTAAACTATTATATATGATTCCATATTATACATTATTGTGTATAATTTTTTTGAAATGGCACCCCAAGGGGGTTTCCAATTTAATTTTCCCTTAACTAAATTAGAAGTAAATTGGAATTCCACATCACATCGCAAATTGTATTAGTAAACTAAGTTAGGAAGACTTAGTTAGCTCAGTCAATTTGAGTTGAGGGTCAACCTAGAGGCATGTAAAGTTATCCCTGAGTTTTAGAGGATCCAATTTCATTTTATTTTGAGTTGTGATTAGTTAACTCAATTATTTGAGTTAAAATCAGTTTAACTAGTTCTAATTGAGATATGAGATAGTGATAGGTCCAGTGAATTAAATATTATTTCATTCATATGCAGTGATCAATCAGTTACAAGATAATCACTATAAATATTTCTTGCATGTCATTTCTAAGGAAGGCCTAGTTGAGACTGGGGTTAAAGGGAAGATAACTATCAGTTGTATAATTAGAAAATTGTACAGGTCATGCATGAGGTCATTAGGAGGCCTTGGATGAATTGCTCAATCATTAATTGGGAATTTTAAAATTAATAGGGGCTCAAGTAGCCGAGGAATTCCTAACCAAGGTTGGTCAGGAAGATGAAATAAAATGGTTAAATATTGGACCAAACTTGCTTAGATCATAATAGGAACAGAGTGAGACAGTCGTTAGAGTGCAAAGGTTTCTTAGGAAGACAAATAAAATTGTATTGTTTCATGTTATTGAATTTATTCAATATACAGATAGTGGGTATTTTAGCAAATTATTTACTGAGATATATCTTGTGTTGTGTGATTGATAATTATTTCTCTTTCTTGTTCATGTGATTGTGCGATCACACTTGGTTTCTACAATTTGTAGAATTGATTTAGTATTTTGTTTTAGTACATTACATGATTAGTTGAATCTATTTAGATATTTCTACATTGTATCAAATCAAGAATCACAATAGAATAGAAGATCCAGAGGTTTTTTTTTAACATGTACATCGAGTTTGCATATTTATTCTTTAGGACCAACAACATATCAAGATTTTTTCCACTAACTTTAAACTCGAATATGCTCTTGAGGGAAATTCGAATTACATATCATGGAAGGGAAAGATGGAGCTAGTGCTAGAGAAAAACATACTAAAGTAAGTCATAGATAGTGATATTCCTCATCCTGCAACAAAAAATTCTCAACTTCTTGATGCATGGATGAAGAATGTAGCAAAGGCAAGCAAGATCTTGTTAGAAGGATTTAAATATCATATTGTCCCGAAACTCCATGGAAATAGAAATCCATATGCTATGTGGAAGGCCTTAACGTATCTATTTGAGAATAAAAATGGCCACAGGAAGTTGGAACTGAAGGAAAATCTCAAAAATATCAAGATGGAGAAGGGTGACACAATTCCAAAATACTTGAAGAAGTTCGCTCAATGTCGAGATGAGTTTGGAAGTGTTAGGGTAAAAGTTTTACAGGATGATTTGGTGAGCCTATCACTTCTAATACTTCGCATGAAATGACATAGCTATGAGGACTCAGTGAATGGGAGGGAGAACCTACCATAATGGGAGAAATTGTAGTCTGACTTGGAAAAAGAAGAGATTTGGCAGAGCACCCAAGATGGATCCTCATCAAATATTGTTGATGAGGAGAATTGTGCGTTGGATGGAAATGAAAAGAAAGGGAGAGGGAAGGAATCCCATTTGAAATTATATTTTGTCTAGGCGGTAAAGAAGCGAGATTTTTCAAAGGTAAAAAAAAGTAGTGTCATGAGATTTGATATTATGCTACAAAGTGTCCGCATAAGAAAACCAACAAGAAGTCCTCAAGAGGAGCAACAAGTGAATCACTTGCTTCACAACTCAAGTTTGATTTCACCCTCATCGCGTGCATGGTGTCATCAGTGATGAGTTCTGTGTGGTACTTATACAATGGAGCTACATTCCATATGCCCAGAAACAAAGAATTATTCAATAACTTAGAGGAGAAGGATCTCCAGATGCACATCGATATGGGAGATGAAGAGAGGTATAGCACTACCAGCATAGGTGCAATTACCTTTCAGAGGAAGTGAAGTATTCCTATCACATTAAAATATGTCATGTATGTTCCTGGATTAAGAAGAATTTGGTTTATTTTTCTATGTTGGAATATTGTGCCTATGATGTGATATTTAGTGAAGGAAAGGTGTTACTTTGTCACGAAACCATGATATTGTTGTCATTGATGTCAGCCCAAGAAACATCAGGGGCTACCCCAATATTGCATCGGAATTTTGACCTACCAATTTAATATATTCTATATCAAGAATGATTTTGATGGTTTCTACTTGTCGAGATGTTTCCGTTGATATATGGCACGCCATGAAATTCTTCACGATTTGAGAGATTCATGTTTGAAGTTTGTACCCTCAGTTAGTGGGACAAAACCCCATGGGGTTGTGGCATGGGTCATTGAAAAGTCATAATTAATATTTTTTAAGATCCTAAAATCCCTCCCACGTTCACTTGTTGAAGCCCCTCTCAACCTAAGAATTTGTATAAATTGTGATCCTCATATCCTCCTTATGCAAGGGATTTCGCCGTCTGAAATAGGTCATCATGGAATTTTCTCTCTAATTTTTTTTATATGAAGGTTTAGAAGCTAAAATTTTTATGAGGTGAAGCTAAAATCTTGAGGAAGCTCCTGTAAAAATTTCAGATCAAGGTATGCAATATTTTCGGAGATATGATCTGTGGAAGTCAATGTTTTTGAAGGCTCCTGAAATTCATCTCAAAGAGGTGACCTTGGGAAAATCATCATAACCCTCTCTCTAAGTATTGGATTGGAATTATGTAAAAAGTGGTAGATATTGCATGGAATGACGTTTTCACTCTCTCAATTTCAAAGCTGAATGGAGAAACAGTGACACGTGGCATGCCGTACAAGTCGCTCTACTGAAATAATCCATAATTACAACATTTTGGGAGATTGGGCATAAATATCTCTTGAAGAATCCAAATTTAGTCAAACCTATGGCAATCGAAAGAGGACACAAAGGAATACTAAACGACTGAAAATCACATATTGGATATCTGAAATAACAGAGATACATTGGATTCAATATTGAGCTCCTAGAAGGCAAGAAAAAGCTAGATCATGTGTTATAAAGGGCTGCAAAGGACTAGACTTTCTAGGGTAGCAAAGCAAAGAAAGGTGAAGTAGAGGGTAGAATGACAAGAACATCAACCAAGGTGTAGAACAATAGCAAGAAGTTCATAACATGAAGTCTTCAAGTGGGCAGCACTTCATATAGTCACTGTAAAGGTATAATTGTACTAAGTCATTGTAAATACATTATTGTAAAAATTGTACTAGTGTCTATCTGCTAAGATTTGAAGAGGTAGTGTTGGGAGGTCTAGGATCATCATTAGGTGGTTGTGTCATAGTTGGGGTTATGGTATAGTGTGTCTTCTTCCTCTACATCATTCTATATCATTGTAAATTCGACCATTTTCCCTGGTACGAGAGTCCATTCTTATTTTATTCTTCTATAGGGTGGTAGGGTGGTGCTAGGGTGAGTTGTAGCTCATTGGGTGTTGGGGTATCCATTCCGTTGACTACTGAAAAATATCAGGTGTTGGAGCATCCATCCAGTGGGAGCTAGAGAAGAATTCTTTTCTAGATTATAGGAATTTTGAGCTTTATTTTCAATTGGAGTTGAATATTAAAGAATTATGAGAAAAGCATTAGGTTGTTTTTTGTCCTAGAGTGAGCTTCTACCTTAAAAAATGTATGCATTTGTGTTCCTTTTGTTTACTTCTATCATTGTACAAACATTGATAATAATTGAACATTAACTAATGCTCTAATTGAAAGGAATACTAATTCACCCCCCCCCCCCCAGTATTTCCAACAATTGGATTCAGAGCTTGGTTCCTTCAATAGTAGTTTAACAACTGGAAGGAGGTCATGAAGCATACCAAGAACAGTGTACCTCTATTCAATGAAAATAATTATGCACTCTGGAAAGGAAGAATGGAGGTATATCACTTGGCGCAAGGTTACAAAGTATGGGACACTATTCAAAATGGATTTACATCAACCGCCGATGAACAAGGTAAGAAGAATTTGGTAAATGATGTAAAAGCAAAGAATATTATTATTAGTGGACTTATTGAATCTACTTATCATAAGGTGTTGGGTTGTAAAACCACCAAAAATGTATGGGACAAGCTTGATAATATATATGCCGGTGAATCGAATGTTAAAGAAGAAAATCCTCAAATATATACAGAAAAATTTGAGCAACTGAGATGAAAGAAGATTGCAACATTGTTGCATACTTCCAATACGTTGATGAAATAACCAATACTCTAGAAGGATTCGGAGAGCCAGTTAACAAGAAGACCATTATACGAAATATTCTTAGAACATTACCAGGGAGATTCAACCCAAAGGTATCAGTCTTATAATACAGTGCAAATCTAGAAAAACTCAGCAAAGAGGAATTACATGGACTTCTCATAGCATATGAAATGAGGCTTGATGAAGAAGAGGGTACTTCACATCTATAAACTATGTTCATTGCATCTAAGAAAACCAATAAGGACAAACAACCTTCAATTGAAAATACATGCACCTGTAAGTGTGAAGAAAAGAGAGATGATGGAGAAGGTCTTTCAGATGAAGAATATGCTTACTTTATGATAAAACTAAAAATTGGTACGAGAAAATTCAAAGATAAACTTCCATTGATATGTTTCAGCCATGGTGAGGTTGGGCATTTCGCAGCAAAATGTACGAACGGAAGTGATGGAAACTCAAAAGGAAAGAAAGGCTTTAAGAAATTCAACAAACAAGAAAAAAGGAAAGGATCCAAAAGGAACTTTCTCTCTAAAGAAGATAACTCATCATCCGATGAAGAAAGTATTAGCGAAGAAGAAGCCAATGAGAGAGTATTCTTTATGGCCAAGCACAATAAACAAGAGGTATCAAACAATGAAGAAGAAGGTTTGACCATAGAAGAATTTTCTAAGGAGGCAATCGGGCTTATAAAAGAGCTCAAGGCTGAGCAAATCCGTTCCAATACTCTTGAAGAACAAGTTCAAGGTCTCAAAATTGAAGTTGAAGAAGAAAAATGTATTAAAGTCACTTGAAAATAAGTTGGAAGAAAGAAACCAAGAAAGGGAAGCATTAGAAGCCGAAGTAGTCTCACTACGTAAGGAAGTGAAGAAGGGAAAAATTGTCCAAAACTATGCCAATGAGCTCCAGGGCATTAGAAGAAATCATCAACAATCAACGATATTACAACAACAAAATTGGCCTCGATTACAAAGAAGAAGAAGCAGGACCTTCTACAAAAAAATACAATGAACCTATGAGATCTGACATGCATGTATACTTCATTGGACAATATTTGCAAGAAAATCCTTGGAAGACGATTCCTTGAGGAATATTTCCATCTAGGTACCAACATATTTTTTATGGCTATTGTTATTCATGTGGAAAATTTGGTCATAAAGTTGTGGAATCTTGCACGTACCTTAGGAACCAATACAATTCCAAGAGATCCTTCAAATATCAACGTCCCAAGGCTCAACGAAACATCAATAGATTTTAACATTTAAGAAATAATACAGAATGTTACAAATGTCAGAACTTTGTACACATAGCCAGAGATTGCAGACTTGAAAATCCTCCAGAAGAATCTTCAAAACCACATGATGAATGAACATGGAAGGAGAAGAAGACTGATAATTGTGCTCTCGCTCTCAAGGCTCAAAACAATAAAGATGTGTGGTATGTTGACAGTGGTTTCTCAATGCACATGACTGGAAATAGAAGGAAATTTGTATCTCTGAAAGAGAAGAAGGATGGGACCATATCCTTTGGAAATGATGGATCTTTAAATGTTATAGGATCAGGTACCATCACTCTCGGAAGAAAAGATGTTATAGCCAAGAATGTTCTATTGGTTGAAAACATCAATCACAATCTGCTCAGTGTTGGAAAAATGTGTGATCAAGGACACACAATGCTATTCGACTCCACAAAATGTGAAATCAGGAAAGGTAGGTATGGTAAAATTGTGGCTACAGCAAGTCAATCTCCAAATGACATATATATTCTAGAGGAAGAAACTAAAGCATGTCTACTAGCTAAAGAAGATTAAAGCTGGTTATGGCACAAACGAATGGGTCACATAAACTTTGAAAATCTTGTCAGGATAAGAAAAAAGGAAGCAGTACGAGAAATGCCGAAAATCTCAAAACCTTCCAACACACTATGTGAGGCTTGTCGACATGGAAAGAAAACAAAAGTCCAATTTAAAACAAAATAACACTTTGCATCACATCCATTGGAATTGATACATACTAATCTATGTGGTCCCGTGAGAACAAAAGGGTTAGATGGAGAATTATATTTCATGTTAATGATAGACAACTATACCAGGATGACAGCCGTCAGTTTCCTAAAGAAAAAATCTGAAGCATTTGAGTGCTTTAAGCTCTACAAGGAGTTCGTCAAAAATGAAACTAATTTGAAAATAAAGTGTCTAAGATTAGATAATGGGAGAGAATTTACTTCCAAATTATTTCAGCAATATTATGACAAAATGGAATAAAAAGACAAATTTCAACAACACGAACACCTCAACAAATGGAGTTGTTGAAAGAAAGAACACAACCGTACAAGAAATGGGTAGAAAAATGTTGAAGGACTCAAAGTTGGATGAAAATTTCTGGGTTCAAGCAATTGATACGACAGTCTTCATTATCAACTGAAGTCTTCTCAGAAATAATTGAAACAAGACCCCATATGAATTATGGAAAGGAAAAATAACTAATGTAAAATATTTCAGAATCTTCGAAAGAAATGTTATATCAAAAGAGAAGATCAAAATTTCAGTAAGTTTGAATAAAGTGTTGATGAAAGTACCTTTGTTGGTTACTCACTCAAATGAAAGGCCTATAAATGTTATAATCTAAGAAGAAAACAGATAGTGGAGAGCATAAATGTTACATTTGATGAATATGGTGTTCTAACAAGTAATGATGAGGATCTAGAATCTTTGAAACGTAATACGGAGGTTGAAAAAGACACAAATAAAATTCTAGAAGAAGAAGCAACTATCAACCAGGAAGAATTAAACAATGATCATCAAGATATACCAGAACAAAAATAAGAAGCTCCTCCAAAGAGAACAAAAGAATTGATTCAAAATAACCATCCATCAAATCAAATCATTGGTGACATAAATGAAGGTTGACAGCTTCGTTCGTCACAAGAAGCTCACATTGCTTTTTTAGCAACCTTTGAGCCTAGTATTTTTGAGGAAGCTAGCCAGAATGAACATTGGGTAGCATCTATGAATGAAGAATTGGATCAAATCGAGAAGAATAACACCTGGGAATTAGTTCCATGACCAAAATATAAAAATGTCATTGGGACTAAATGGGTGCTCAGGAACAAACTGAATGAAGATGCACAGGTTACTAGAAACAAAGCAAGATTGGTTTGCAAAGGCTATGCACAAGTGGAAGGAATTGATTTGGACAAAACATTTGCACCAATTGCTAGAATGGAATCCATTCGAATGTTTCTCGCCTATGCATGTTCAAGAAAAATAAAAGTCTACCAAATGGATGTTAAGTCAACATTTTTGAATGGAGAATTAGAAGAAGAAGTTTACATCGAACAACCCGAAGGTTTTCTACTATCAGAAAAAGAAGACTATGTTTTCAGGTTAAAGAATGCTCTATATGGTCTCAAGCAGGCTCCCAGAGCATGGTATGCTCATCTTGATGGATATCTATGTCAAAAAGGGTTCAAGAAAGGTATTGTTGATAGAAATATTTATTTAGAAATAGATAAAGATAATTTAACAATTGTTGAGGTATATGTGGATGATATAATATTTGGTAGCAATGATGATCAACTAAGTAAGAAATTTTCTACAAATATGAAAAGTGATTTTGAGATGTCTTTGCTTGGTGAGCTGACATACTTCTTAGGGCTTCAAATATCTCAGCAAGAGAAAGGAATATTTATATGTCAAGCCAAGTACATCAAGGAAATGCTCAAGAAATTCAAAATGGAAGATTTCAAACCCGTCCTTACTCCGATGGTAACAGGTTGCAAATTGAGCATAAACGACTCATCTAAGGATGTGGATCAGAGGTTGTATAGATGTATGATTGGTAGTCTTCTATATGTAATAGCTTCCAGACCAGATGTTATGCAAGAAGTTGGACAAGTAGAAAGATTCCATGCAGCACCAAAAGAAACACATATTATTGTTGTCAAAATAATTCTTCGATATCTAAAAGGCACAAAATAATATGGCTTGTGGTATCCCAAGGGTAACAATCTCATTATTCAAGCCTTTAAAGATGTAGATTGGGTAGGAAGTGTTGATGATTGTAAGAGTACTAGGGGAGGAGCATTCTATCTAGGTGGTTGTCTCGTATCATGGTTGAGCAAAAAAAAAAACTCAATCTTGTTATCTACAGCAGAAGCATAATACATTGCAGTGGCAACATGTTTTACTCAAGTCCTTTGGATGAAACAAACTTTGCAATATCTTCAAGTATAGTTTACTGAGCCTATTCCCATATTCTGTGATAACTCTAGTTCGATCAGCATCTCTAAGAATCCTATCATGCATTAAAAAACAAAACACATTCCAATGAAATATCATTTTGTTAGAGAACAAGTCGCTGAAAAGAATATCAAACTTGAGTACGTTGGCACAAAAGAACAAATCGTTGATATATTCAGTATACGTTTACCTCATGAAGCATTTGAATATCTTCGCCAGAAGCTTGGGATTCTCCCAAGTTCTCATTTGATTTTCCTTATTCACAATATAAAGGGGGAGTGGAAGTGTGTATAGGTACGCAGGCTGGTTGTGTGTTAGGGGGAGTTATCCTTTGCTGTTGATGTCAAAGGGGGAGAGAATGTTGTAGGAAGAGGTGTCATGATTGCAGGGGGAGTACTTGTGTTGCCATCAATGACAAAGGGGGATATTGTTGATCAACGGTTGTCATTGATGTCAACCCAAGCAGCACCAGGCGCTACCCCAATATTTCATGGGAATTTTGACCTACCAATTTAATATATTTTGGATCAATAATGCTTTTTATGGTTTCCACTTGTCGAGATGTTTCCGTTGATATATGGCACACACATAATTCTTCACGGTTTGAGAGGTTCATGTTTGAAGTTTGTAACCCCAGTTATTGGGATAAAACCCCATGGGGTTGTGGCATGGGTCATTGAAAAGTCATAATTAATATTTTTTAAGCTCTTAAAATCCCTCCGATGTTCACTTGTTGAAGCCCCTCTCAACCTAAGAATTTATATAAACTGTGATCCCCATATCCTCGTTGTGCAAGGGATTTCTCCATTTGAAACAGGTCATCGTGGAATTTTCGCCCTAAATTTTTTTCTACGAAGCTGAAATTTTTATGATTTGAAGCCAAAATATCGAGGAATCTCCTGTAAAAATTTCAGATCAAGGTGTACAACATTTCCAGAGATATGATCTATGGAAGTTAGTGTTTTTTCAAGCTCCTGAAATTCATCTCAAAGAAGTGACCTTGGGAAAAGCGTCATAAATATCCCTTTGAATATCTGATTGGAATTATGTAAAATGTGGTAGATAGTGCATGGACTGTAGTTTCCTCTCTATCAATTTCAGAGCTGAATGAAGAAACAGTGACACGTGGCATGCCATACAAGTTCACTCTACTGAAACAAGCCATAATTAGGGCATTGTGAGAGATTGGGCATAAATCGCCTTGAAGAATCCAAATTGGGTCAGAAATGTGGCATTAGAAATACAACTCAGAGAAACAATACATGACTGAAAATCACATATTAGGGATTTGAAATAAAAATGATACACCAGATTTAATATCAAGCTCCTAGAAGGCAAGAAAAAGCTAGATCATGTGTTGTCAAGGGCTGCAAAGGACCAGAATTTATAGGGCAGAAAAGAAAATCAAGGTGTAGTAGAGGGTAGCATGACATGAGCAGCAACCAAGGTGCAAAACAACGTCAAGAAGTTCATCACATGAAGTCTTCAAGTGGGCAACACTACATATAGTCACTGTAAAGGTATCATTGTACTAAGTCATTGTAAATACATTATTGTAAAAATTGTACTAGTGTCTATCTGCCAAGAGTTGAAGAGATAATGTTGAGAGGTCTAGGATAATCATTAGGTGGTTGTGTCATAGTTGGGGTTATGGTATAGTGTGTCTTCTTCTTCTACATCATTCTATATCATTGTAAATTTGACCATTTTCCCTGGTACGAGAGTCCATTCTTATTTTATTCTTCTATAGGTTGGTAGGGTGGTGCTAGGGTGAGTTGTAGCTCATTGGGTGTTGGGGTATCCATTCAGTTGACTATTAAAGAATATCAGGTGTTGGAGCATCCATCTAGTGGGAGCTAGAGAAGAATTCTTTTCTATATTATATGAATTTTGAGCTTTATTTTCAATTGGAGTTGAATATTAAAGAATTATTAGAAAAGCATTAGGTGGTTTTTGTCCCGAAGTGGGTTTCCACCTTGAAATCTGTGTGCATTTTTGTTCCTTTTGTTTAGTACTATCATTGTACAAACAATGGTAATAATTGATGATTAACTAATGCTCTAATTGAAAGGAATATTGATTCACATCGTCCCCCTCTCATTATTTCCAACAGAGATAGCTGAAAAATATTGAGGTTTGAGTAAATAACCTCTACAAATTGGATGTAGAATATTGTGTTTCCTTGAGCATGAAAGAAAATAAGGTGCAAGGTTAAGACATCGGTGAGTTATGGCATATGATATTGGGCCATATACACCATCGCGCTTTCAAGATCGTGTTGTAATATTACCAAATGGGGAAGCAGCTATATATGAACACAAAACTGGAAATCGCAGTGAATGAATCAAAACACCATGATATGAGAAAAATGTACAACCATATTATTAAACATATCAACAAATAATAGGCACAAGATCTTGAGGATCTGGTAACTCAAGCAATACAAAACAAGCCTCCTCTAAGAAAATATGTAAATACATGTAAAAATACTTCCATACAAGTGCCATGAGCCATGACAGTGTAATTTTAGGGCATACCTACTACAGATTTGATATATCAATAAGGATATGTTGTTATATAGCTCAAACAATTCCAGGAACAAAGATCTAAGCTCCCAAGCACATTTCCAAGACAACCCAGAAAGGGTTTCCTAAAATACTTAAAAATGAAGAAATACAAATATGGCCCTACGGCTGAATAATCTCTACAATTGGATAGATGATAGGAGGTTTGTTGATATTATCTAGAAATGTATGAAAACTCCTCCTATTGATTCTCTAAATGAGAAGATAATCCCCTCACTAAAAATCTATCTCCCCCAACTAGTGCTCAAAATCATTCACTGCAACTGCACACTGAAATAACACAGTTCCTTTAGAAAAATGCGTTGTAAATGATAGCAGTACCTTAGCCTAATGTTGGATGATGAAATAAAGCTTAGGGGTTCTCTTTTCTGGTCTCTTAATGGAAGGAAACTTTCTTCCAACTGAAATCAAGCAAGGAAGTGACCCAAATCAACTCTCCTCTACTGCACCCTGGAACACAACACAATACTTTGCAGAAACTACGGTATACAACAAAGATGTAGCTTGGCCTAATGCCAGATAGTGGAAAATATAGTGATTCTTCCAAGAGGACTCTCAAGGAAGGAGGTAGGATTCCCACTTGGGAACACACTGTGCTAAACAACACTGCAATCTTAGCTAAACAGCCGAAGAGAACAACAAGTCTAAACAGACATATCAAAATAATAATCAAAACATAATCCCATATGGTTGCCATCATCTTCCTTATATAAGTTATGATCTTCCTCACCCTTGGCCCCACTAAATTAGGTCAATACCTCCATGCAATCAATATCCCTCCAAAACTATGGTGACCCACCATGAATGCCACTACTCCATAACAACACTGTTTGATTTGGTCAAAGTTGACCCATTCTTCAAGCTCCAGTCCATTTTCACACCTAATAGTCTTCAATCCATCTTTTAGGTGACCTCAATTCACACTAGGAGTGTATTTTATTCCTACTAAGGATATTTATGGGTCTCCATACCCTCTTATTCCTCTATCTAAGAGCAAAATCAAAATTTAATATTCCAATTAGCTATGTGCTAATTTAGGAATATTACAGTCCTCCCCTCCAAAATGTTGCTTGTGCTCAAGCAACTATAAGGATAGAGCTGAAGAGCCTCTCCTCTTCCTCCTGTAGAATTCTCATATGATAAATTCCTTCAATGAGCAATGTTTTGTCTCATCAATAAGTCTCCAAGTTCCTCCTCCCAAGTGTATAAGTATGCCTTTGGTGAAAAATCCAAATGAATATCATCATGAAAAAGTGGCATATCCATGGAAGCAACTATATGTGGTCTAGAGGCCTTCTTGAGGCATGCAATCTATAATATATTGGGAACTATCATTCCCATGTGAAGCCTCCATCCCCAAGCTATCATCCACAAAAAGTGAGTCGCCCTCCAACATAGCAACTCATGAAAAATATCCTCCACCTTTAGCTCCTGCAATGTAGATGGGTTGCATAACTGAACATGGTAGACAAAATGGCCTACCCCACACTGTCTCTCTCTCCACTTATGGAAAGTGTAGAGTTGCTACTGATATTGGGTTGCAATAATGTTGTCCTCAATATACAAAAGGACAAATGGATCTCCAATGACCCCTCCTTTAATTTCATGAGCCCAAAGCATTCCATAAAAAGTGAATGGTACATCATCACCATGTGGTATCCAAATTAGAAGATTCCTAAAGGTTATATGCAAGTTTGGATGGTACCAATGGTTTTTCCAGTGGATACAACGTAGTTTTACCAATTTTTGTTTTAGAACATCATGTGGCAAGTTGTCTCCCAACAAGTTGCTATTTGTGCATGTTTTCTCATCTACTATGAGATAGTAAATGGCACTATAAATCAGCTATGAATAGCAAGAATAACACAACATTTTCCCAAAGTCATGCAAGTAAGGGCTATCTCCATCACAAATGTTGGCCCTAGAGTGACCATGAAACCCAAAGATAATCTTGCCATCTTGTGGAGCAATGCACTATTCATAGATGGTGAGAGAATGAAAATAATTTATGAAATGATCAATAAGTACAGAAATACATTTCTTACCATGCATTGTGATTAGGATGAAATTGAGGTCCATAGGTGGGCCCTCCCATGAAAATCTCCTCATAAAGGTCTGCAAAATGAAGGGATGCATACTCCCCTTGGAAGACTCTATCAATCAAAACATACTCCCAAGTGACATCGCTATTGGACTTAATGATAAGGCTCTTGCCACTCCATCACTCCATTATTTGACATGCAATATGTCAAAGTCATCCACCATCATGTTACTATGTGTGGGAGACTTCCTCCTATGCGGAAGTACCTCCTGATCCTTCAATGATGAAGGGTAGCCTTCTTGCACTTTGATTGCGTCATTACTTTCTTCTTAAACATCCTGCAAAGTATGGGAGATATTCAGCCCATACTCTCCCAAGAGTAGCCAAAGCAACAATAGCTCTTGTTGCCTCCTTTGTAATATTCCTAAAATTAGCATGTAGCTAATAGGAATATTAAATTTTGATCGTTGCACCTAGTAGATGAATAAATGGCGGAAAAAGACCCATACTTAACGTATATTAGCATAAAATCCCTCTTGGTGTGAAAAAGGGATATCTTAGTGGCTGGATGTTGCACTTTCCATGTATGAACAGGAAAAGAATCATGTTGATTCAGTCAAGTTGACCAAGTCAACAACGCAGTATGGAGGAGTAGTCTTGATAGAGCTACAACGCAGTTTTGGAGTGAAAGTGTTCACATGGTGTTGGAAACCCTAATAGGTGGGACACAAGGTGAGGAGGCTCAGAAACCTTATAAGGAGGAAGATAGCAGACATTTGGGGTTAGCTGGGATATTATTGATTTTGTTTGTTTAGACTATTTGCAGTCTTATGTTGTTTAGCAAAGTTGCAGTATTGTTTAGCACAAGGCATTCCTGCTTAGGGATTCCTTCTCCTTCATTGAGTGATATCTTGGAGGAGCATTGTTTAGAAATTTTCCACATTTAGACTTGAGGCCAAGCATCATCCTTTAGCTACAACGTTATTCTTGTAGCAGGAAACGCTATTTTACAGGGTGTTGTAGTGGTAAGATCACAACACCCGCTTTCTGAGCTTATATTTCAGAGGAGGGAGCCTACCTCTCTTTGCAAGATATGTACGGGAGGTTTCTGAGCATATTGGACATCTTGGCATGTGGCCAAAGTAGCTCCCATAATTTACAACATAGTTCTCTGAGGAAAATGCGTTATTTTCCAGAGTGCTGTAGTAGCAGGGTTTGAACCCTTACTTGTGGGATTATCCCTTGGAGGAAGGGCCAACCCTTCTCCCGAAAAGATCTTTACTTCATTATTATTCTGTAATTTTTATATTGAAGCCATATTTATTTAGTGCTATAGTAAAACTATGTTTTTCAGATCCATATCTACAGATTTTCATTTTTATACATTGTACTCTCATGAAACCCTTGCCGGGTTGATCCTATTTTGTATAAAAAGAAAGAAATCTCCACTTTCTCAGCCATTGGATTATTGTACACTCCTGATCTCTTATTTATCATTATTTTCTACACAAAACCCTCACTAGAATCACGTTGTATATGATTCATTTCTTTTTGTATGAGTTGAGCTATGCGGTTTGGGCTTATTTGAGTTGCATTGACTTGCAGAGATCTGTTTATGTTGGCTAGAGTTATTTGTTTCACCTATAATTCTGCATGTGAGTTTTATATGATGTATTCTAAGGGATCCAAGTCCCATTCCTCACAAGTGTAGCATTATTTTCTGAAGACAGTTGTTTTATGCCCTATATTGTTGTATTTCCCCACTTGGGAAGGAGGATATAGGCCATATGCTTGTTGAGGTTCTTTCATATGCTAGTGAGATGTTGTTTTACATATAATGAGCTACTCTACATTTCCATGCTCATGATTTTCTGAAGCTCCAACTCTAGAATATCTTGAGATATTCTATTTGTTGTAGAAAATCCCTATTTTGGGATATTACAGTGGTATCAAAGCAGCTATCTTGGCTTAGCCTGTGGATTTCAGATCCAATCAAAAGATAAAATAAGAGGAGGACAAAATGATGGAGAGGATGAGATTACTCTCATAAATTTTCAAATCTAAGAGAAAGGAAGAAAGGTGCAAGGAAAATCCAAGAGGGTTTTAAGAAGGAGAAAGCTGCAGTGAGACCTCTAGAAGGTTTCAAGAAGAAGAAGAAGATCAATGCACTTACTATTCTCATAGAGGAAGTGGAGAGTAATAATACCACATAGAACATGAGATCCTAAGTGGGTATTTGGCAGAGTACAAGTTCCAACCTAGGGCTTTCAAAGAGACCCTAGATTTTCCTTAGTTTATCTAATTGAGGGAAGGAAGAAGGCCATGTAGTAAGAGGATGATAAGGGGAAATAGATTCCTATTTTCTACCTTTGATGGATCACCCTTATGTAGAGTAGAATCTTGGGTGATGAAGTTAGAAGCATTTTTCCTACTACATCCAGTAGTGGAAAAAGAGGTTGTGGAGATCTTAGCACTGCACTTGGAGGGCAAGGCCAACACTTGGTGGTTCAGCCATGTGAGTCATGCAAGAGTTTCCAATTTTTCAGATTTCACTCATTGGGTAATCAGAAGCTTTTCCAGTAGAAGATCAGAGAAGGAGGAGCCCTCTTCTCCACTTGAGGAGCCTTGTACCAGCACTGTCACAATCATGGAGGGGTAGCCATATGTAGCAGTAGTTGGATCATCCAATACAATAGAGGAAGGAACTCTTGTAGCCACACAATATGTTCCCAGGACTCACCAAGGTATGCATGGATTTCCATTTGTTATCCTTTCAAGAAATCTTATGGCAAATCTTGGGGAATTGTCTCCACATGGTCAAGGATCAAGACACAGTAATGATGTGGAGCAACAAGCTTACACAGCGTCGTGAAAATTTGGATTGATCCAAGAAGGGATGAACATTCATTCCTTCGCACCTTTATTGATTTGCATGTAGCATGAGTAGTTCGGGTGAAAGATTGTGGAGGAAATGTTGAGTGTTGTGCCACTTATTGATGATGTTTTACTTTCAGTGCACTTGGATCCTATTAGATTCAAGAGGATCCTTGATGAGAGGTCTTTCCTAAAATATCTCCAAGGGATTACATCTCAACTTCCCATGAGGTGTAAGGAGAAAGAGATGCTTTGGGAGATTGGTAGTCTTCATTGGGAAGATACAAAGGGGGAGAATGATTGTATTCATCCACATTTGGATGAATGGAGGTGGATGGAAAGCAAGAGGTTGGTTAGCCACTTGCATATCTATGACACAGGGCAACAAAAAGCAAAGATGCGTTGCCTGCTCTTGAGAAAGTTTGGCCATCTTCAATCCTACCCTTTGTCAAGAGGAATGTGGTGGATGGAGGCAGGCATGGCACCCATATGATAGAACAACAGATAACTTGTTTGTATCGGGAATCATACAAGACAACCATCATGATCTTACTATATGGATTGTATGAGGGAGAGATGAGGGAGCAGCAACAGTTTTTTTTGCTATCATTACACTTGGGAGAGTATGGGCATAAATTTTCCCATACTTTTCATGATATTTCCAGAGGGAAGGAAGGAAAATTAAAAGTGCAAGGAGGCTACCCTTCAGCATTGGAGGATTATGAGAGGCTTCCATGTAGGAATAATATCTTCTCACATAGCAGCATGTTGGTGGATGGCTTTGGCATATGGAATTTCAAGGGGAGAAGTCATGGAGCCTTATCACTAAGGCCCATAGTGCTGTCACATGGGAGTATGTTCTTATTGATGGAGTGTTCCAAGGAGAGTATGTATCCCTTCCTCTTGCAGATTCTTATGAGGAGATTCTCATGGGAGGACTCATTCATAGGCCTCACTTTCATCCTACTCACTATGTATGGTAAGAAATGAATTTATGTACTTGTTGATTACTCCATTGAGTATTTCTATCTTTTGGAATCTAGGCTTCTGTGATCCATAATATAATTTAGTAGAAATTCTTTCGGTAAAAATCACATGTAAAAGAACGTGGTCGACGCGTTTCGAACCAACCAGTGTGGTTCATCATCAGGACTATGAGAGATCAGATCCAGACATTAAGTATAAATAGATGTAGAAATGGCTCAACTAGACATTATTTACTTTTTCTTAGTCAAACTAGCCGTTATCCTAACGGCTAGTTGAGCCATTTCTACATCTATTTATACTTAATGTCTGGATCTGATCTCTCATAGTCCTGATGATGAACCACACTGGTTGGTTCGAAACGCGTCGACCACGTTCTTTTACATGTGATTTTTACCGAAAGAATTTCTACTAAATTATTTCTATCTTCTCACCATATATGAATAGTGCATTGCTCCACAAGAGAGCAAGAGTATTTTTGGGTTTCATGGTCACTTTAGGGCCAATATTTGTAATGATAGTAGCCCATCTATACATGAATTTGGGCAAGTAAATTGTTATTTTTATTATGTACAACTGATATACATTGTTGCTTAATACCCCATGGTGGAGGAGAAAACATGCACAGCTTGTAACTCATTGAAAAACAACTTGCCACATGATATTCTCAAACATCAGTTGGGAAGACTTCACAACATCCACTTGGAGAACCATTTGTACCATCCAAACTTGCACACAAAATTCAAAATTTTTCTGATTTGGATGCCATATGGTGATGATCTTCCATTCATCTTGTATGGAATGGTTTGGGTTGACATGGCTCATGACTTTGGAGAAAGGGCCCTTGGAGACTCAATCTTCTTCTTGCCATTGGAGGGAAATCATGTTGCAGCCCAAGATCAACATGCCCTCTACACTTATCATAAGTGGAGAGGAGGACAGTGTGGGATAGGCCTTCTTACCTATCATCTTCATCTATTTAGCCCACCCACACTTCATGAGGCAAAGGTGGAGGAGATTATTCATGAGTTACCATGTTGGAGGGTGACTCATTTCATATGGATGATAACTTGGGGGTGGAGGTTTCACTTGGGGGATGAGAATTTCCCATGCATTTCACACTCCATGACTTGAGAGGACCTCTATAAATCACATAGTTGTCTCCTTGAGTATGTTACTTTTGCATGATGATAGCCATTTGGGATGTACACCAAATGCTAATTGGTTTGCCTGGGGGAGGAACTATGAGGTTTCATTGTTGAGACAACATCTTATTCTTTGGGGGAGCTCATCATATGGGGATGGTACAAGAGGAGGGAAGGATACTTTCCAATTCTATCCTTGAAGTTTCTTGAGGACAAGAAACATTTGGGAGGGGAGGATAGTAATATTCCTAAAATTAGCATGCAGCTAATAGGAATATTAAATTTTTATCTTTGCACCAAGTAGATGAATAAATGGGGGAAAAAAACCCATACTTAGCTTGTATTAGCATAAAATCCCTCTTGGTGTGAAAGGGTATATCTTAGTGGCTAGATTTTTCACTTTCCATGTATGAAAAGGAAAGAAACATGTTGATTCAGTCAAGTTGACCAAGTCAACGATGCAGTATGGAGGAGCAGTCTTGATAGAGCTACAATGCATTTTTGGAGGGAAAGTGTTCACATGGTGTTAGAAACATTAATAGTTGGGACCCAAGGTGAGGAGGCCCAAAAACCTTATAAGGAGGAAGATAGTAGACATTTGGGGTTAGTTGGGATATTATTGATTTTGTCTATTTAGACTATTTGCAGTCTCCTGCTATTTAGCAAAGTTGTAGTGCTATTTAGCACAAGGCATTCCTGCTTAGGGGTTCCTTCTCCTTCATTGAGTGATCTCTTGGAGGAGAATTCTTCAGCAGTTTTCCACATCTAGGCTTGAGTCCAAGCATCCTCCTTTAGCTATAGTGTTATTCTTGTAGCAGGAAATGCTGTGTTGCAGGGTGTTGTAGTGGGAAGATCACAACACCCACTTTCTAAGCTTATCTTTCAGAGGAGGGAGCCTACCTCTCTTTGCAAGATTTGTACAGGAGGTTCCTGAGCATATTGGACATATTTACATGTGGCCCAAGCAGCTACCATCATTTACAACGCAGTTCACTGAGGAAAATACGTCATTTTCCAAAGTGTTGCAGTAGTAGGGTTTGAACCCTTGCTTGTGAGCTTATCCCTTGGAGGAAGGGCCAAGCCTTCTCCCGAAAATATCTGTACTTAATTCTTATTTTGTCATGTTTATATTTCAGCCATATTTATTCAGTGCTATAGTATAACTACACTTTTCAAATCCATATCTGAAGATCTGCATTTTTATACATTTTACTCTCATGAAACCCTTACCGGGTTAATCCTATTTTGTATAAAAAGAAAGAAATATCCATTTTCTAAGCCATTGGATTGTTGTACACTCATGATCTCTTATTTCTCATTATTTTCTGCGTAGACCCTCACTGGAATCACGCTGTATATGATTCAGTCATTTTTGTATGAGTTGAGATATGTGGTTTGGGCTGATTTGAGCTGCATTGACTTGGGGAGATCTGTTTATGTTGGCTAGAGTTATTTGTTTCACCTCTAATTCTGCATGTGAGTTTTATATGATGTATTATAAGGTATTCAAGTCCCATTCCTCACAAGTGTAGCGTTATTTTCTAAAGACAATTTTTTTATGCCCTATATTGATGCATTTCCCCACTTGGGAAGGAGGATATAGGCCATATGCTTGCTGAGGTTCTTTCATCTGCTGGTGAGATGTTGTTTTACATCTAATGATCTGATATACATTTCCATGCTCATGATTTTCTGAAGCTCCAACTCTAGAATATCTTAAGATATTATATTTGTTGTAGAAAATCCCTATTTTGGGATATTACATCCTCACACCTCCATCATACAAATCATGAGGTGAAAACATGATGATTGACATGAAGAATTTCATATCAACATAATGCACCCAAAATAATTTCTTCCATATGATGCAAGTGCCATGCCAAGTCCCATCCACCAACATACTCTTTGAAATAGAATGTATCATATGATGACCAAACTCTTTCAAGAGTAGCCAACGTAGTATTGCCTCCTGCTACCATGTGTCACAGATCTGCAAGTGGCTTTCCAACCTCTTGCTCATAATCATGACCCATCCAACCAATGATGAGTATCTATTATCATGCTCAAAATTGGTATCCCTCCAATTGAGAATACCATCCTCCCAAATCAGATTTCTATCTTTGCATTTCATGGGATGCTGAAATGAAATCTCCTAGAGATATCCAAATGAAGACCACTCATCAATGACCATGTTGACCCCATAAGGATCCCAATATACTAAAGGAAAAGTCTTCTCATTGAGCTGTGAAGTGCTCATCAAGAAAAATACATCATCACAATGGAAGATAATATGTCTCTCATCAACCATCCACCTATCCCTCGCTACACATGTAGAATGGTCATTGGAATGCCCAAATAATGGCTAGGCCCCAAAATCATCACATCTGATCAATGATAGAGTTGCTAATCTCCATGATGGTGCATATGCTATCTTAATATTATGCTCAATGTTTAACACATAGTTCTGAATTGCTTTGCTCAGACAATGTTCATCCCATCCTACAAAATTCTACAATCCAACCCCAAGAGTTGTGTGCAGCTCAACTATGATATAATACGATGAATATATATCACCTCCCTAAAAAAATCAAGGGTCCTCAGTGCAGTGATAGTGTGATGCTCCAAATCAGCAATGTACTTTGACCCTAGGTCATGCAAAGGTATATTACCAAAATCCTCCATAAAATGTGTTGAAATAATAGAAGGTGGAGACATGTGTATACCTTGGTAAAGCTTGGGAACATCTTGTACTGCTACAAGGTTTCCTTCCTCCCGTGTGATGTCTTCCCCAACTACTGATGATGATGGCTTCTCCTCTATGGCTGCATCAACGCTGGTACAAGTCTCTTCCTCCTCATGCATCTCCAAAATAATGCATGGGACTCTAAATGTCAAGAGATCAAGACCACTTTGCAAAGGTGCAAGTGTTCTTTCTCCTGATGCAAGTGCTCCTGTAGAAAGTGTTAGTGAAGGCCTCTTCTCCTCTGATTTCTTCTTGTCAAACTTATTGATTAGCCTATGAGTAAAATATGCATATAAAGTCACTCTTGCATGACTCAAATGGCTTAACCACCAAATGTTTTCTTCAGCCTCAAGGTACAGCGCTGCAATCTCAACAACTTCTCTTTCTACTACTGGATGTAGCAGAAAAAATTCATCCAAATTCATTCCCCATGCTCTTGATGTATCTGTGGGTGACCCATAAAATGTAGGCAATAGAAATCTATTGCTGCAAGGTATTCTTTCTTCTTTGAGCTGAATGAACTTTGGGAGACTTAGATTCTCCTTGAAAGTTCTAGGTGGAGACTTATATTCTGTAAGATACTCACTTAGAATCTCATGATATAAGTGTCCTCCATCTCCAAGCATTTTTTTGTCTTCTTCAAAAGGAAAGGGCATAGTATGTTTCTTTGGATCTCTATGCAATACCAGATCTCCTTTTTGCTGATAGGAAGTAGATGGACCTTCCTCATCTTTAAACCATAGTGTGGTTTCACACCTTTCTCCATTTTTCTTTGCTTGAAATCCTTGGTGAGGTCCCTCTTAGATATGAAAAGATATGAGATAAAACTCATACTTTCCATCATTCTGATATCTTTCTCCTCTTCTTATTCTCCTGATAGCATAATGGCTGAGATCCATAGGATGAGCCAAGATTATGCTCTGATACCACTATAATATTCCCAAATGGGGAAGCAACAATATATGAACACAAAACTAGAAATAGTAAGGAATGAATCAACACACCATGATATGAGACAATTATAAAACCATCTTATTAAACATATCAACACATAATAGCACAAGATCTTGAGGATCTAGTCACTCAAGTAATACAAGACAAGCCTCCTCTAAGCAAATATGTCAACATGTAAAAAAACTACCATACAGGTGCCATGAGCCATGAAAATGTAGTTTTAGGGCATAACTACTGCAAAAATGATATATCAATAAGGATCTGCTGTTATATAACTCAAACAATTCCGGGAACATAGATCTAAGCTCCCAAGCACATTTCCAAGACAACCCGAAAAGGGTTTCCTAAAATACACAAAAATGCAGAAATAAAAATATGGCCCTAGGGCTGAATACTCTCTGCAACTATATAGATGATAGGAGGTTTGATGATATGATATGGAAATTTATGAAAACTCCTCCTATTGATTCTCCAAATGAGAAGTTTATCCCCTCATTGAAAATCTATCTCCCCCAACTAGGGCTTCAAATCCATCACTACAACTGCACACTGAAATAACGCAGTTCCTTCATAAAATTATGTTGTAACTGATAGAAGTACCTTAGCTTGATGTTGGATGATGAAGAAAATCTCAGGGGTTCTCTTTGCTGGTCTCTCAATGGAAGGAAACTTTCCTCCAACTGAAATCAAGCAAGGAAGTGACCCAAATCAACTCTATACTACTGCACCCTACAACACAACACAATACTCTACAGAAACTGTGTTTTACAAAAAATATGTAGCTTGGCCTGATGGTAGATGGTGGAAAAGGTAGTGCAATACTCTCCCAAGAGGCCTCTCAAGGAAAGAGGTGGGATTCCCGCTCGGGAACACCCAGTGCTAAACAAGATTGCCATCTTAGCTAAACAGCTGAAGAGAGCAACAAGTCTAAACAGACATATCAAAATAATAATCAAAACATAATCCCATATGGTTTCCATCCTCTTCCTTATATAATTTATGAGCTTCCTCTCCCTTGACCCCACTCAATTAGGTCACTACCTCCATGCAATCAATCTCCCTCCAAAACTGCATTGTCCCACTATGAGTGCCACTCCTCCATAACAAAGATGTTTGATTTGGTCAAAGTAGACCCAGTCTTCATGCTCCAGCCCCTTTTCACACCTAAAGGTCTTCAATACAACTTTTAGGTGACCTCCATTCACACTAGGAGTGTCTTTTATTCATACTAAGGATATTTATGGGTCTCCATACCCTCTTATTCCTCTATCTAAGAGAAAAATCAAAATTTAATATTCCAATTAGCTATGTGCTAATTTGGGAATATTATACATGCAAAAAATATCTACAGGACTTCCAAAGGGGTCACTTGCACAACACAATACATGCAAAGGGTGTACATTGGGGAAGTATACCAAATCCACCTTTCATGAGAAGGAAAGCCGAGAAAAATTGATCCTAAAGCGAGTTCACATAGACGTGTGTGGACCATTCTTGAAATCCTCCACAACAAAAAATAGGTATTATGTGATTATTGTATATGATATTTCACAAAAGAGTTGGATTTTCTTCATCAAAATAAATATCAGACGTTCTCCAAGTTTTATGAGTTTAAAGCACTTTTTGAGAATGATAGAGAGAAGAAGGTGAAGGCTCTAATGGGTGACAATGGTGGAGATTATGTCTCTAATAAATTCAATAAATTTTGTGCTTTAGAAGGAATTTGAAGGGAATTGATAGCACATAGTAACCCACAACATAATGGGGTTGCATAAAGGAAGAACAAAACTATTGTGGGAGAAGCAGAAGACATGTTGCATGATCAGGGCCTATCATTACAACTGTGGGATGAAGCATCCCATACAACATGATTTTTTCAGAACAAAAGTCCTCATCCGATATTTAGGATGAGTGCGCCTGAGGAAGATTTTTCAGGTAAGAGACCATATGTGTCACATTTTAAAAATTTTGGTTCATCAGTTTATTGCAATGTGACCAATGATGGCAGGAAGAAACTAGAGCCAACATCTTAGTTGGAAATATTTGTGGGGTGTAGTGATACACCTCACAACTATTGGGTGTACATGCCAGCATATAGGATGAAAGTGGTCAAAAGAGATGTGAAATTCAATGAAGAAAAGGCCATATGAATTCCCCTAACACATTACAACCTCCATCTCAAGGTGGATTCAATGTCATATAATCCATATCAACTACTCATATAATCCATGCTCTTTAGTATACCAAAGAGATAGAAATTTATGCTTATTTTCCCATAAGAAACTACAAACCCTATATTCTCCTTGCAAACCTTAGCCTCTATAAAAAAAGAAACAAAGTTCCTACATAATTTACAATTTCATGAATTTGAAAATTCCACCAATTCAGTGACACTCCAAAAACAAATTTAGAAAACAAAATGCCTAGGTTTAAAGACTCCTTGTGTGGAATTGATCACCATGGTGTCACTCTATAGTAAATATTTTCTGGTGGACTCACCAATATAACTTATTTTGATCCTTCACCATATATTTTGTTGAAGGAATTTATTATGTTGGGATATATCTTACACAATATTTCTAGTGGCCCTATGTTTCTATGACACACAACTAAAATATGTCATGAGTAGACGACAAAAAGTAAATGTTTCAATCCCTCTAATAGTACATTAACACTCTCACCCATTCACTCAACACACCATAGACTCAACATGCCTTCCCCCACCGTGTAAGTTGGCCTTTATTTTCAGAAGATTAGGAATCAAAGGGTAAGCATGAAGAGGGTGCCATTTTATCAAGACGAGACTCTCATAAGGATAAGCAGTTTAATGAGAAAGAAAATAACAATATTTACCACTCACTTCTTACCATTGCCAAACCATAAGAAAAACCCTAAAAATGTCGTTCTTAAAATCTCTTCCATAGTTTCCTAATTTCATTCAAGTAGAATATCATAATTTCTTATGGCATTGATGGTGCAATAATTTTTTTATTCTCTTAAAGGAAATATTTCTAGACATTCACCCAATCAATCAAATAATCGAGTCAAAATTAATGGAAATGAATGAATAAGAGGGTATGTCAGGGAGTCTCAGCGAGTGTCAGGCATGCCAAGGTGGGAGTGACAAGGCATGTTAGGGAATGCTAGGGAATTTCAACAAGTGTCAAGAGGTGCTAAAATGTGTCAGACAGTGCCAATGCATGCCAATGCATGTTAGACATGCCAATGCATGCTATACATTTCAATGCATGATAGGAATGCCAAAACATGCCATGTGTTAAGGCATGACAAGATGTGTTAGGTGTTATGGTAGGTGAACGCGTGTTCAGTTTCAGGCTGCAAAAGGGAACACCAAGTTAAAATTAAAATAAATGAGCACATACAATGGTCAATAATTGAGGACTTACTTTTACAAGAGGTGCATGCTAGGCATACCAACACTAGTTCCAATATATGTCAAGGGCCAAGTGCTAACATGTCCTAAGTGCCAAATAATCCTCTATTACTTCTCTCTTAATTGTAAATAATTGATCTCAAATAAATTTTATATTAAACCATGCCAAGGAATTCCAGGGCATCCAAACGCATGCCAAGGATTGTCAAGTTCCAAGAGCCAATATGTGCCAGGGATTTATAGGGAATGATATGGATTTTGAAGTTTTCTAAGGAGGTAGTGACAAGATATGCTAGATAGTTCCAAGGCATGCTAGAGTGCTAGGGAAGCATGCCAAGATGTCCCAAGTGCCAATGTGTGTTGAGTGTTATCGATTACCAGGGAAACACAAGGGATAAATATGTCAAAATTCATGGAAATGAATGAATATGAGTGTGTGATAGGGATTCTCAGTGAGTTTCGGGTGTGCTAAGGAGGGAGTGACATGGTATGCTAGGAAACACTAAGTCATTCTAGTGTGCTAGAGTGGCATACATCCAAGATATCCCAGGTGCCAGGGTGTGCCAACACATGATTGGAAGTGTTATGGAATCGTATGGACACATAAGTGAGTAGTAGGTGAAAATAATGCATGCAAATGAATGCTTAAGATATTGTGACAGGAAGTGTGACTGAGTTCTAGGTGTGCTAAGGAGGGAGTGACAAGGTATTCTAGGAAATTCTAAGGTATGATAGAGGCCACAGAAACATGGAAATATTTTCTAGGTGCTAGGGTGTGCCAATGTATGTCAGGGAGTGTTATGGATTTCTAGGGAAAAATGAGGGAGCACTAGTTTCAAATGCATGGAAATGAGCGAATAAGAGTGTTTGACAGGGATTTTTAGTGATTTATAGGTGTTCTAAGGAGGGAGTGACATGGTATGTTAGGTAGTGCTAAGGAATGCTAGAGTGTGAGGGAGACATGCCAATATGTGCCAAGTTCCATGGTGTGTCAATTTTTTCCACAGAGTGTTAGAGTGTGCCACAAAAACACAAGGGATAAATATTTCAAAATGCATGGAAATAAATGTATAAGAGTGTGTGATAAGGAGTGTCAATGAGTTCCAAGTGTGCTACGACAATGCTAGGCAATAACAAGGCATGTTAGAGTGCCAGAGCATGCTAGTGAATGTAAGGGTGTGTTAGGGAGTTCCAAATAAATCCAAGGAATGCAGGGGATGCTAACATGTGCCACATAGTCCAAGGAATTTTTAGATGTTCCAGGTGTTATGGCATGTCAAGGTGTAAAATATGTGTCTTAGTTGTTTTATGGCCATGGTTGGATGTGAGTCTTGACTTGGTAACTTGTTAAGTGGGATGAGTTCATATTGGAAATGAGTAGCCTAAGATGACCTATAAATCATTATTAGGTGAAAAAGGCATAGGCTAGTTGTAGTAAATGAAACTGGTTCAAGTTGTTGTAGTTGATGTAGGAATTGGTTGGGTTCCCAAGTATTAAAAAAAGGGTATTTATGAGGACATTATAGTTAATGAGTGCCATGGCATGCCAATGAATTAAAAGGTGTGATAGCACATGCCAGATGGTGTCAATGCATTATGGCGAGTGTTGAGGAGTTTCAAGATGATCATGAGGGAGAACTAGTTAAAAGTTCATGGAAACGAACAAATAAGAGTGTTTTCCATGGAGTGTCAGTGAATTCCAGGTGTCCCATGGATGAAGTGTCTTAGGAGAATTTCATAATAGGAATCGTAGGAGGCAAGCCTATGATTTTGATAAAGGGATGGAAAAAGAAGTTTTAGACAAAGGGATGTTTTGGGCTAGACACAACACTATGTTTTCAATGACTTGGTTTGGTTCCCAAGTTGCAAAAAAAGTAAGGCTATCTATGAGCGCATGAAAAATAGGGAGTGGTAAAAAATGCTAGAAATTTCCAAGGCATGTTAAGAATTCCAAGTTGTGCTAGGTGCTAGGGTGTGGTGTCGACACATGTTAGGGAGTGCTAGGGAAACATAAAGGAGGATTAGTTTCAATTGTATGGAAATGAATGAGTAAGAGTGTGTTATAGGGAGTGTTATCAATTACTAGTTTTTCTAAGGAGGGAGTGAAAATTTATTCCAGAAAGTTCCAATGCATGATAGAATGTTAGGAAAGCATGCCAAGATCTGTCATGTTCCATGGTGTGCCAATGCGTTCCAAGGAGGGTTAGGGAGTGCTAGAGAAACACAAGGGAGAACTATGTATTAATGCATGGAAATGAATGAATAAGAGTGTGTGACAGGGAGTGTCAACAAGTTCCAAGTGTGCTAAGGAGGAGTGACAAGGCCTGCTCGGCAGTGCTAAGGAATACTAGAGTGCGAGGGCGACATGTAGCCAAGATGTGCCAACACATGCAAGGAACTGTTAACTAGGAGTGCCATGGAAACACAAGGGAGAACTACATGAAAATGCATGGAAATTAACAAATAAGATTTTTTTTATTGTAAGTGTGAGTGAGTTACAGCTGTGCTAAGGAGTGAGTGGAATGATATGCTAGGAAGTGTTAATGCATGATAGAGGCCAAGGTGGCATGCCAAGATGTCCCAGGTACTAGGATGTACCAACACGTTCCAAGGAGTGTTAAGGAATGTTATGGAAATACAAGGGGGAGCTAGGTAAAAAAGCATGGAAATGAATGAATAATATTTTTTTAATGGGAGTGTCAATGAGCTCCAGTTGTGCTAAGGAGAGATTGACAAGGTATGCTAAGTAGTGCCAAGGAATTCTAGAATGCTAGGATGACATGCCAAGATATGCTAGGTGGTGCAAATGTGTTCTAGGAAGTGTTAGGGAGTGTCGGATAAATACAAGGAAGCACTAGATAAAAATGCATAGAAATGAATGAATAAGAGTGTGTGACAGGGGATGTAAATGAGTTCTAGGTGTGTTAAGGCATGAGTGACAAGGTTATATGCTATTTAGCGCCAAGGTATGCTAAAATACCAAGGAATGTCAGGAAGTGTTAGGGTGTGTTAGCGAGTGTAAAATCATACCACAGAATGTAGGGGGTGTTAACACATGCCACATAGTGCCAAGTAATTTAAGACATGCTAGGTGCTATGGAATGTCAAGATGTAAATTATGTTGTTTAGTTGTTTCATGACCACAATTGGATGTGATGAGCATTTTCTTGGTAAATTTTTAAGTGGGATGAGTTGATATTGGAAATGAGTAGCTTAGTATGTGTTATAGGTATTTCATAGGTGAAAAAGGTATATTTTGAATTTCTACAACACATGAGAATCTGGGTTTTGTCTTAGAATCTTTGAAGCAAACACACTCAAGTGTTTTGAATTTTTCTTGCCCCCCAGTATAAAAATCCTCAATCATACTCTATCAATTAGCTCAACTCCTTTAGGAAAATGAACTCAACTAGAAATATGTTTCCCTCTATCTACCTATTTTTTTTCTTTAAGGTATGTAACACTTAGTGTTTTCGATCAATTGTTTACAACTGTTTTTTTGAACAACTCTTTGGTTTGACCCCTTTTCCATACTCAAGCTCCAATATGACAAGTCTAGGGATATGGAGGTTTCCCTTATTCTCACTGACTCAATCCTATACAATATAGTGAAATATGGCTAGCTAGCTAGCCCGATTGACTGCTACTTAAGTCCTTCAAAGTCTGCACGTCCTTAAGCCCAATACACCTACCCTTATACCAGCCTTATTTTCCTACACAAGTAGAGGACTCAAGGCTCTTCTTTGAAAGTCACCTAACAACCCTCCAAATGTACTTGGACTACCATAAATTTTCCCAACCATAGTCAATTCTCTTACTAATATAGTGCCCACAACACTTCCCTCATCTAGGGATCTTCAAATATGCCATGTAATAGTGATTTGACTCCTCTCAAAATCATTATTCTTGTGTACCAATTTCGTTCTTGTCCAATCTATGAAAAAAATTCAACTACTCTTCTTATCATCATTCTAACAATTTATAAATGTCTAAAATAGATTCACAAATTATCCACTAATAGTCCATTGACTAATTGGTTATAGGCCACTTCATATCTCTATCCAAAAATATATGGAAATTGCACCAAAATCAACTCCTTTTCATGTCAATTCATTTCTCGTATGGCACATTTCACCTTCTCAATATTATACTTAGGTTCCACCTTCCTTTGGATTTTCTATCCCCACACATACTTCTACAAACCATCTTCCAAATCGGTGGTATGTATTGGAGAGTTAAACCTCTCTCCAAGGGTCATGACCCCTCTTCTTCTATGCATATTTTTCGTAGTCTGAAGGGAATACATTTTGGACTGAACATGCTAGGAACCTCCCTAACTAGGGCATTATGCTTCTATTCTAATTTCTTTAGAACAAACCATATCCACCAATAGAAAAAACAACAACTCTTGCCTCCATAATAGATTTGTCCTAGCTCATTTGGATCCATAGATTTTGGAAATTTCTTTGACTAAATATTCATCTGAACTTTAGATATATAGGACCCTCAAACTATGGTTACCTCAGTAAATATTACACTTGAAGCTACTTCTTTTATGGCCATAAATTTTAGTACAAGCCATCCTCCATTTCTATTTCCCTTTATCATAGAACTTGCAGCCTACTAACCACCACAAGATAGAGTCTCAACCCTCTATACTATTTCAAAATTTGATGTGGCCTTTACACAGAAACAACACTAAAATCACATGCCAAAATTCTCATGAGCTACCTCTCTTGAGCTCGAACTTCAATAAGAGAGAAAACAATATTCCATCCTACTTACTATCTAGAACCCATTAAGGTATGTGATATTCTTATGAAACCTCACTTGATGATGTTCCTCTTGGTGGATGATCATAGTCTCCATTTAGCAACCATTGCTAAGACCTCTAACTCGGCCTACTTTAGAACTACATTTCTCTTGGAATCCTTGATCAAATGAGCTCATTCTCACTTGATGTTCTTGAATTCAATAAGGCCTCCTTAAATATATTTTCCTAGATAGGCCTCTTAAGAACCCTCTAGAACTTATGGGATTTATCCTCCTATACCTTATGAAATATTATTTTTCTTTTTTAATTTATTTTTATATTTTAAACCCAATATTCTGTCCAAAACCCCTTCTCTTGGGTTCTTTTCCGGAAAATCCTTTTGTGACCAAACTCACACCAACCCATCTCACTAGGATTTTGGAGTACCTCCCAAGCTACACAATTTAACAACATAGTCTAGTTTTAGTAATCGTAATGTGCTCAAGACCTTGTAGTCAAGCGAGGACTTGGTTTGGTTCCCAAGCTGAAAATTAATTAAGGGTAGTTGTGAGGGCATGATAGCTAGGGAGTTTTAGGGAATGCCAATGAATGAAAAGGCACGCTAACACATACCAGACAATTTCAATGAATGTCAAGGAGTGCTAAGGAGTGTTGAGGTATCACAAGAGAGAACTAGCTCAAAATGCATGGAAATGAATAAGAGTGTGTGCCAGAGAGTGTGAGTGAATTCAATTATGCCAATGAAAAAGTCTATTAGAATAATTTCATAATAGTATTTACAAGATGGAAGCCTATGATTGTGATAAGGGGATCAACAAAGCAATTTTAGAGAAAAGGGAGACTTTGTGTTCAACACAACACTATTTTTCCTTTATCTATTATTTTTATATGACATGTGGCACAATTTTTCCAAATTCTCATGTTTTAAACTATTTTAGACAATTGCATATTGTACATTGTTGTGTATAGGTTTTCGAGCACTCACCTTGTGCCAACTTATATGTTGTGTGTGTTTTTTATCTTATGGTTCTTTCAAAATCTTTGTTAGTGCTCAATTGTTTATATGAACAGAGCATAAATGTGAAATATTTCCTATGTAAGCTATGTTTCTTATTTGTTTTATGTCCATTTCTACATGTGATCCTTATAGTCATGGTAAGTTCTTTAGTGGGACAAGTTAAGCTTGGACATGAGTGGCTTAATATTAGGTATAGGAAATGCTTAGGTGAGAAAGGAACAACCAAATTATAGTAGGTGAAAATGGTCAAGTTGTTGCGACTAGAGCAGGCTAAAGTCACATGAACTGCCGTAGTTAATGACTTGATTCAGTTCCAAAATAATGAGTAAATGTAAGGCTAGTTGTGAGGGCATGAGTGCCAAGGAATGCTAGGGAATGTTGAGATGTGCTAGATAGTTTGAAGACAAGTCAAATATGCTAAGGTGTGTCAAGTTCTAAGTCATGATAAGATGTGAAAGGGTGTGACAATATGTTCCAGGGACTATCAAGGAAGAAAACAAGAGAAACAAGTTAAAATACAAGGAAATGAACACATAAGAGGGTTAATAATTCATAAATTTATCTTTTCAAGGAGAGGCATGCTAGGCCCACCAACAATAGGTTTCAGTAGGTGCCAAGTTCCAAGTGTTAGTGCAATGTAAGTTCCAAATCATCCTATGTTACTTCTAATTTAATTTCGAATAATTGATCTCAAATAACTTTAATATTAAACCATGCCAAAGAATACCAAGGAATCTTAATGAATGCTAGACATGCTAATATTTTCCAAGCACCAACACATGCCAAGTTCCAATGTGTGTTAGGGAGTGATACACATGTTATGAAGTTTACGGGCATGCCAAAGAGTGCTAAGGTGTGATAGAGTGTGCTAATGAATGTTGAGGAGTGTTATGTATTACTAGAGAAACATAAGTGAGAACTAGGTCAAAATTCAAGGAAGTAAATGAATATGAGGGTGTGCCAAGGAGTGTCAAAAAATTCTAGCTAGCATGCCAAGGAGGGAGAGACAAGGTATGTTAAGCACTAGTAAGGTATTCCATGGAATATCAGGGCATGTCAACAAGTGCCAGAGTGTGATAGGGAGTTCCTGTGCATGTTGACATGTACCAAATAGTGCCAAGACATGCAAGATGCTAAGGCATGCTAGGATGTGTAGGGTGCGAGGGTATGCTAATATGTTTCGAGGAGTATCAAGGGAAAAAAGGAAGAAGCAAGCTAAAATGCAAGGAAATGAACACATAAGAGGGTTAATAAGTCAAGACTTTATCTTTTTCAAAAGGGGAATGCTAGGCACACTAATAATAGGTTCCAATACATGACAAGTTGCAATGTGTGCCAAGTGATCATGTATGTTAATGCATGCTAAAGTGTTACAAAGAATGCTAGGGACTACAAGGCATGCCAACACATGCTAGGAGAGTGTTACGATATTTAGGGCCTGCCAACATGTTCTTAAGTGTGTTAGTCATGGAAAGATGTTCTAGGTACAAATATGTTCTAAGATATGTGAGGTGCAAAGGTATCTTAGTGTGTGCCAAAGCATGTTAATATGTGCCAAGAGTGTTTAGGAGTGCTAGATCTCTCTCATTAATAGAATTGACAAACCTTGATTATGTATTAAATAATATAGGTCATACACACATTAGTGGAGCTTTATCTAAAGGGAATTTATTACATAATAAACCTAATAGAGATTAATCATGTATTGACTCATAGGAAAACTATATTCTCATTACTTGAGGGAAATGATACACACTAATTACTTCTGAACAAATTTACTGACTCTATCTACTATATGGACTTGGACACATAATGAAAAATACTCCACAATAATGGTATTAAATCGTTATCTTTTGACAAAAAATATAGTAACATTCACATAGTTTTATCAAAAAATCATTGGAATGATCAATGATGGAGACCATTTTCTGATTGTCACCAAAAGTAACGAAAAATATAATTTGTGAGGGTCAATAAAAGAGCGTCACTAGAAGTGTCACCAAATAGAGAATTAGTGATGGGACTTTAACAACTCTCACCAAAAGTGTCACTAAAGATGGCTTTCATGAAAAACCTTAAAGGACCATCACTATATGCACCTACAACAACAATTTTTTAAGGACCATTACCATATGTGACATTGGTGATGGACCTTAAAGGTCCATCATAGGCATGACCCTCAACAATGTCCTTTTTTCTTGTAGTGTAAAGTTAAATAAATGCAACCAAATATATGATACAATAGATGTATTACTACCATCTTGATCTGCATTAGAAGATGATCAATGGTCAACTACTACCTCAACATCTATAAAACTCAGTTGAGGTAGAGCATGGAAAATTTTAGGGGCTAATATTTACAGTTGGGCTAATTTTCCACGATTTTTCCAAAAAACAAATTTGCCAATTTCCATTTTTTATAAAAAAATATTCGCCCAAATTTTAGAATATAAAATCATTTTACCTTAAAAATCACCAACATTATATAGAGAGTATATATAAATAATTATAAATTTGAATAATTTAAAAATAAAATAATAAACATTTTATATTTTTCATATTATAGACTAATGAGGTTTGCCAATGTTTTTAACCTTCGAGATAATTTTCCATCCTTAAAATTTTCCCTCCGGTAGAGGAGGAGGTAGCTTGTCTACAGTACAAGACAATGAATGGTCAAATAATTCCTCAATGCAATCTGTCAAACTATGAGGTGTAGGAGGAGGTGGTTGGTCTACTCTTTCAAGAGAAACATAAGTTACATCCTCTAGCTATGTCATCTTATCATCAAGAGACTGAAAAGGAGGTGTACTACCAGAAGGATCACTTCCACCACGACCTCCATGATTCGATGGGGTGATACTATCAGAAGCATCATGATCACCACCCTCATGATCATAATTATGATCACCAATCTCATTATCATGATCATGATCATAATTATGATCACCAACCTCATTATCATGATCATGATCATCACCACCCTCATCTAACATATCTATCGTTGCATGCCCTGCATCCCTCATAACTGATAGTAAGTACCCTAATAGCTCCAATGATATGATGCATAAGGGACATAATATCTTGTGAAAATTCCTTGTACATATCCATGAACCTATGTTTTGCACAGATAGCTTGAGCCCTTGCAGGGCAGACACCCTCATCGACCAAAACTATATCCAATCTATCGTAGTGGTCCATCCAAAATCCTAGACCATCCCTAGGGCCCTAGACATATATGCCCCACTGGGGATGTGCCTCACCCTCTTGGGACACACCCATATTATCATATCCTCCATGCGGTGGGGGAGGAGGCATGTCCCCATAGAATGTACCGATGTCTATATATATATATATAGTACACACCAATAATTATAAAATTTCATTAAACAAATTGATAAAACAAGTTAAATGACATTATAGAATAAATTTTATTCTAATTAATTAAAAAAATAAAAATGAAACTAGATTAATTTAAAGAAAACACCAATGTTACCTCCATCATATGGAGGATTATTTGTTATGAATAGCATCTCGGGACGCTGTCTCCAATTAATCATGGTGTAGAGAAACATGAAAACGAAAAATGCATGGTCATACTCACTGGCCAGTAGCTTCAACGCCTCAGCTGAAATGCTGGTCAGATATTTTGGAAGGCCCCTCTTAGGCATCATCTTTCCCCACATGCACATCTTGACCTCAATGATCGACATAGGAGGGTGATGGTAAAATGTAGGCTTTGTCTCTGGAAACCTCACAAAAAACAAATAAAAAATCTATGAAATGAAAGGGAAGGTCTCTGTCCCATGTCTCAATGCATGACATCTATATAAATGCACACATAATTATCTCGAAAAAATGGAAAAATATCTGATACAACGTGGAACATGAATTAAAGGATCAACATAATTCAAAAGAGGGCAACAATTATTTTTCCCATCACTAATAGAGTGTGTAATGGTGGTTACTAATAACGAGAGGCACCTAACGTCCTCTGCAGTAAAAGAAGAAATACGTAGTTCTTCACGAGGCACCTGAAAATATACTAGATGTGCTGCATGAGGCCCTACATATCTATGAGTGTAGGAAAGATAAGTCTCAGTTGTAATCCCATGGGGGAAATCAAGTTATTGGGGAAAATCCTCCCCTCCCCTGGATAGGCTAGTGATAAATTATATGTCCTCCTAAGAGCGCCTATACCACACTCCATAACCGACATGGAAAGCCTACTCCTGGACACTCCATTAGTGGATCAAATGTGTCAATAAGATAGAATATTCCTTGATGGTTGTACCCTCCTTGTACTAATTTAAGAGGCTTATGTTCCTTAAGAGCACTCATTTCACTCTAGAAATAGGGTGAGGGTATAAATACCTCTCCCTCTCTCTGGAATCGTACGGTTGGACCATATTGTATGGGTTTGCCTGCTGCTCATGCTCTTGAGGTTGTTCCCTCTACTGACATCTTTGCTACATGACTGAAAAATAAAATACATCATCCCCATACATAAATACAATTTTTTTATTAAATTAAACATGTAGTTATAAATATTGAAACATTAATTTCAATTAAAAACAAAAAAATATCATTGATGCACTCAAAACATAGTCATGCATGACCTCTAGTATGTTGTCAAACATAATCACACTGATTTCAATGCGCATATAAGTATGACACCATTTTTGGTTCACAAATTTAAATTTTCATAGAGGTACGTCACACTTATACATCGGTGCACACGTATAACATTTTTTCACTGGCACAGAAATTTCAGGTTACCAAATGCACCAAGCTATAGCTATGTTTTTAAATATTATTTTTGTGGTGTATTTGGAAAATATAAAGGCACTAGGATTAATGCACCAATGTATAATTTATCATTTTCCCGGTGCGTTTTTATTGATGAAATGGACTACAAAAATCGTAATGTGTTACCCTTATCCACTGAAATGTGCTGCACTGTGTAAATTTATAGGGTTCACCACTATTTGTGCAAGCCAAACAAACTGAGTGCACCGCGCAAGGAATTTTTTTTTTTGAAAAAAAAATATAAAATTTAAGCTAATTTTCAATTCTAATCAACTTAAAAATTAAATTAGAGAGAAACATAGACATTACATGGACATTCATCATCGATGAGGCATTTTTTACAGGGAATGGAGAAAAACAAATTTTAGCATGGTTTGGAAAAATTGGAAATTTAGGCAATGAGTAGGATATGGAAGGACGATGAGCAAGATAAGAATTGACATTAGGGCCCTTGCATGAGTCAAGAGTGGCACTAGTGCTCTAGATCTCTGTTTAAATACATATGGTAAAAATGAAATTTATGAGTGCAAGGTTTTTTTTATTTAACCCTCCTCCGACATGTAAATCTAACTGCACCGGTGCGAAATATATCCAATACCACCGCACTTTTTTAAAATTAAAAAATCTATCATCATGAGTTTATTAAGACGCCTCATGGAATTATAATACAAGTATTTTGTTAGTGGTTTGTTTGACTATAACATCTCTCTATTTTTAAAAATTAAAAATTGCCTATTGGTACTCTTTAGAATATTTCCCAGGGCATTTTAATACGTTTACCAAATTGTTGGAAAATAACACCATATTTTTCTGAAATTTTAAAACAATAGCGGTACTCCTTAGCGGTATGTGTCAAGGAATTTTACTAGATGAAGGGCACCAGTGCTATATTTTATTCAAGCACCAGTGTTTTGTGTTATTTAGCGCACTGTGTTTTTTTTATTTTATAAAAATAAATTTTCCATGTTGTACCATGTTCGATGCAGCACTGGTACTTGTATGGTTAGTAAAGCACCATTTCATTTGTATATTGTAGATGCACCATCCAAAAAAAATCCCATAAAAATCCTTGCACCCACATCCTCTAGTGACCACTCCTACAAAATTATTTTTGGGCCACTTTTATAAGGGCTTCTGCAAAAATCTCTACTATAAGGTCTTTTCCTTGTAGTGGAATTTCTTCAAAGGAGGGAGAATTTTTCCAATTACTAATTGTAGCTGCAAAGGCATTCAAAGACTTTGGTATTTCTAGAAGGGAAGTAATCTAAAGTTCCTTATCGAGGATTATTTCAACAACTACTTCTAATTCATCTCTTATATGGGAAATTCTTACAAAGAAGGAAATTGTATAGTTTTTCTTTATTTTTACTATTCAACATTCATTCTTTAGACTTTCCACTTGTCTAATATTCTTTATTGTAAATAACTTGGAGAGAGAATCATACATTTTCTTGAACTATCTAGCATGGATATGTAGGGAATCAAGTTATCTTCAACTCCATCCATACTTAGGTTCATGTATATAATGTAATTTTCTTTGAACTTACCCTTTCCAGCATCATGTGTAGGTTCTATGACCTTGTACTATTTCCAAAACATTATTAATTGCAAGGATGAGGTCCATCCTTTTTTCCATTCTCTAAAGATAAAATCTCCTTGAATTTTATTCTCATATTTCATTGATGAGGTTGTAGGTAAACTTTTCAATGTAACTCTTATGAAGGAGTCTAGAAATCCTTGTACCTTTCTTCTTCAAGTTAGCTTATTATCTTCCAATACTTCTATAATATCTCTTAATACTTCCTTCATCCTAGAAAATGGAGTCCTTAAATGGATATTAAAAAAGTTAAATAGATAATACTTCACTTTTCCTTGTGATATACCTTAAAAATTTTCTTGAATCCTTTCTTAAAATGATGAGAGATATTGATATTCAATTTCAATGTTTCCTTCTTCTTGACCTTAGCTCTGAAACCATGTTAGAAAATTAGAAAAGCAGAAAAAATTTCTTATCTTCATAATTAGTTGTGCTTTCTTTGAAGTATTATTAACTTATTTTATGTATTATTTTATCTTTTTTTCATCAAGCAACTGCCAAAACATAAATTCATGAATATCAAAACAATGGAGAGGAAGGATGTAGGCTCTTAGCCAAGGTTAAACTCCCATTCTAGGGGAAAACACAAAAATATATTATATTCCTTTAGAACCAAATAAAATGATACAACCAAGACCCTTTGACCAAGACAAATACCTCCTCCAATCCACCAAGTCAACCTCCCAAGATAGTCCTTCTAAGAAGACAAAGATCAACATCTATTCAAAAATAGTCAACCTTCTTCAATAGTGCATAAATCACAGATCTTTACCTTCCGCGTAAATATTTTAACCTCTACTATAGACTTGAAATTTTGACCCCTTCTTGCAATCGAGAATCTCACATGTGTGATCTAGAAATAAGATAAAATGAGCTCATGTCCTTCGCTGGAGTTCATCCTTTCTTCTCTAGGGTTTGTTCTTCTTGTTTAATTATTTTTCAGTCCTTCTTTAGGAATTCACACCTCCTTTTGATTTCAGATCAAAATTAAATTGGATGGATGCCACAATAGTTTGAATGCCCAACCTTTTTATAGTCTCTTCAAGGTGGAAAAATCCCTTCAATGATGCCGATTTGACTGCACTTAAGGTTGACTTGGTGGAGGAGGCACAACATACATTTTTTACAAAAAACAAAAAAAATTCTTTGATACCATAAGCCAAAGAAGGGTCTAATACAACATGGCAAGGAATATGACTCATTAAACAAACCATATAAGCACACAATTGGAGCTTATACCTAGAAATGAATTAAGTTGAGCATGGAACCCATGCTTATAAAAATAAGATTATTTTTATCTTTACAATAAGTTTTCCTTTTATTTATTTTTTACAAATACATAATTAAATTATGTCATGATCTAGATGAAAATTATGAAGACCGATACTATTTACATTTATCAAGAAAGTGAATATGCTCCAAGACTCCCTCTAGATGAAATACTACTACATTTTGAGGAATTCTACCATTGTTATGAATTTGAGGCTGCAAGGTAGCACTTCATGCTCCAAAAACCCTAGTTGTTATACCACTTTCAAGTATTTAGTTCATGGGAAGGCTCACAACTCAATATAACAACTTTGAATCAACCTGAGACCCTACATCATAGAAAAAATGGATCACATTCTAGATATGGAGTTTAATCTTCTAGAGGTCAATTATTTATTTTCACCTCTCCAATCTGAGCCTGTAATATGTATATTCAATGGTTTTTGGCCTATAGATGATGCATTACACTAGTGGGTATTTTCTTCCCGGACCCTTAACTGTGATATCTATCTATGCTCGAAAAGGTTCTTTATTTTCCAATTTGATATACATAAATATCTAGAGATTGCCTTGAATGACGAGCCTTAGTTTTGGGGTAGATATGGTCTCTTAATTACCCCATGGTTTCCTAATTTTTACGTCACATATATGGTGGTATGAACTATGCTAATTTGGGTGAGACTACCAAATATGCCCCTCCCCTTTTGGCACCATCATATTTTTGAGGATATTGAAAAAACTATGGGAAAATTCAAAAAGATGAACCTCAAATGAACAGAGAAATGTATTTTCAATTTCACCAGAATCTATGTGGAGATAGATATTGGTACAGGCCTACCTGATCATATTCAACTAAAATAATTTTTTTTTATAGTGGACCCAATTTTTAGACTATGAGAACATGAAATTTTGATGTCGAAGATTATTTCAAGTAGGGAACATGCAAAACACAAACCAACAAACAAACAAAAAAATCCAAACTAGAAGAATAGGCATAACCGTAAACCAAGATGATGGTAGACTTCCAAACCCCACCTCATTGAGGAAGAAGAAGATGAAACTAAGGAGAAAAAAAAAAACCAAGCATAAGTAATCGCACAATCACAACATGGTTTTGTATCCCACATGTAGAATGACATTGAACTCTAAGAAATTTATGTATGATAACAAAAGGAAAGTGAGGGTACTAGAAAATACAAGATGGGTGGTACAAATGTATCCCATGTTTCTAAAATTTTTGACTTGGAAAATTAATTCTCTAGTTGATCCAAATTCAAGGCGATGGAAAAAAGTGCAGAAAATGAATGGAAAGAAAGAGAAGTTAAGTGATTAGTATCACACTTAAGTTTAGTGTTTCATATCTGTTTTTTATAAAAGTTATCTTTTTTTTTTCATTTGTTGAGAGGCATAATTACATAATTCTTTTTAGCATATGTAAAATTTAATTTGTTTCCATTATTTCATGATGAATAAAATTATGGGTGTTTTATTTCAGGAAAAAATAGTTGCAGAATCTCCAAGCTTTCTAACTGAATGCTCATTCTCTAACCAACACTCGTAATTAGCCTCATAGCAGATATTTTTATATCTCATGGTTTATCTCTTGCAACTCCAACCTCATTTTCTCTCTATTTCTCTATTCCCTCTTTTCCTTCATTCAAGAAATTTTTTTTTTATAGTTGAGTTTAAATGGTTTATGGATGAATGTAGTCACATTTTTTACTTAATTTTATCCATCCATGTCATCCGTATACTTTATCAATAATTATTTGACAATATCAAAGCCTTTTATTCTATCTAGAAACCCGAACCAATTCAATGCTTCATTGTTGGCAATATGATGCAATATGTTGTCCTTTATGGAAACTTACTTGACGAATTTGTCCTTGATGGACACCTACTTGATGAGTTGCCTATGGTAAGAAACCTATGTGTTAAAGATGTAAAAATGATGTTTCTATAGGTCATTTCAGATGTGACAGAGAAAGGAATTACAGTAAGTGCCAGAGAAATACACAGGTTTGATGAAGGAAACCCACGTATGGATGTAATGTATGTTCTAATTTTATGAAGGCAACCCGCGTATACATTTAGAATTAGTATATGCACAGATTTTATGAAGAAAAGTCACGTATACACATGGATAAGAATCATCCAAGTTGTGTATGCCTTTTGCGCTCTAAAATTATGATACCAAGGGTAATTACCATGGTATTAGCCCATAGTATTGAGCGTTGTATTGATTCTATCCAAGAATACCGTCAACAGTTGTGTGGTTTTGACTCATGGTATTGATAAAGGCTAAATCTATATAAGGAGAAGGAGATCATAGTACATGGTGTGCATGTGTAAGGGCTATCACTAATATTTCTCTCTGGAGTATAGCTGCATAAGATGAACTCTGTTTTATTGATAAATATGAAGTTATGATTCACCATTGTCTAAATTGATGGATCGAGATCTCTAGATAAAATTATTGCATGATCCATTAAAGAGATGATTAGATCTGAGACTTGGTGAATGTTTGTTGAAATTGAGTGAAGAAATTTGGGTAGGTTCTATAGATCTAAAAACATTCTGCTGAATTAATATTTACAGATCTATATGGTAGTTTGTCTCAGTAAAAGAGCATATATACAAGGGTTTTCTTTAGAAAAGGTGCGTATGGGAGTTAGGGTTTTCTGAAGCTTATTGAAGAGTTTTTTTGTTATTATTGCTATTATTTATGCTATCTGTCAATGAAGTCTTCATGTAGATCTGGGCTACTTGAATACTGTACATGCTGATAAGTTGAATGTGTCCAAGTTTGATCAATAAGTGAGTAAACATGGTTAATGATGACTGACTATTTAAAGGTTCTTTATTTCAGAAAAGATGTCTGACTGAAAACCTCAAATCTGGATCTGAGACAGATCATATTCTGAAAAATAGTATTCATAGATCTATATGCAGTTTGGTGTGAACGAAAGCATGTATACACGCAGATTCGGTGAAATGAAGTAGTGTATGCATTTTAAGATGATGAATGTTTAGGGTTGAGTTTGATTCTGAATACTTATTCTGAAGTCTGGGTTATTTCTGTGTTCTAATTATAGTGTTCTCACTGTACTGATTGAATTTTGGGTTATGGTTATTATTGATGATCTTTATGATGAGCTGAGTTGAAGATGTGGGACCCAGTATGAAAATTGATGAAACATGGTTTACAGTGATTCTGAGGGAAGTAGAAGCTTCCTACCAGTAGAAGCTAGTGATTTGATGAAGGGGTTGAAGCTCCCTTTTAGTAGTGGTTGGTAAACGAGTTCAGGGGGTTGTAGCTCTCTTCTAGTAGTAGTTGGAAAAAAGAGAGAAGGTTTTAGCCTTCTGCAGGTAGATGCCTGAGTACTGATATGAGCCTGCATCAATACAAAATTGTAAATAGTTTTCCATATAATAAATATTGAAGAGAGAGACGACAACAACGGTGGGTTTCTCCCGAATTGGGTTTCCACCTTAAATCTTGGTGTTCATGTGTGTTTCTATTATGTGATGTTTTATTATCATATTACTGCACATATTGGTTGATTGTGTAACAGATGCATGACTGATAAACTGAGTTAAAGATATTTTCTGAAAAGTGTTTCTAAAAGAATAAAATTATATCAGTATACGCTAGTTTCGTTTGGTATATGCACGTGTATACGTGATTTGAGTTCATAAAAGCCACGTATGGAATTCAACAAAGAAAAAGTAAAATATTTCAGTAAGCTCTAAATACTGATTCAACCCCCCCCCTCTCAGTATTTTTCCCAACAATTGGTATCATAGAAGGTTCTTCTAAAGGAGCTTAATCACTAGAAGAAATATCAGCTAAGATGAGTAATAAAGATGGGAAAACATATATCAAGCCTCCTCTCTTCAACAAAAAAAAATTAATCTTATGGAAGACAAGGACAAGATCTTATCTTCAGTCTCTTGGAGTAGATGCATGTGATATAGTTGAAGGAGGTTATCAATATGTAGCATCAGTTCCAACAGATGCAGCAGAAAGAAAGAAATATGAAACCAATGAAAATGCAGTCAATGCATTATTGGGAAGTCTGACTGAATTAGAATTTTTCAAAGTCATGCAGTTGAATACAACAAAGGAGATATGGGACAAAATCATTCTAAGCTATGAAGTTTATACCAAGGTAAAAAGTGCTAAAATCCAAACTCTCAGAATTCAATATGAAAATCTCAGGATGCATAATGAAGAAAGAATTACCAGTTTCCTTTTATTTCTAGGTGATATTGTAAATCGTATGAGAAATCTGGGTGAAACCATAACTGACACTACTCGGGTATAAAAGGTTTTAAGATCTCTTACTCCCAAATTTGAATAAAAATCGTATGCTATTGAAGAGAAACAAGATCTACAAACTCTTACTATTGTTCAAATTCATGGTATTTTGACTGCTTGGGAAATGAGAAAAGGAGGTCCATCTAAATTCAAAGAAGTTATGTTTAGAGCTGCTGTAAAAGGAAAAGAAGTAGAAGAACAAGAAGGATTAGGGTATGTTTTAGAAGAAGATGAGATAAATTTTGTAAAGAAGCTAAAACTCAGAACTGGAAGGTTCAGAGGTAAGCTTCCTTTTAAATGTTTTTCTTGTGGAAGAGTTGGTAATTATGCTGCTAAGTGTCCCCATAAAGAAAAACATGAAAAAATAAAGGAAGTGGCAAAAGGCAATACGAATCGGTTTATCAGTAGGAAAAGTTATTATACTCATGAAGATAGTGATGGGCTATCAAATAGTGAAGAAGGAGAATCTGATCAAGATGTTACATTACTCATGCCTTTTGAAAAAGACTCTATTGAGGCTAAAGATACTTTATGCATGCACTAGAATAAAATGTTTTTCTTGAAGAAATTAATCAGCTCAAAATATGTTTGGAAGAAAACAAAATTTCCATAGATACTCTAAAGAATTATCTTATAGAAAAGGAGAAGCACAATGAGAAATCAGAATGTGAAATACTAAGTCTAAGAAAGGAAATTGAGAAAGAGAAAACTTTAAATCTTAGATTTTCTAAAGGAACTGAAACCTTAGATGAAATTATCAAGGTTCAACACTCTCCTTTGTAAAGACAGGTCTTGGATATATCAAAGGATCCTCTCAGTCTTCAGCACCAAGTTATCTAAATGCAACTAAAGACAGCCTACAACTTTCGGGCACTCAGCAAGAGAACAAAGAAATTTCATAGGTAAATCATGACCACTTCAATACAAAGAACAACAGCAGAAATATCAATCAGAGAAATACCAATCAATAGGTAAACACAAATGCAAGGTTTCATAATTGCAGAAATTTCTTCTTTAATGGGCAATGTTTCTCATGTCATAATTTTGGTCATAAAGTTGTTCTATGTGTTGCATACAAAACCATCATGACCAGAGAAGCAAGAAAGTAAAGAAATGAGTCTGGAATAAATAATAATACTTATAGAATCTTTTCTTCTCTTAAAAATTAAATTGAATGTGCTTATTGAAATAACTTTGGTCATGAAGAATCTGAATGAAGGAGCAAACTTCAATCAAAAGAGAATGTACCTTCAAATTCTAAGGTATGGAGAAAGAAGGACTTATCGGTTGAGAATTGTGGCATAACCTGATTTTTAGAAGGGGAATAAAATCAATGGAACATTGATAGCGGATGCTCAAATCACATGACAGGTGATAGAAATAAAATTCTTGCATACAATGCTCTAGAAAGAGAAAATAAGATTACCTCTGGAAATGATACTCCTACTGTCATTAAAGGAAAAGGTCCTATTTTTATAAAAGAAAATGTAAAAGCTAACAATGTTATGTATGTGGATGGATTAAAACATAACTTTTTAAGTGTGATTCAAATGTGCGATGAAGGAAATAAAGTTGTATTTAGTTCAAAATAATGTGTGGTATGTGAACTTGACATAGGAAAAATGGTAATAAAAGGAACTAGAACACCAAGAAATATGTATGTATTGAAAGGTTGCAAAGAAAAATGTTACCTGGGTAAATATTTAGAAAATTGGTTATGGAACAAAAGATTGGGGCATTTGAGTTTCTCTCAAATCAGAAAATCTAGAAGACTCAAAGTGGTTCGTGATCTTCCCAGCATCACTCTATCTGAAAGTACCATGTGCAAATCTTGCCAATTTGGTAAGAAAACCAGAGTACAATTCAATGCCAAAGAAGGATCATCAAGTAAGCCTCTTGAACTCATACATACTAACTTATGTGGACCTATGAGAAAAAATTCACCCTGTGGAGAAAAATACTATATTATTTTTATTGATGACTTCTCTAGAATGTGTTGGATTGGGTTACTAAAACACAAAGATGAAGCATTTGAAAATTTTCAAATCTTCAAAGCCCTGGTAAAAAATGAACTAGATCTAAAAATAAAATGTATTATATCTGACCATGGAGGGGAATATATATCAGATGAATTTTTTTATTTCTATTAACAACAGGGCATAAAAAGACAGTTTTATGTAGCTAGAACCCTACAACAAAATGGCATAGCTGAAAGAATGAGTAGAACATTTCAACAAATGGCTCGTGCTATGCTTGATGATTCTGGAACACCTGATACCTTTTGGGGAGAAGAAACACATATCGTAGTAAATATTCTTAACAAGGTTCATGTTCATGTGAAGAGTGATAAAACTCCTTATGAGCTCTGGTATATTAATCTTCCAACTGTAAAGCATTTTATAGTTTTTGGAAGCAAATGTTTTTGGAAGCAAATGTTTTATCAAGGAAAATGATGAAAAACTTGGTAAGTTTGAACCTAGAGCATATGAAGGTATATTTCTTGGTTATTCTTCTAGAATTAAAGCATATAAATGTTACAATAAAAGACTTCTGAAGATTGTTGAATGCATTGATGTTGTAATTGATGAATCTTTCTAAGCTCCTAAAAGGGAAATACCAACAACAAATGAAGATGATGATGATGTATCTCCTCCTACATCAAATAACAACAACATGGAAGGGGAACCCTATGAAGCAACATAAGATGATCTATATGAAAATGCTCCATCCAGGTATATTCAAAAGAATAATCCAGAATCTCAAATTTTGGGAGAAAAGGGATCAAGTGTCCAAACAAGAAGAAATCTTGTAGGATCTCCTAGCTATTTGGCATTTGTATCCACTAGTGAACCTCAGAATGTCAATCAAGCTAGCAAAGATGAATGTTGGATTCAAGACATGAATGAAAAACATGATCAGATTGAAAAGAATCACACATGGGAATTAGTTCCAAGACCTCATGATAAAAATGTTATTGGAACAAAATGGATATTCAAAAACAAGTTAAATGAAAATGGAGATGTGATTAGAAACAAAGCTAGACTTGTTTGTAAAGGGTATGCTCAACAAGAAGGTATAGACTTTGAAGAAACATTTGCTCCTATAGCTAGACCTGAAGCCATAAGAATGCTTCTTGCCTTTTCAAGCTTTCAACAATTCAAAGTTTATCAAATGGATGTTAATTCTGCTTTCCTCAATGGTGATCTAGAAGAAGTTTATATAGAACAACGAAAAGGATTCATTTTTGGAAATTATGAAAAACTTGCCAATTAGGGGAATTTTGTGGTCTAAAATGGGCCTCCTAAGGAAATAATAAAATAATAGCTAAACAAATAAAATAATATTTATAAATTTGCAATTCACTTTTTGCACCACAATCCATGTAACCATAGTTAAATTCAATTCAAAATTTGTACCAAAATAAAATTAATAAAAAAATTGTATTGATGTGACTATAAATAAGAATGAGCTTTTCAAGAAAAAATCATTATTATTGAACAACTAATGCATTTGTCCTTTGTACTTAAATAACTTAAAATAAAATATAAATATAAATTTATAAATTCTTAATTATATTAGATGTTATTAATTAAAATTGATATTATTTAAATTGAATAATAACATGTAATTAATATGCTATTTAAAAATAATATAATATAATAAATGTATAGGGATATGTATTGTTTCTTTCAATAAATATGAAATGACAATAATATATTTTTATTCAAAAAGTGTGAAATGACATTTATTATGAGTAATTTACTTTGACTTTAGAAGTACTTAGAGCACTACCATGGTTAACCATGAGTTTTTATCCACCATTGAGAATGTGACAAGTAAGTACCTTTAACTCAAGCAATGCCACCTCAACCATTATGGATGATTTCATCGCCTAAAATATGATTGGTTCTCATAAAGTGAATTTTAAATGTACATTTTCCTTAGGAGGCCCATTTTAGACCTTAAAATTCCCCTAATAAGTTTGCAAACTTAAAAAGGCTTTATATGGTCTCAAACAAGCTACAAGGGCATGGTACTATCGTCTTGACAAATATCTTCATCAATAAGGTTTTTCAAAGGGATTTGGTGATAGCAACTTATACACAAAAACTGAAAATTAGAAACTATTGATTGTAGTTGTATATGTTGATGACATCATTTGTGGAAGTAATGAAGAGTCCATCAGTCAGAAATTTTCTTCAGTTATGGAGAAAGAATTTGAAATTTCTTTACTTGGGGAACTAACATTTTTTCTCGGCTTACAAGTACAACAAGCATGAGATGGCATATTTTTATCAGAAGCAAAATATCTTAAGAAAATTATGAAGAAGTATGGGATGGAAGAATGAAAACCTGTAAGTACACCAATGGTAACTGGGTGTAACCTCAGTTCTCATGATGATTCTCCCACGGTGAATCAACCAGAACACAAATCCATGATTGGAAGTTTGCTTTATCTAACCGGGACAAGACCTGACATTATGCATGCAGTTGGGATTATTGGATGATTCCAAGCTAATCCAAAAGAGTCACACCTTCAAGATGTAAAATGAATATTCAAATATCTACAAGGGACTCAAGACTTTGGTCTATGGTATTCAAAGAATGTTGATCTCACTCTTCATGCTTACACAGATGCGGATTCGGCTGGAAATGTTGATGATCGGAAAAGCACTAGTGGTGGTGCATTCTATATGGGGCCCCGATTAGTATCTTGGTTCAACAAGAAACAAATTTCTATTGCCTTATCTACAATAGAAGTAGAATATGTGGTTGCCGCATCATGTTGCACACAATTCCTTTGGATGATGCAAACTCTACTTCAAATCAAATGTTCACCTCCCATCTCCATTTTATGTGATAATACAAGTGCTATTAGTATCTCAAAGAATCCTGTTATGCGTTGCAAGACTAAGCACATTCATATCAAGTATCACTTCCTACGTGAACAAGTGTTTTAACAAAAGGTCAAATTGGAGTATGTTCCCTCCAAAGAACAAATTGCTGATATATTTACTAAACCTCTGCCCAGGGAATCATTCGAATATCTCAGATATAAGTTGGGAGTTGTCTTTTCCTGTCTGATCAAATATGCTTAAATTCAGAAGATTAAATTAGATACGCTGGTTTCATAAAGGCGAATTGCATATATACACGAGTTTCTGTGCATAAAACTGTGTATGTGTTTTACTAGCAGATATTCTCTAGGTCAACATTTAGACCAGATGTGGTGTTGTTGGGTAATCTTAGTTTTGATCCAGTCTTCATATTTTTGTATCATTCTCTGATATTTATCTCCTTGATATAGATGCTCTGATGAATTGGTTGTTGAAAGTGGTCAGGATGCACAAGCTTAGGGGGAGCACCTACCTTGTTGAAGAAGATGCATTGTTGGAATTTTGATTTGGTTTTTGATTTATGATTTCTCTCTTGAGATATTTTTGGTCTTGGTTATGAAAATCCATTTCTGTAATTTAATGCAAAAGGAAATTTTGATACTAATAGTGTAAGTTTTTATATTCAATCATGTAAGGACTTTGTCAAATTGTAAGCCCACTTGGTTTGGTAGTTGAGTCAAAATTTGTAAACCCATTTGGTTGGGTAGTTCAGTCAAATATGTAATTCCACATGGTTGCATCATTGAGTTAAGTATGATTCCTTGGTGATAGGAAAGGTCATATTCAGTTGAGTTCTAGAGTCATGTGCTTCATTCAAAAACCTGTCTGAATATTCAACATGAACTCAGGGGGTGCATGGTCAATACAGTGCACAAACCTTGTTTTGTTGTTAATCCGCCCTTTTCCCTTGATGAAAAAGGGGGAGAGTATTTTGGTTTTTGTATAATGGTTATGATTAATGTATTTATCTGCTGTGGTGATCAAACATTATCATGGTTTCCATAAAGTCCAAAGGGGGAGATTGTTGGCAATATGATGCAATATGTTGTCCTTGATGGAAACCTACTTGATGAAGTTGTCCTTCATGGAAACCTACTTGATGAGCTGCCTATGATAAGAAACCTATGTGTTAAAGATGTAAAAATGATGTTTCTATAGGTCATTTCATATGTGATAGAGAAAGGAATTCTAGAAAGTGCCAAAGAAATACGCAGGTTTGATGAAGGAAACCCACATATGGATGCAATGTATATGCTAATTTTGTGAAGGAAACCCGCATATACATTCAGAATTGGTATATACACAGTTTTTATGAAGAAAAGTCACGTATACACATGGATAAGAATGATCCAAGTTGCGTATTCCTTTTGCGCTCAAAATTATGATACCAAGGGGCATTACCATGCTATTATCCCACAATATTGAGCGTTGTATTGATTCCATCCAATAATACCAGCAGCAGTTGTGTGGCTTTGATTCATGGTAATGATAAAGGCTAAATCTATATAAGGAGAAGAAGATCATAGTGCATGGTGTGCATGTGTAAGGGCTATCACTAATATTTCTCTCTGAAGTATATCTGCATAAGATGAAATCTATTTTATTGATAAATCTGAAGTTATGATGCACCATTGGATAAATTGATGGATCAAGATCTCTAGATAATATTCTTGCATGATCCATTGAAGAGATAATTAGATCTGAGACCTGGCGCATGTTTGTTTAAGTTGAGTGAAGAAATTTCGGTAGGTTCTGTAGATCTGAAAACATTCTGCTGAATTAATATTTACAGATCTATACACTAGTTTGTCTCAGTAAAAGAGGGTATATACGCAGGTTTACTTCAGAAAAGGCGCGTATGGTAGTTAGGGTTTTCTGATGCTTATTGCAGAGGTTTTATGTTATTGCTACTATTATTTATGTTGTCTAACAATAAAGTCTTCATGTAGATCTGGGTTGCTTGAATACTGTACATGCTGCTAAGTTGAATATGTCCAAATCTGATCATTAAGTGAGTAAACATGGTTAATGATGACTGACTGTTTAAAGGTTTTGTATTTATGAAAAGATGTCTAACTGAAAACCTCAGATCTAGATCTGAGATAGATCATATTCTGAAAAATAATATTCATAGATCTATACGCAGGTTGGTGTGAAGGAAAGCGCATATACATGCGGGTTCAGTGACGTGAAGTAGCGTATGCATTTTAAGATGATGAATGTTCAGGGTTGAGTTTCATTTTGCATACTTATTATGAATTCTGGGCTATTTCTGTGTTCTGATTATAGTGTTCTCACTGTATTGTTTGAAGGTTGGGTTATGTTTATTATTCATTATCTTTATGATGAGTTGAGTTGAAGCTGTGGGATCCAGTATGAAAATTGATGAAACATGGTCTGCAGTGATTCTGAGGGAAGTATAAGCTTCATTCCAGTAGAATCTAGTGTTCTGATTAGGGGGTTGAAGCTCCTTTCTAGTAGTGGTTGGTAAATGAGTTCAGGGGGTCGTATCTCCCTTCCAGTAGCAACTGCAAAATAAGAGAAGGTTGCAGCCTTCTGAAGGTATATGCTTTCATACTGATATCAGTATGCATTAGTACAAAATTGTAAACAGTTTTCCATATAATAAATATTGAAGACAAAGATGACAATAGTGATGGTTTTCTCCCGAATTGGGTTTCCACCTTAAATCTTGGTGTTCATGTGTGTTGCTATTGTGTGATGTTTTATTCTACTATTACTGAACATATTTTTTGATTATCTAACAGATGCATGAATGATAAACTGAGTTAAATATTTTTTCTAAAAAGTGTTTCTTAAACAATAAATTATATCAGTATATGCTAGTTTATTTTGGTATATGCATGTGTATACATGAGTTGGGTTCAGAAAAGCCACGTATGGAATTCAGAAAATAAAAAGTAAAAGATTTCAGTAAGCTCTAAATACTGATTCACCCACGCTCTTAGTGTTTTTCCCAACTTTCTTGTCTAAGGTTTGGAATATTCAACACTTCTAGTTAGGAAACACGGAGGATTGCAATTCTCTATGATAGTGTCTTGTAAGAATTAAAGGTTGAATCCTATATTTTATTGGTATTTACATGATGATTATGTTGAATATTTGGCTTTATTCTATGCTACCTCTCTAATGTACTCATGGAATTGTCATTCATTTCACTATAATTGATTACCCCTAATGTATGAGTTTAGAAGAGGAAATAATGGATAAAAATACATCACATAAATATAGTTAGTGTGGTAGATGAAATGAGCCAATGGTAATATAAACTATTGGTACCTACAAAATCCATAAATTATATACATCCTTGGGGTATGTACCCATACATCGTACCAAATGAATAAAGCATGGATTCCAGCAAAATACACTACAAATTCATGAGAATATAAAAGACTATGGACATGAATATTGAGTACACAATGGCCCATGTAATTAAATGTTGATCATAGAAAAAATAATAATTACATTGGGAATATATATTATAGTATATACTAGGAGGACAACAAACACTAATGAGAGTGCCAAAATATCAAGGAAAATTTTAAGGGTGGAATTTTATTTTAGAGTTTAGAAACCTTGGCGAATATTACTATTCCCTAATATGCAAATTGCAAATTTTTTGTAGAAATATTTATATTTCCAATGATTTTATATTAGTCGATATAATATTTTGGCTATTTTTAAGGTAAAACAATGGTGTACTATAAAATTTGGGTGAATCATTTTAGAAAAAAATGGAAATCGACGAATCTTTTTTTTGGAAAAGCATGGAAAATTAGCTCACCTGCGCATATTAGCACCTAAAATTTTCCATGCCAAATATGGAATTAAAATTACATAATATGTTCTCCATTTCGTCTTGGGTGAGGAAACCTACATTAGTGGGGTATCCCAATAATTGATGTCTTCAAATCCTTCCAATGGTATTATCCTAATGCATTCTAATGAATTAGTTGGTGTTGATCATGTGAGAGATCATATGAGTGCCAGAGAGTAAGATATCCTATTAATAGATGCAAAGGGGACTAGCATTGATGAAAATGGTTCCCAAGGTATGTAGTAAAATCCAATGGTTGTGAATAGATGAGATGATAAAAAAACTCATAGAAATAGTCAACATGGGATAATGAGGAAAAAACACTATCAACCATGAGGAAGCATGTCACTAAGGAGTGCAAGATTCAAGTTACCATCTAGTTTCTCAATATCAAAGAAAATTTTAAGGATGGAAATTTATTTTGAAGATTATAAATATTGGAGAATCTCACTAGTGTCTAATATGAAAACTATAAAATGTTTTATGATACATTTATAAAAATACCCAATTTTCTAATTATTTTATAAGCAGAGTCCATATAATTTTGGCAATTTTTAGGGGAGAATAATTTTATACTATAAAATTTGGGTGAATCATTGCTAGAAGAAATGGAAATTGGATTTTTTTTTTTATTTTTTTCGAAAAATCATGGAAAGTTAGCCCACTTGTGAATATCATCCCCTAAAATTTTCCATGATAGATATGACTCATTATGAGTTGGAATCGATGTGAAGAGATAAATTGAAGGAGGGCCTTATTATATCCACCATCATTCAACATTGACACAAAGAAGCGGTTGAGAACAATAGATAATAAAGGTTGAAGGAAAACTGGCATAGGAATGGCTCACAAAAGAGGTCAAAATAGACTATAGATTCCATTGTTAAATGTGTTTCCGTAGCAAGGGTTAGATAATGATCTAATATACATGTTGCACTTATCTATCAATAACATCATGAATATTTATAACCAAAACCTATGATATTCACACATTCAAATATCTTCATGTAAATTTGTTGAAAAATAATCATAATTAGAAATAGAAAATGAAATCCAATGTAGAGTATGATATGCTCAATTAACCCAACAAAATACCTTATTAAATTAATTTCATGTAGAAATTGCAAGAAATTTTCTATTTCTAATGAAATCAAACTGAAATCAAGAGATGCAAATTTATTATATTATTCTATGGAAAGGAAAACACACGATAAAAACACATGAAATAGCATTTAACCATTAAAAAAAAAGAAACACAATGATTTTATAGGGGAAGCCAACTGAGAAAAACCCTTCCACTACTTTTCATTAACTCAAATGAGAATAAGGATCAACTACATTGTCATGCTTCAATCCTGAAGCACACCCTCCACTACAATTTTGATCTCCTACTCATTGACCTGCTCTGAACAACACTTTACAAAATAGGCCTCTGATATCCTCCTATTTACTTGACAAATCCTTTAGTAAATTATCCTCTAAAAAATAGGATAATTCCCTATTTCCTTGCAAATATTGAAGGAATTAACCACCTTCTATGATACCATGAAGAGGTTTCTCATTACACCAAAACTTGTCGGTGTTAGTAAGGTTTCTAAACCAGTAACTAGAATCCCCATGGTGGAAATTATGGATTTAATAGAGGCATGTTGATTCTTCCAAAATACCCCAAGATGTATCTCACGGAAATCGATCTTGGGTCTAGCCTCTGATACCATGAAAAAATTACAAGAAAATTTCTACTACTAATGAAATCAAACTAAAATCAAGAGACAACAATTTATTCTACTATTCTATGGAAAGGAAAACACATGATAGAAACACATGCAATAAAATGAAACCATTACAACTCAAGGAACACAATGATTTTACAGGGGAACCTAACCTAGAAAAACCTCTCTGCTTCTTTACATTAATTTAGATGAAAATATGGATAAAATGCAATGTCTTGCTTTAATCATGAAACAAACCTTATATTACAATTCTGATCTCCTTCTCATTGAACTGCTATGAACAACACTTAGCCAAAACCACTTGCTCTGATGCAAAACCCTGTACGCTCAACTAGTATACAATAATAAACACATTGATGCATTTTTCCTCCACTAAAATAGGAAATTCAAATTCCATGCATGACTAGGAGTATTTTTAGTAAATTGATTAGTTAATTGAGAGATTAGGTGAGTTAAAAATGATCATTACTCCTCAATTGAACTCCTACTCACTCTACTAATTACTAGAGCTCAGATAACAGAGTTTAAATAATAATAAATCCACTAGATTACTAGATTTTAGCAACCAACCCATGCACAACTTTACTACTAGTTTGTAAACTTAAATTTATAGATTTAACTAGAAGAAAAGGCCATGTCACTCCAACTAACTACAATACAAGTGATCGTGCTGATGTGGAAAATTCAATTGCTCCATTTGAATATGGCACAAGTAAAATGAAGCATTTTAGTGCTACAATTTCAACATGCCGCTTGTGAGAATCTCTAAATGAACCATCGTTCTTGGGACATCCTCCTTGGGAAGGTTCATAGGAAATGTTAATGATATAAAATGGTTCCCTCACTCCAACGAGAACGTAATCCAAGAAATATAAAAAGAAAGAAAAATAGAGCTTTTATTGTGGATACGACTAGACAGTTTTAGCATCATATGTTTGGCGATGAAAATGGATCATGAGATGAAGAAAAAAACTTTTTAATTATAATAAAACCTCTCCAGATTTAATGAGGTCAAATACATTAAATATTTATTTGACCCAATCAAGTTCTAACTAATTTTGTATTCTATTATTTGTGATATGAAAAGGTCAAAAATAATGGTTAAAGACCTTTATTTAGGTAACTAACTCAAAAATAATGATTTATTGAGTTAGTTAATGAAAAAATCCATAAATAAATGATTTGTTAGATTGTTTCCATTTGACTCAGTAAAATAGGTTGGAAATAATTCATAAATAATTATTTAATAGAATATTTCCATTATAATTTTTAAAATACTAGGAAATAATTAATAAATAATTGATTTATTAAATTATTTTCAATGGAAGCGAATAATGTGAGTGAAAGTATATTAAATTATTTTCACCTAAGTGGGTAAAATTATGAAAATAATATAAAAATAATGAATATATGGGTTATTCTCATATAAATGGGTTAATTAATAGAAAAACACAGGATAAGTGGTTTTAATGTGTAAAACCCGTAAAAAACATGACATATTTTGATCTATCTAATGATTTTGGCCAGGTTATCACTTTTTTTGAGATAACATGGAAACTCTAGATAGTACTTCCCTTGAAGATATAATGATATGAAACAAATATGAACTTATAAGGCTGGAAGAAATGAAACCATTCAGACACAATGATGACACATGATGTATCGTCATATTACATGTAATAGGAAGGGTAACCAATCGAGTGATGAAATATATTAGGTAAGGAGTTACTTGACTCATGTTGATGGTTTGGCTCTGAAGCTAGAAAAAACCAACTATAGGATAATGAATTTTCCATCTTGAAGGGAAATCGATGACTTCCTTTGTAGAATGAAGATAAAAATTGTGGTTGATCTTGTTACAAATTTTGTTAGCATTAAAGAGAAGATAAGTGAGCTTAGTAGGGTATTTTACATTCATTTTTAGAAACCCCCCAAAAGAGACAAAAGTATACTCAAATTTGTGTACTTTTTGAGAGGATTTTGATGAGGCTAAAAGGGAGGTACAAATATGCTTATGTGCTTCACATGGTTTAATAAGTGTGAGAATAGGAAAGAGGTTGTTAGTTAGATTTAATCTTGGCTAATAAGTAGGAAACAATGGAAAGGGTCTTGGAATTTTCATTGGTTGAAGATGCATGAAAATATTAAGAAAATGAAGCTTTGGATTTTAATTGATCATCAAAAAAAGGGTGGAAATAAAAATCTTTTTCCTAGAAGATATGATTGACATGATGGTGTGCATATAGTCCTGAGTTGGCGGAATTGACCTAAGAAAAGAAAACATTAGAGACAATGTGTTTGAACAATGGAATCCTACTATTGGGATAGGGTCCTCTAGGGTCAAGTTTTTAGGTACAATTTTGGGTAAATGTTTTCAATACACGCTATGCACAAAAGTCAAGGGGATTTGGGGATGGTCAAAGCTCCTTACTGATTGTAATGGGTGAAAAGGGAAACCATGAGTCGCAAACCATGCTTTGATATGACGGTATGTGCGCATCTGAGTCATATAAATATGTAATATTTGATTTGAGTAAGCAGATGGTATGTTTTTATGATGATGAATGTTTTGATATAAGTTTGGGAAATTATTTAATTAGTTTGGGTAGAAAGGATATTGTTGGTTCTATGCGCGGAAACCTGATTCCTGAGCTATATGCAAGGACTGTGCCGTTGTGTCCACATATAGAAAGGATTCTACGGAATTGAGGATATATTAATAAAGAAGAATATTTGGAGAAATTTGTTCCATTGTGATTTTTATACTTATGCATGAATATGTTGGTTTAATTATCTTTTGATTGCTGCAACTTATAAATCTATTTTTCTTCTTGGTTGAATGCACATTTATATAATTTAATTATATGTTAAGTATCTTTGTATTCACACAAGGGTTTCATTCTTGTTAAATATTTCATAGAGGAACTATATATGTGATTTCACACATGTTATTTCTTCTCTGATAAGCTAGATCTGACTGAAGTATAATGATTTTTTTTACACATATCTATTAAGGGCTTTATATACAATTAGAGTTGGGTTTCTGGGAAGTCTTTCACATGATGATACAAATTAGATATGATAATTATGGTTAAGTGCCACATCATAAGCTACATTAGGGTGCAGAAACGTGGTTCCAACCACCCCCCCCCCCTCCCCCATATTGCTTCAAGTGATACTTTGGTCTGCGCAAGTAGATCACTACAGAAAGGGCTAGTATTTGGAGGGTTTTGTTGGTTTCACAGATCACTCTAAACCTCGGTTAGGACCTGGATCTATTTGGGGAAATTTTAACGTGGCATCCGACAAAGAACAAACTCCAAGATTGGTTGGATAAAAAGGTGCACAAATTTGCAATCCAAGAAAACTGGAACCCTAAGTTGTCTATTGAAGATTCGGAGCAAAGGTATATCTATACAGAGATCCACATAATTTTATTTTCTTCCTTTGTAATAAAATTACAAGATTTGTTATCTCATCTTGCTGAGTTCCAGAACTGTGCAACAGATGATGCGATCACTAGGTGGACTCCTGAACTAGTTCAAAAATTGGAGAAATATAGAAAGAAAATTATCTGCGTGGTATATTTTATTTAAATTAAAAAAAAAGGAACAGAAACAAATCTATAACTTGCAACAATCAAAAGACAATTAAACCAACATATTCATGGATAAGTATAGACATCACAATCGAACATAGTTTGCCAAATATTCTTATTTATTAATAGATCCTCAATTATGTACAATCCTTTCCACCTGTACCCACAACAGTTGGGTCCTTCCACACAACTCGAGACTTAGGTCTTTGCACACAAAACCAGTAGGAGCCTTTCTACCCAAACCGATCACAGAATTTCCGAGAACTTATATCAAAATATTCATCAATAGATAACCATAGCATCCCCTTACTCGACTCAACTCTTACATATTTATATGATTTGGATGCGCATATACCATGGTCTCAAACAATGTTTTGAGACTCATGGTTTCCCTCTTCACCCATTAAAATCATTAAGCATATTTGACCCACCCCAAATCCCATTGAATTTTTCTGCATCATGTATTTACAACATTTACCCAACATTGTACCTAAAAACTTGACCCTAGGGGACCCTATCCCAACACACACTCATCATAACGGTCTTTATAAAAGGATAAAGTGGGTTAAAAAATTGAGGGAATATGGATGCAAAGGAAATATTTCAAGCATGATTGTATATGTGGTAAGTGAGGTGGGGGAAATTAGAAAAATAACAACATGTAACACTACATTGATGACAATAGGTATAGGAAACCAAATAGAAATGTAAAAATCAATGGGTAACCCCTCTATTGGTTGAATGTGGCCAAAATTAATGTTAGGAAGAGAGATGAATGAGGCTCAACTTCAATTCCATTGTAGGATATAAATAGGGTTCCCAACTCTATAAATGAGTGAAACGTGGGCACTAGAATGGAAACTGAGCACTAGGCTAGGGTTCCCATGAAGCATTGACTCTACCATGTGAGTTATGAGATGTAAAAATGAATCGGAAGGGTCAGAAATTAATAATTTTGGATCTAAGGAAAAGTGAAAAGTTACATATAAGGTCAGTGGTGCATGAACAAGATTGATATAAAATTTATCACTATATATGTCTTCAAAAACATATCTATGATACATAATGTGTCATCAAATAAAGGTTGTGTTTTCCTACAAAACCGTCTAAAAGGATTATACACATAGCTGAAGAACACTGTGAAATAAAACAATACGAATAAACTATTAGCAAGAAAATATGTTTTCATTTTTTCTGTTTTATAATGTTTTGGATTTCTATGATTTACTATGTATATAGATGCAAATCATGGCATAGTCGGATAGCCTATGAAATGTAGTTACCATTGTTATAAACATACCAAGCATTCATATTAAAGTGTGAGATCTCATGGTCCATTATTTTCCATATATGTTAGACCATGATAGGTCCATGCCTTGGTCTTGTTGAATTTTCATGTTCATAAAGGTGGATGATTTTGGTGAAGATTAGAATCATAAAATTATTAGGAATGAACTGATGAAATAAAGGATCACTGGTTTCATGAACTAAGGTATCTCTTTGATGATCATTATCAAGACATAATGGAGGTATATGGAACTTGTAGATGTGGGACTTCATAGTAAACAATCTAAGGGAAATTTTAATATTTGTTTGACTTAGTTTAGGATGGAACTTTAGTAGGTGGACTAGGTCATGCCCCTTCGCAGAGTTCATGGTTTTGTTTGCAACTCTCTAACATTTTTAAGTCTTGGAGAGTAGAGGAATCAAGTGGAATAATCTTCTATGTCTCTGGATTTGATGCCATGACCCCTAACATAGATAGTTTTTAAGGCAAATTAATATCAAAGGAGTCGCGTGAAAGTAATGGAGAAATTGTCCATGTGGGAAAATAAGGATGATAATATTCAATATTATAATGGAGTTTCTAACAAATGTTGATGATATAATTAAATTGGAAACCTATTCCACATTAAGTTTAGTTATTCCCCAATAAATTTTGTCTTCCTTAAGTAGCAGAAAAGGACTAGGAGGTCCAATTAATCCAGTAGTGACATAAGAGATCATATTAATGGAGGTAGGATACAGAGATGGGTTAGGTGGAGCAAGGGAATATGTACCCATCGATGAAGAATACTTCAACATGCATACTCCAAGACTATCAAAAATATGAGGGGAATATCCTATGAAGAGTAATGAATAGTTGTCATTAAATTACAAGTTGAGCTTGACATATTTCATTTTATCAATACTAGAAATATTCCCTTGGTGAAGGAACCTAATGACCTGAATATTGATGAAATAAAAATCATCATGACATAGAAAAAAAATTCATGAGACAATATTAAATCTAATGGGGTGTCGATCACTTTGACATAAATGAAAATGTTTTTATCCACTATCTCAATAGGAACAACAGGAAATACCCCTTGTTGTTGTAAGGTACTCCCCTAAAAGGATTTCAACATAGATGTTAGTGGTGACAAAGGAGATGATCCAAGAGCTCACCAACATGTTGAAGAAATAATATAGGTTAATATCCCTTCACCTAAGAATGTCTTATGGACATTATTTCTAAGAATATGTGCCATTATTAGAAAGGAAAGTTAACGGCGAAGATAGTGTCACCATGGTGCTGGTTTAAACGTAATGAGAATTGACTTTGAAGGATCATCCATGCTAATGGAAGTTACAGGTGCTTTTCACTACATGGTGTTTCTATAAAAACTTTGAGAGTGGACATAGTAGCTAGTGTCTGGCCCAAATCCTCGAAAATGCTATAATTATGAGTGACCCTCACATTGGGGTTATGTGTTGACTTTTTAATTGCACCTTTAAAGGATGAAAAATATCATCAAATAATGGATTTTTAATCTAAATAGGGTCATAAAGATATAAAAATTCCACAAGGTCTGGATATGAAGGACCACTCTAAATATTTTCATAATCATGCATTCTTATGACCACATGGATCAGTTTATCAACCATGAAAATATCCATATTGAGGATTACCTCCACACCCCACTTGTTGAAAAGCTGAAGGATTTAGAACCACATCTTATCTCTATGTCATCAATGGATTTATAAGAACATCAGGCTCACAAGTGGGGTTTAACTATGAAACATATCAATGAATCTCATCCACTTAGGGATTCTCATGTGCAATATAATCCTCCCATAAATATTTCAAAAAAATTGAAATTTTCACTTGTTCTCTTTTGTGGCATCATCAATTATGTCTTGATTATGATTTTTTAGCTTCTCAATATTTTAATGGTTATTTTTCCTTTTCATGTTCTCTTTACATTTAGGCTATTAATGATTCTTCAAGGGTGTGCAGTGCATTGAATTCACCTAAGATTTATAAATGAAAGAAATAGGAGTTTTGGTAATAGGAATAGTACTTGGGGTAGTAGAAGTGATATTCAATTGGTCCATCTCAACAACCAACTATCTTATGCTTTCTGAGGGCATAGAACTAACCATGTTGTCATCACAAGATCCTAGCTTGGGTTTAAAAGCATCATTAGATGAACGAGGGGCATTAGGGATAAATATTTTGGGATTCCACCATAGAATGAACATGAAGGCCTTATATTTATTAGGTAAACAATAGTATCCATATCACCTAGCCAAAATTATAAGTGAAGTCCCACATGTAATTTCATACCCCTTGCATGCTCCATGATTATACTATTCATTCATTTTGACACCATTTTCTTGCATTTTTCCAAGAAATATATTCTCTCTACAAATCCCATGGTATGAATAGTAACTATCAAACTCCTTGCTACAATATTTACCTCCATTATCAAATATAATACAATTCAACTTATTTATAATTTCATTCTTAATAAATCTTTCCATTTCTTAAAATTATCAAAACCATCATATTTTCTTCTATTAGAATAAATTAAAATATTCCTAGTTGCATCATCAATAAAATTAACATAATAATAAGAGCCACCAAGAGATGATACTTAAGTAGTCTCCATACATCTATATGCACAAGCTATAACTTCTCACTCCTTTTTTCCTTTCCAACTTTGAGAAATCTAACTCTTCTATTTTCCCTAAACAAAATTCTCAAATAAGTCCAAATAAACCTTCTCTTTTCTATTTTCGAAAAATAAAACCCAAAAATCCAAATAAACCTTCTTCAATTCTGGAAATAATTCACTTAGGCGGAGAAGATACATCTCCTTCTCACTCATACGCTTGAGCGTATCATGCTATAATGTTGTATCCACTCCTATAGAAGCTAATGAAATATAAAGGTAAACATTACCAATACATAAATACAATGTATCTACCTTCTCTCCTTTTGAAATTATTATAAATATTCTAGTGACCTTCCATGAATTTCATACAAATACAACTATACAACCTTCACTTCCAAAATTCCCTATTAAAATTATATTTCAAGATAAAGTAGGAACAGGTGTTATATCTTTCAAAAACCATCAGTTTCGATTTTAAAAATTTATCTATACCTAACTCTTTCCAACAATTTTACATGGTACAACATCACCCAAATAAACCTATCCAAAATTGCCTTAAACCTAATATTGAAAATAATTTCAATGTGTCATGGAATGAAATTTATCCCTCATATTAGGGGTATCTTGAGGTCTAAAATGGGCCTCTTAAAGAAAATAATAAAATAATCGTTAAAATAATAAAATAAGACTTGCAAATTTTTAAACAAAACGAAAGAAAGTTACTTTTTCTATTGTATTTTTTTCTTATATCCTTGTAGGTTCACTCAAATTTCAATAGTATACATATATTGGATGTGTAATTAAATTCCACATCCAAATAGTATCCACTATACATATTTTCGAGTACATTGACATTGAAAAAAATTGAAAAAAAATAAAAAAAAATATGTATTTTCAATACATGAACATGTTTTTTGATGTGTTTTCAAAATTTTCAATGTGGATCTACTTATAAGTATGCAAAATAGGTATTCATTGAATGTGGAATTTAATTCTACATCCAATGGTTGTATACCCTACATCCAAAAATAGTTTTTTCTTTTTCCCTCAAAAATACTTTCCCATGGGGATGGCATCAACATATTGAGTCCTAATGGTTGTTTTTAAGTTAATTATGTTAGTACGTTTTTTCTTTTTAAGCCCATTATTTTCAAAATTCCCCTAGTAGTGAATATATCATCGAAGAATCAACATTATTTTCTATTGAAGGGATTATAGAATGTTGTAATGCATCACCTACTATGTAAAGACCCTCATTACATTTTTTTTTTGTAAAACATTTACTAGTTTCAATCTTTATATTTAACATGTCTATTTTCTAAAATTATTATCTTAGATCAAATTCTACATGGTTTGTAGATGTAAATTCATTTATACAATTTCTAACTAAAAATTGCTATGAAATTCATTCTCTCATTTTTTCATAGTAACCTTGATAGTTTGAATTGTGAATTGATTTAGAAATATTACTAATAAAATTATTATTTCTTCTTATCTCCAAATTTAATTGAGAACATACATCTCCTTATCACTCGTGTTCTTGAGACTATGATGCTATAATTCTATATCCACTCTTATATAAGCTAAATAAATATAAAGGTCAAACTTACTAGTCCATAAATACATTGTATCTACCTTATCTCCTTTTTATATTATTAAAGATATTCTATTGACCTTCCATGAATTTCTTTGAAATATAACTATAGAACCTTCACTTCCAAAATTCCATATTAAAATTATATTTCAAGGTAGAGTAGGAACATAGCTTATATTTTTCAAAAACCATTAGTTTCCATTTTAAAATTTTATCCATACCCGACCCTTTCCAACAATTGTGCATGGTACATCATCACCCAAATAAACCTATCCAAAATTTCCCTAAACCTAATATTGAAAAGAATTTCAGTGGGTTATGGCATTAAATTAATCCCTCATATTAGGGGGATTTGGAGGTCTAAAATGGGCCTCTTAAATAAAATAATAAAATAATAGTTAAAATAATAAAAATAATACTTACACATTTTTAAATAAAAAAGAAAGAAAGCTACTTTTTTTAATGTATTTTTGTCGTATATCCTTGTATGTTCACTCAAATTTCAAGAGTATACACCTATTTGTTGTGTAATTAAATTCCACATACAATGAGTACCCACTCCACATACTTTTAAGTAGATCGACATGGAAAACATTCGAAAATACATAAAAATATGTATCTACTTAGAAGTATGCATAGTGGGTACTCATTGTATGTTGAAATTAATTCTACATTCAATGGTTGTCTACTCTTCAAATTTCATTGAATCTACGAAGAGATAAGTAAAAAATACAACTAAAAAAGTAGTTTTTTGCTTTTTCCTCAAACATACTTTCCCATGGAGATGGCATCAACATATTGAATCTTATTGGTTGTTTTTAAGTTAATTTTGTTAGTACATTTTTTTTGTTTTGAGGCCCATTCTTTACCTCAAAATTCCCCTAATAGTGAATCTATCATCCAAGAATCAACATTATTATCTATAGAAGAGATTAAATAATCTTCTAATGCATCACCTACTATGTAAAAAGTCTCATTACACAAATTTTTTTTTTTTTACATACTAGCTTCAATATTATATTTAAAAATACTTTTCCCTAAATCAACTTCTATATGGCTTTTAAATTTAAATTCATTTATACAATTTCTAACTAAAAATTGCTATGAATTTCAATCCCTAGTAACCTTGATAGTTTGAATTATGATTTGATTTAGAAATATTACTAAAAAATTTATTATTTCTCTTATCTCCAACTTCATAAAATAATATATATATATAAAAGTTACTAACATTCATTTTTTTTCCAAAATTATGGCATTTCTATTCATATACCTACACCTTGAATCTTGGTGTCAGACCAACTCTTACTGTGCATATGATTTTTTAACAACTCACAACTTATGAATACCATAATCTCCTTTGAAATGTTTCCTCATATTGATATTTTAATTTTTTGTTAATTCAGTTATATACATGGCATAATCTCTTTCACTACTTTCGTATGTGGTATTATTTGGAATTATTTGTAACCATATTCCCTTTGGTCTATAAGTGTTAACAGAAGTGTTCTATATCATTCTATATATGAGTGGGAAGTTCCTCCTTGTGGAAATATATATATACCAAGATGTTCGGATCAAATTCTACGGCTTAGGAGTTTTGGCAACGAACTGATGGTCATTCTCTTTATAGGGTTTTATTATGAGATTAATGACGTTGTTGGGCTACATTTTTCAAAATACCTTCCCTGGTCTTGTCACTCTACGACTAGGGTTTCATTCACAGTTTCAATGAAACCCACCATTTTCGTCAAGATAACCCAACATGTGTACTCCACAAAATTTTCTAATGACTTACTCCTTCCACGTGTTATATGAATTTGGTTGACTCCTTTTTCAGTCAAGTGAGAAGGCTTATCACGTGTAACGTTTCTAGTAAGAACGTTTCAATGCTCTTGCTAGAGGTAGACGTCTTTAAATTGGTTACTACAACATTGCATTTTTTAGCTTTTTCTTTTTCTTAATTCTGTTATGGTTACATTCATGGTTTATTGTTAATCTGACATTTTTATTTTTTGGAATTCAATAGTTTTACTAAGGGTTTTCTTCTTATTCACGTTGTCGTAAACACTTTGTTTACTCGGAGGATATGCAACAATATTTCTCTTTTTTTTTTAGTGTTTAAAAAGGTAATCTCTCGGGATATTTTTAGTCTTGGTATTCTTTACAAAAACTATCTATTCCTATATCTTTTAATTTTCCATTATTTAATTATTCAAACGTTCCTATTAGGGTTATTAGAAGGCTTCACTCCTTCCAAACCCTTGGGTTCCTTTGTCAATTAGCAAAGGTATTTTATTTAATAATTTCCACCACAACTTCTTTTATGGTTACTTAGGTTTTCTTTTTCCTTGGACAATTGAAAGATGGTTAGATCAAATTAACAAGTTTTGATATTTCTTTAATTATTTTTGGTTAGTTATAAAGGGTTTATAATTATTATTGTTTTTTCGTCGTATTGGGTGCCACATACTCCATAATTCCTCCTGCTCTTTACAAGACTTTTCAACCTTGCTTTTGAGAATGTTCTTATTAGTCCCTGTTGCGCCTGCCGAGGGACTATTGTAATCAAAATTGTGCAGATAGCATTAGTTTCAGTTGGTTTATTTGTCTAAATTCCAAGATAGTCAATGTTTTTTGCTTCAACTGTATGCAATTTTGTTGCAAATTTTATTGCAACAAAATTGCATACAGTTGAGGAAGAAGACGAAAGAACTCTTTAGGGGTGAAATTTTAGACCTCCAGGAGATCCCCTTTTTGACTCGGGATCAGAATGGACTCTTAGAGCAAGTCGCCCATCCAGAGGTGAACCATGACCTCCATTCTATCACTCAACATTAGAGGGATTGGCGACCCCTCAAAAATAAGCCGCCTCAGGGACATGGTTAGGAGCCACAGGCCTTCGATTTTATTACAGCAGGAAACTCTCTCTCTCAGGAAACCTGCTGCTAAGGCTATTTTTGAAATCTACCTGGGATGGAAGGCTACCGCAGTAGACTCGGTGGGCAGGGCGGGTGGCATTGCGGTTGGATGGGATATTCAGGTCTTCGACCTTGTGGCATACAAATTCTTCGGAGGCATTCTGCTTTATGGCTCACTCAGGGGGAACAGTGAACAGGTAGCCATTGTTAATTTGTATGCCCCCTGCAGCTCCAAATTAGCTTTCTGAAACAGACTGGAAAAGTCTGGGATACTGGATCTGAAATATTTGATGATGATTGGGGACTACAATGTCGCCCTCACAACGGATGAATCATGGGGGAATAAGGCGAGGTTGGACAGGGCCGCTGACTGTGTATATCACATTCTACACAGCCATCATCTGGTTAACATCAAAACAAAGCCAACTGTTCCCACCTGGACTAATCGCCGTTGTGGAGACGATCACATTGCTAAAATCCTTGATCGTGCCATGGTCAGCGCTGGATTGATTGAGAGTTTGGGTCACATGCGCCTTTAAGTTATTCAATCGTCAATTTCGGATCATATGGCGATTTGTCTTACACGGAGGATTGAATCTGACAAAAAGTGGGCGCCTTTTAAATTTAACAGAGTGTGGCTCACGGACCCCGAGTTCATCATGCTGGTTAAATCCTTCTGGAACGATGCAGGGATAGCGACCACACAAGTTCCTGGTCTGATTGCGAAACTGAGGTCCTTGAAAATTTCTGTCAAAGCTTGGGAGCGAAAAAAAAAGCTTCGGAGGAAGAAGACGAAAGAACTCTTTAGGGGTGAAATTTTAGACCTCCAGGAGATCCCCATTTTTGACTCGGGATCAGAATGGGCTCTTAGAGCAAGCCGCCCATCCAGAGGTGAACCATGACCTCCATTCTGTCACTCAACATTAGAGGGATTGGCGACCCCTCAAAAATAAGCTGCCTCAGGGACATGGTTAGGAGCCACAGGCCTTCGATTTTATTACTGCAGGAAACTCTCTCTCTCCGGAAACCTGCTGCTAAGGCTATTTTTGAAATCTGCCCGGGATGGAAGGCTACCACGGTAGACTCGGTGGGCAGGGCGGATGGCATTGCGGTTGGATGGGATATTCAGGTCTTCGACCTTGTGGCATACAAATTCTTCGGAGGCATTCTGCTTTATGGCTCACTCAGGGGGAACAGTGAACAGGTAACCATTGTTAATCTGTATGCCCCCTGCAGCTCCAAATTAGCTTTCTGGAACAGACTGGAAAAGTCTGGGATACTGGATCTGAAATATTTGATGATGATTGGGGACTACAATGTCGCCCTCACAACGAACGAATCATGGGGGAATAAGGCGAGGTTGGACAGGGCCGCTGACTGTGTATATCACATTCTACACAGCCATCATCTGGTTAACATCAAAACAAAGCCAGCTGTTCCCACCTGGACTAATCACCGTTGTGGAGACGATCACATTGCTAAAATCCTTGATCGTGCCATGGTCAGCGTTGGATTGATTGAGAGTTTGGGTCACATGCGCCTTTCAGTTATTCAATCGTCAATTTCGGATCATATGGCGATTTGTCTTACATGGAGGATTGAATCTGAAAAAAAGGGGGCGCCTTTTAAATTTAACAGAGTGTGGCTCACAGACCCCGAGTTCATCATGCTGGTTAAATCCTTCTGGAAGGATGCAGGGACATCGACCACACAAGTTCCTGGTCTGATTGCGAAACTGAGGTCCTTGAAAATTTCTGTCAAAGCTTGGGAGCGAAAAAAAAAATATGCTCAGAGAAGAGAAATGGCTGAAATCTCGAGCCTCATTGCCATGGTTTATGAGCAGTCTTTATCCCACCCACCGGATGAGGAACACTATGAGCTCTTAAAAAAATTGGAAGACCGTAATATAGAGCTACTAAAAATAGAGGAGATCACCTGGAAACTAAAAAGCAGGAAACAGTGGCTCAAAGAGGGAGATCTAAATACAAAATACTTTCATGCATGTGCATCCGGCAGAAGGGAAAAAAACTCCATATGGAGCATTCAAACCAAGGAGAGAGCCATTATTAACGATGAAGATGAGATCAGGAGGGTGGCTGCTGCTCACTTCGTTGTTTTTTATAAAGACAACCCGGAGATCACAGGCCATAATCAGCAGTGGGTTATTAATCACATTCCTGAGATGTTTGATAGGCACGCTACTGAGGAGTTCATGAAGCCAGTCTCCAAGTAGGAGCTTCTGGATGTACTTAAATCCTTTGCCAGGGACAAAAGCCCTGGGCTGGATGGATGGCCGGCGGAATTCTATATTGCTTTTTTTGACCTTTTTGGGGATGAGCTGTTGGAGATGATTGAATTGACCAGAGTTAAAGGCCACATTCCGGGAGCCATTGGCGCATCCTTTATTGCGCTCATTCCGAAATCTTCGAATCCTGCCACCTTCTCGGACTATCGCCCCATTGCTTTATGCAATGTCTTGTACAAAATGTCTTTGAAGGTGATTTCAAACAGATTAAAGCCCACTCTCTCTAAATGGACCTCGATGAGCAATATGGCTTCCTAAATGGCAGATCCATTCACGATGCCGTGGCCATTGCCCAGGAAGCTATGCACACTATTCATGAACAGAAGCGGGCTGGCATCATCTACAAGGTCGACATCCACAAAGCGTATGACTCTGTAGACTGGTCCTTCATCAGACTTGCCCTCCTAAAAATTGGTTTACAAATGCCAACCATTAGATGGATAATGGCTTGTATCTGCTCTGTCCGCTACAACGTCATCATTAATGGTATACCCTCGGCATTCTTCGGTGCGAGACGTGGGCTGAGGCAGGGTTGTGCCCTGTCTCTGTTGATCTTTCTCCTTGTCATGGAAGGGTTCAACATGATGATTAATAGCGATGCACATGAGGGACACTTCACGGGCATGTTGGTATCCCCTCAAGTCAAAATCACCCACTCCCTTTTTGTTGACGATCTTCTAGTTTTTGGTGGCACCTTATGCAAAGATTGGATCTATCTACAGGCGATGCTGGACAGATTTGGAACTGCCACAGGGCTCATTATCAACAAGCTTAAATCTAAACTACTATACGCACAGAGTGAGGAGGCTGGGATTATCCTCATTGCGGAGATACTAGGGGTAAGTGCTGCGAAGATGGAAGAGGGTATCACCTATCTAGGCTTCCGATTAAAGCCCTGCTCATACGTTAATAAATATTGGGAATGGATCGTTGAAAAATACAGGTGCAAAATTTGCAAATGGGCAAACCGCTGGCTGACTTTGGGAGGCAGATTCATCCTCATACAAGCGGTTCTATTGCAGCTCACAATTTATTGGGGCCATTTGTACCTCATTCCTATGGGAATCTGCTTGAAGATAAATGCTATCGTGGCTCAGTTTTTATGGTCTGCAGTGGGATCACGCAAAAAATACCATCTCTGCAAATTATCAGAGATATCTCTTCCCAAGGATATGGGCGGGTGGGGCTTGCTTGACCTACGACCTTTCACTTTCGCCTTACTGTCAAAATCGTTGTGGAGGGCACTGACTGGGAACAACATTTGGTTGAACTTCATTGTGGATAAATACCTGGGCACTAGATCGCTGGAGCTTATTTTTCAGGGACCCATTGCCTCTCTGAAGCTAGCTTCTATGATTTGGAGAAGCCTTTCAAAATGCAGGGAGACCATCATTTCAAATGCGGTGTGGAAGTTTGGTGATGGGAGGCGGATACCCATCACTTGCACCAACATCATGGGTGCTTCTTTCGAGCCCTCCATTGATCCTGCCCTTTTCCACATGTTGTCTTATAGAGGTCTCATTTATGTTTCTGATATCATCACTCGTTGGGAAGTTGGTGCTCCTGTTTGGATGGAATACGAGGAGCTGGGTTTGCAGGCAGGGAACAGGGATAGCTGGTTAAGCCTCATCAGCTCCTTCCGAAAGGCTGGCTTCTTTTTTAACTCATCGGGTGACCGGCTAGTATGGGGAGGGGCTTTCAAGGGCAATAATATCTGCATCAAAGAACTTTATTTCCACATGAAACACGTTGGACACACCACCCCAGGTATACCTGACTTCAAGAAAGTTTTTAAGTGGAATATTCCCCACAAGATAACGCTTTTCAACTGGCTTCTTAGGAAAGGGAAGATTCTCACTTGGGATAATCTGCAGAAAAGAGGGAATCATGGACCGGGCCGGTGCATATTATGTAAACAGGAGCGGAAATCCATTCCTCACATCTTCTTCGAATGCAAGGTGGCGATTGGAATTTGGGAATTGTTCTCTCACTGGACAGATGCCCCACATTGGAGGCCGATTTCTCAAGACCATGCATACGACTTCTGGGCAGCAAAGGGTGTTGCAAATAATGCCCTTCCATACTACACATGCTGGGAAATCTGGTGCTGTAGGAATAACATGCTATTCAATGGGGGGAGCTGGGATTCCAACAAGATTTTCACTAAAATTCTGGATTGGCTTCAGATTAATCCTATCCAGGTAAAGGTAGACAAGGATATGTCCTACAGGCTTAGACCTCACTGCATTAGCATTCCGACATTATTCTTTGATGGTGCTCAACAGAATGGGATATGCGGTTGTGGCGCCTGGCTTAAAATGGAAGGAGAGGAGCGTTTCCATATCATCTAGAACGGGGGTCAGGGTTCTAATAACAAAGCGGAGGTCATGGATTTGTGGAGTGGACTCCTTGTGGCTCATTACCTGGGGCTTCCTTCCATTGACATCTACGGGGACTCTCTACTCGTCATTGACGGCTTGTCGGGAAGATAAAATCTCAGGGTATCAAGCTTCAATGGTTGGATTGACTGAACTCTCTATGTTCTTTCCCAATTTCAGAGAGCCACCCTCCATCAAATATACAAAGAATTAAATTGGAGGGTGGATAGGCTCTCAAAGCTGGGGTTGGAGCATATTTTTGGCCACATTACTGTCACCCACTTCTTGGACAACAGAGAAAGGGGCTCCTTCAGGTTTGATCTATAGATTTCTTCATTTTGATATTTTTCCTGGACTCTGCATCTTCGCCAGGAGATGGTATTTACCTGTGTCGACTGCGTTTTCTCTGTCCCCTTACCTTCAGGGACTTTCATTACGAGACTGGACATGCCCATTTTCTCTTGTGTATGTCCTATTTCATCATCACTCATGTTCTTTTCCTGGGAATGTTTATTGGCGCTCTGCAGGATGGATGCATTCCCTTCGGCTCTGTTTTTGGTTTCTGATGTATTACCACTTCATCTTCTCCATGTTATGTTTTCTTTCACATTGATCACGGATCATTTTCGTGATTGGCTCCTGTGATTGGTAGTTGGTTATATGGCATTGACTGCCAAATTTTTTTTTCTCTATGGGCCGTCACAGGACTCCCCATTTCAGTCTGACCTGGATGGCCTGATGGCCTGCGTCTTCGTTTTTGGACCATTCTGGTCGATCGTGCACTGGTTAATATCCTTTGATTGCCTGTAGTCTTGGGCCTTATGGTAATTCTGATGACTTTTGGATATCTTTTCGACTCTTCGCAGTTTCCTGTAGAGGGATCATGCTTATTCCTTCACTCTGTCATGGTTTTCCCTATTCTTCTGTGCATAGGGTAGTATCCATCCAGAGGTCTATGTATTGTATGATGGACTGTTTTACACATTAATATTAAAACAACGCTTTTTTCTTTGCTGAAAAAAAAAAACTGTATGCAATTTTGTTTCATCTTATTGGTCTCTTCTCGAGGTGGGGAGGCTATAAATGTTATACTCATATTTTTCTCTTAGCATTTTGAAATTACGAAACTAATACTAACATTAATTTAAGGAAATAAATGTTTGCATGAGTTTTGACTATAAATGCTTACATGAGTTTTTTAACAAGACTTCACCACGTTTGCCATATCTGCTTTTACTCTGACAGCTGGCACCGTTGTCACCTTGAAGGTTGTTTGAAGGTTGTTCACCACATCTTCTAACCTTGAAGGCTGTTAAGGCTTTGTCATGGTGACCCATAACCTTAAAATGATCCCACAGGGACAAGAGAAGAAAGAGCAAAGGGAAAAAAATAAGCCTCAATCAGAACAGGTAATAGCAGTCGCAAAAAGCACTTTGAGTGATAGCTACAATCTTCACCCTTCGGCTGTCTGATGCAGTTGATCATAACAATGAGTAAGATGTTGTTACAACAACCTTTTGGCTTTCATTTATCAAAAAACTGTGGAATCAGTAAGCGTATATTCTCATAGCATCCTCGTTTAAATTCCTTGATTCTATCAAAATTCTCAATTTCTCCTCCTCCTTCATTCACAATTCGGTTGTCATTTATCAACATCCAATAGAATAAGTAAGCGTCTATTCTGATAGCATCCTCATTTAGATTCCTTGATTCTATCAAAATTATCAACTTCTCCTCCTCCTCCTACTTCATCCACAATCAACTCTTCTGATATCCATAACTTCGTTTCAAATACCAATTCCCTACAATCCTTGGGACATTATATCACTCCCTACAGAATGGTATACTCCATAAAACTGCCCTTTGGAAGGGCACCCCAGCACTGAAACCTCATCATTCAAGCCAATTCCGAGAAACCAAAGGACCCTGTGGACCCCAAAAAACACAAACCCTGGTTCCACCCCTTCAACAAGAAGCCTGTCATTCAGGAGCCCGAAATGAAAATTGTTGTTGCATGGTTCATCCTCGGTCCTCAACAAGTAGTTTTAATTGACAACGTTTTTACTTATAATCTTTCTTGGAATGTTTTTTATGCCCAAATTTCTCCCTTGACATTGAGAAACATGAAGAATGACAGAAAAAAAAGGCAGCATGTCTATCTCGAGAGAGACAATTTCTAGAGTAATCTCCTTCCACTTCATAAACGACTGCAATGCTCTCCCTTGCAGCGTCTATTGGAAGTCCACAAAGCCGGTTGCATTTTTTGTCCTTGGGCATTTTAGATAGTGAGGGAAACTCAGGTTGACCTAGGCAATTAAATTTTTTAAATATTTCACCTTGAGAAAGGCAATTAAATGTTGTAAATATTTCAGGGTGAGCAAATCAGGTCTAAAAAAACAACGATTGACATGATATATTGGTGTTATTGGCATCATATTTGACCATAGCTTGTGTTAGAAAGGCATGGGCATGAAATTCACTTACTTTGCTGTCCATGATAAAATATTTCAATGCCCCTCTGGCAACCAGAGACCTAGATAAGCCGTCCACTTTGAACCATAAGGTAGCATAAGAAAGCAAAGAATGTTTTATTGTTTGACTGCATAAGGTAGCATAAGAAAGCAAATAATTTTGTACCATTTGACTGCAGAACATCCTTCATCCTGATCCATGTAATTTGTGATGGCGAACAAGGTGCTACTTACATGTGTTCTCTTGAAAAATATTATCAGTTGCTTTGTCCACCCATCATTTCTCGTTGAATGCAATGGAATACAGATGGAAGCACTCCTTTAGATGCATAGAAGAGACAACCAGTCAAGTGTATCACATGCTGCAGGATGGAAATTTCATTTCAGAGACATTTGAGAGTCTACAATTGAAAATTTGGAGGATGTTCGTGAAAATCAATGTGACTAAACAACCCTTCAATAAACAACCTTTCATCTACCAAGTGGAAACATCGGGATTCCATGCAAAACGCAATGTGGATCTCTTTCCAACTAAGGACATTTTCGATTCCACCCACTCATTAATATTATATTTATTTTTAATTTTATTTACACCTTTCTCGGTATGGAATGCATGTAGGAAGTTTCCATTTATTTATTTTTAGATGTGTGGTCGAGTATCTAATCATAGCAGTAGGGTTTTTATGTATTCGAACACTAGGTCCTTGCTTTTATAAAACCCTTTTGATGTTATCGCTAACTTGATTACCATTATCATCTTCGACAGGTGCATGCATATTCAGAACTGGGAAGTAGGTTTAGCTATGACATTTTTAATTTTATTCTGGAATCACACAACATTTTATGTAAGTTTTAAGACACAAATTTTTACTTTATTTTAAGACAAAATCTTTCACTTAATTTCAAGATACTAACTCCTAACATGGGGATCTCTTGTGGAAGCTGCTATTTTTGGACAGCTTTGGAGATTGGAACTGGGGTATTTTACTTGATTTTTTATTTATCCTAATCTCATTATAAGATTGCATTGAATTTCTGCATTAGCTTAGCAAATGGGTTTATGTTAGCATATTTTGTAATTTGATTATTTTGCATTTTTTTATTTGGTTTTATATCTACACTAATTGCAATATAAAGTTGATTTGCAATTCTTTATGAGAAAAGAGACTATGTTTGCATTCTTTGTTATTTGAAGGGTATTTTTCTCGAGTTAACACTTTGGTTGCAGAATCTGTCTATGTTTGCATGCTAGTTATCCTAATGGTGGAATTGTTGACATTGCATGTGTTGCATAATTCAGAAGGTGGACTTGAGAAAATTCGAAACATTGAGAGCTTTAATGTCATATCTACTGTTGTTATTCTAAAGTTGTCATGAACGCTGAACAAAATTAAAATTGTTAAACAATTTACACATGTAGCGTTTTTTCCCAATAATGATAACTGGATTTGGGCAAGCTGGAAAATGATTGAACGACTTTGCAGTTGAGTTTATGCGTTAACAATGTGGATAATGTCTTCATAACATATTTCTGTAGAATTTGGCTCACAGTAATAGTAGACGTCTATAAAAATGCTCCTAAAAGCTCCTAAAGCTCCCCTCAAGGCAGGGACTAGCTGCAATGCAACCAATCTTGTTATACTCATACATTGGATTACTTTAACTTTACTACCTTGCGAATATTATCAAATTTCTCCATAAATTTTCTCAAAATACCGAACTCCTCACTCATATATATTTAACTACATACATGCTTTATTTTTTATTTGTTTTACAGTATTATTGTGACTAACTCTTTCCTCCTAACGTAGAGGTCTTTGTTTTTCAAAGGCAACTCAAAACCCATAAAAACCCATAAGAGGTAATTCTCCTCTTTCCTAAGCAAGAATTTATAGTTCACTTTCATTTTCTTTTTTAATTACGGGAATACTTTTTGTCTATTAACTTTCTCATTTTTTATATTTATGCGAGGTACTATATACTAGGGTTGCTTCAATGCATTATCCTTCTACAGTTGGAATTTATCTAGGATTTTAATTTTATACTCCAATAATCTCTTTTGTCGGGTAGGAAAATCCTAAAAACTCTCTCGCTTTCTTTATTAAGGGCGAGGTTTCTTTTAGAAGACAGTGCTTGAGCTATTATTCTATTGTTACTTTTTTTGTAATCTTCATAGGACTACATATTCATCATGTCCAATATATCACTTCGATTGAGGTGGAGAATTGAACTCATGACTTCACATCAAGGAGTGCCTTAAAAGAGAATTGCTCAATATATATAAAATACCCCATGAACACTATTCTATTTTATTTATCTTTAAAAAAAAATCTATTAACTATAAACATACCCTCTCTTATGGACTACAGAAGTATTTTTATTATCATGGGATTTAACCCTTGTCAGTAATTTAAAATGCTTTGGTTCTACAATAGTTTTCATCATTTGTTATAGAAATTTTGAAATTCATACTGTTTCAATGCAACTCAAGTTTTCTTTTAAAAATTAACACAAGCTTAAACCTATTCAGTATTTTATACTACTTTCCATTGATAGAATTTATATTTAATATAATGTTTCTATGTGATTTTTAAATGACATTTTTTTTATATTTTTGATATATTATGGTTCTGCATATTTTCTTAAATACTATCCATATACAATATTAATGTAAAATTTCTCTTCTATCTTTCCAAGAATCCATCACACTAGGAAAAAAATTATAATTTTCTCTCTAATGTTACTTTGTTTGTTAAATTTTTATGTAATGATTACAATAAGACAAGTATGCTTGTAGTCAAATAAGTGTCCATGTTTTCATGTATAATTATTGTTGGAACGGGGTTCCCTGAGCTATGTTTTTGATATAATTTTATAATAGTTGGTCTTGCGTAGGGGTTTTGGGGTGGGTCAAAGCACTCAATGTTTTGTAATGGGTTAAAGGGTAAACCTAGGGTTCCTAAACCATGGTTTGCAGACCATCAGAGAGAAAAGGCTACGATGATATAAATAGATAGATAGTTTGGTCTAGTAAGTAAGCAAAAATAAGATTGATGCTATGTGTGGATTTTTGAGATCTCTTTTGGAGTTTTTGGGCAAGGACTACTGCTGGTTGTGTGCAAGGAGATCCTCAGTCCTACTGTGTGTGGACCTTGCTGGCTATGTGCGTAGGCAATGTTTTGGGTTGTAATTGGGTTTTTGGATACTAATGAATGAAAAATGTATTTGAAGTATCTTTATAATATCTATACTGATCATGTTTATTACTGAAGTGCATCTGTGTTATTTATTTAAGTTTCTAATGTATCGACGATTGAGGAATTAGCTACGATTATAATGTTCTACGATGGTAATTGCTGATGTGCACATGGATGCGAACATATTGACTAGATATGTTAATGATAGTAGAATTTTTATTATTACTTACTCATTATACTGTTAGAAGCCCGCTAATAGACTCGACTCGTGCGAACCTGATAGTTACAATGCCGATCTACCTTAATTACCTACTCTCTCCCAGGGTGCAGAAACCTAGTTCTAGCACCCTCCCATACTACTTCGGGTGAGACCTTGGCCTGCGAAAGTAGGTCATTGCCAGAAGGGCCAGTAGTATAGAGGTTTGTTGGCAAACCTTAACCTCTGAACCTGGGTAAGGACCCCTCAAGCCAGCAAATGGTTCCGTTGCCGGGACCGGTAGAATTTTTAGAGAGAGATCAGGTAATGCCACAAGGCCGTTGGAGACTTGAGAAATTGGAGCTTGAATACTGGTTTGAAAGGAAGATTCAAGAATTTTATGTAAAGGAGAATTGTAGCACAAAGCTGACCACTGAGAAGTGGAAGAACAAATATATCTTCACCGAGGTCTATGAAATTTTCTTTGTAACTTTTGCACACGATCTCCAGTAATGGTTAGTGAGGCTAGTATAATTCCAAACATGTTGGAAAAACGATCAGATTACACAGTGGGCTCTAGGATTGATAACAGTTGGAGAAGGTTGACAACACCATCACCCGTACGGTAGATCATTGGGTGGAAAATGTGCTAGGAGGGTTTGTAATAGAATTCACAATTGATCAGTTCATATTCTACTCTGAGGTGGAGTAGAGGTTCTTCAAACGATTTCGAGGTAAGTTCTTGTGAACATTGCCATAGATAATTAAAATATTATTGTGCAAAAAAGGCATTTATGTGTAGCCACACCAAATGAATGACCTTTTATCAGAGTGAGAGTACAACATGAAGTGGTAAGTACTAATGAAGCAACCAAGAAGGGGATATATCCATCTACAGTCCATTAAGAGAGTTGGATACACACACTGAAAATAGTCCTCCAGCTACACCACATTTGATTCAACATAAGGGAAAGAACTCCCCCACACCTCTGCGACCACTAGAAGAAGATATGACCACACACATGAAGCTACCCACCTTCAAGGGTGTAGGAGATGAAGATATGGACTGATTTTGGTTTGTAGTAGAATCAGTATGGACTGTGCAGAATGTGGCTAGCAATGTTGCAAGGAGAGCACAACTATCCCTCGCCTTTGAAGGAAGGGCCCTGGACTAGTATATGGGGTACGTAGGCCAGCATGCGGACCCATCTATTCAAGATATTAAGAATGCTTTAAAACAATAGTTCCAGAAGCCTAAGTCCTACTCTCAACTAGTAACTGACTTGAAATATTTTAAAAAGGGACCCACTGAGTCTGTACGAGAGACTGATCAATGGTTAAAGAAGGTTATCAGAGATGGGGAATTTTAATATGATTATAGACAACACAAAGAATGGTTCATTGCCATCCTACTACCTCACCTGCACAAAACTATGGGTCAGCAAACGATTGAGACGCAAGAGAAAGCCATAGAGATTGCTATGAAGCTAGAAGTTGCTCCAAGAGACAATGCCCAGTTTGGGGTGCAACAGATCTACAGACAGTTGGAGGCAATGAACCTCAAGATCCAGAATCTGCGGAAAGAACAAGGAAAAGAATCTAGCCCATATGTATGGTGCAGAAGATGCAGGGTGTCTGCCCACACCAAGGATCAGTTCCCTCTGCTAGCAGACTACATGAAGGCTGGGAGACCCAGCCCATTGCATCCTAAAGATTTTGCGGGGTCAAGTGGTCTGACATTATGGTGCGCTGACTATCGCGTTGCCGGACTACATGATACCAACCACTGCCCCTGTCTTGGTGCTTATGTTCCAGAATTGAACCAACAATGGTGTCGCTTCTGCTCATTTGTGGGACATGACAAAAATAACTATCGGACATATGAATTAATGATAGACCAAGGAAAACTATACAAGGTATAGGATGACCCTTCTTCACCATTATCTCCCTCAAGCAGAGGAGGCTCCCCAGCTAGAGGCATGGGAGGGGGAAGGCACATGTCGGGGGAGAGGGAAATTGATCTATTACAACTGTAGAGAAATAGGCCACTTCGCAAGGGACTGTCCAAACCCTGCGTGAAAATCTTACTGATATTGTTGAAAATTGGACCATGTGTTCGAAGACTATCCAGTTCTGATAGAAAAAATGCAGGAAAAACAACAGACACCAATGCAAAATGTGCATAGGGTTAAGGTGGAACTGTGTGATGAAGGACCAAGTATTAATGTCATAACGCGCAGCGGGATGGCTACTAGAGGGGTTGAGGAGAAAGTCACCACTAAACCCCTTATCTAGAAAGATGTTATCAAATACGAGAGCTTGGACCTACAAAAGGAGAAAGAAACCTTCATCGAAGCTCGTAAAGACTTTACTAATGATGAGGCATCTACTTCCAAGGCTCCAAAACCTAAGAGCGGACGATGAAGTTAAACCATTCCTAAAACCATGTATGAAGCTGCTATACAACCAGAAGGTAGTAGAAAATCTTCAAACACTGATAGACAGCTGCACAGAAATAACTGACCCTCCTAAAGTGGTTAGAGATGTTCAAAAATTGTACAAGAACAAGAGGCACACTTGGTAGGAAATGTGGCTAAAGTGCAGATTGGAAACTATGAAATGGATCAGGTCATCCTGGTTCTCGGATCAGATGTGAACATCTTGCCCAAGAAAACATGGTAGCGGATGGGAGAACCTAATATGGAATGGTCTACTATATAGTTGCGCATGGCTAACCAACAAAAAATCATACCATCGGGGAGGCTATCAAAGATTATGGTAGATATCGTAGGATTTAAGGTAAATGCAGATTTTGAATTAATTCAGATTGTGGAAGATGCAGAACCTTATCCTAAAACCTTGGGACTATATTGGGTCATAGAAATGGGAGGCATTATTAAATTAAAGAAAAGGAGCATGTTTTTTTAGAATGAGGGTACTAGAGTGATAGTCCCTCTAGACCCTATGGAAGGAAAGCGGTATACAGAACCAGTGCGTGAAGAAGACGACGTAGATCACATTTATAAACTAACTGCTCGAGTTGAGGATTTGATTAATCCTACAGCTGATGGTGTGATTTTTTGGGAGAAAGACAGTGAATTCCTCTCTGACTCCAATGGGGAGATAAAAAATTGGCAGAATCGATTACATGACATATATGCGTTGCGATGTCTTAGGATCACGAAGAGCTTCTAGTGTATCTTCTCAGAGGTAAGAGAACTACCCTACTTTGATGGTTGTGGTAGTATTAGGGATTTTTTTCGAACATTTGAAGCTGAAGTCCCAAGGGACTGAATAATGTGGGTGCTTAACCTAGCCATGCACGCAACCCTTGCGCGGTGGTGGGAAAATAATAAGGGGGTGTTCCAAGATTGGGTGGAATGCCGCGAAATGATGATTCTATGGTTTGAACCTCCAGTTCACCTACGCGTGGAGGATTTCCTTGGCCAAGGATATCTGCATAGGCACATGGCTGCATGGATGGAGGCATGGTGTGAAAGGACCATGGATGAACAAGTCGACCTATTTATCCATGCCTTGGGGCCAATTCCCACTGCATGGTATCTGGATACAGAGCTACACGAGCGCACCAGCCAATGGGAGATCATGAGAGACGATTTTGTGGGGATGTTCGGGTTGATAGGCAGAACTGAGGCATTGGATGAAGCTTTATAAGACATTTATGCCTTGGTATTTGATGAATCATGCCCTCGTATGGAGTATGGGGCACTAGCTTGGGATATGCATATGCAATATATTTTCAATTTTCATAATCTATCAATGAAGGAATGCAATGAAGACCCTCAAAATATCACTATCGCGGAATTGAAGGGAGAGCAAGCAGTGGCTGGACCCGCGCTGCATACCGTTGATGTTACCAAGCCTCTTAAGCTAAGGGAAGTTAATATTGGAACAAAAGGCCAACCTAAGCTAGCTAAAATTGGGGACTACTGGGATGATGATATTGTTAGGAAAATCACAGAACTCGTCACAGAGTACCAGGACCTGTCTCCTATGAAATTATCAGAACTCAAGGGGATTACAGGGGACCTAGGAGTTATTTGCATCACTTTAAAACCATATGCGCACCCTGTTAAGCAGAAACCTTACCAATTGAACCCCAGGTATAAGCAGAAAGTCAGGGAAGAACTTGACAAAATGATAGTTGTAGGTATCATTGAACCGATAGAACAGTCAGATTGGGTAAGCCCTATGGTGGTCCAATGAGAAAAATACCAAAGGAGAAAGAAGAATATGTGCTGACCTATGCAAATTGAATAATTCCTACATTCATGATCCCTTCCCTAAGCCATTCTCTGACAAAATTATCGATAATGTGGGAGGGCAGGAAGTGTACTCATTCACTGACGGGTTCTCGGGCTACCATCAGATCAAGATTACACCTGAAGGTCACAGTAGAACTACGTTTGCCACTAAATGGGGATCCTTACAGTACATCATCATGCCATTTGGGCTCAAGAATTCCCCTTCCATATTTTCGCGGGTGGTGGTTGCAGTATTCAAGGAATTTATCCACAAGTTCTTGGAGGTATATTTTGATGATTGGAAAGTATTTTCTTTGGTAAAGAATCACATTTTGAACCTGCGCATGACGTTAGATGCCTATAGAAAGCACCATATTTCCTTGAATACTAAGAAGTGCATATTTTTCGTACCATTTAGGATCTTGTTAGGCCACATAGTCTGTCGGCTGGGACTAATGGTGGACCCTGTAGAGGTAGTAGTTATTATCAACCTAGTAGTCCCTACAGTTGAGAAACAACTGCACTCTATCCTTGGGCACATGGGCTACTAAAGGAACTTCATTCAAGTGTATGCACTGATCAGGGTGCCCATGGAGAAGTTGCTAAATAAGGACGTTTCATTTTTTTGGGATGCGGATTGCCAGAAGAGTTTTTAGCTACTCAATGAAAATATGGTCTCTGCACCTATCCTCACATTTCTTGATTGGGTGAAGGTTTTCCATATCCATGTCGTTGCATCAGGGATCACCTTGGCAGCTGTCCTTACGTATCCTGGGGAAGGGGACATTGACCACCCGGTTGCATTTGCTAGTAGAAAATTCTCTAGTGTGGAGCGTAACTACTCCACTACTAAGCGCGAGGGGCTGGCCATGGTATATGCCCTGCAAAAATATTGGCATTATCTATTGGGAGGGCACCTCAAGATGTTCACAGACCAGTCAGTCTTGATGTACCTAGTCAATAAGCCTGTGTTGGGAGGGGAATTTGCCGATGGCTATTACTATTTAAAGAATATGATTTTGAGATCATCGTGAATCTCGGGAAACTAAATGTTGGGCCAGACCAGTTATCCCGAATCGAGAGTGGTGAGGAACCGACCAACTTAGAGGAAGGACTTCTGGATGCATAGTTGTTTGCTATTAAGGTGGTTCATGCGCACTTCACTAACATCATTCAGTTCTCAACTATGGGGATGGCGCCTGCGGAATATTTGATACAACAGAAAAAGAGCTGGTAAGCCCAAAACAGTGTAGCAGGAGGTCACAACATAGGGAAAGCGATGGTGCAAAAGATCTTGAGAGTTGGGTTATGGTGGCCCATAGTGCATAGTGACTCTCATGACTATTGCAAGGCTTGCGACACATGCCAAAGGATAGGAAGACCATTGCTTAGTGACGAAATTCCCTTGCAGCCAAAGATGGCCCAAAAAGCATTTAAAAAATGGGCCATAGACTTCTTTGGGCCCATCAAACCGCCAAGGAAGAAGACAGGTGCCCTCTACATCATCACTGCAACTGATTATGTAATCAGATGGGCCGAAGAGCAAGTTGTAGAGGATTTCACTGTAGACACCGCTGCGCACTTTATTTTTGAACATATCCTAACCAGGTTTGGCTGTCCTAAGGTCTTGATGAGTGATAGAGGTAAGAATTTTGTTAATGACACAATTGAGGCTTTGGATGAAGAATTTCGGATCCACCATGCCATAAGCACCCCATATCACCCACAGGCAAAAGGAAATGTGGAAGATTTTAATAAGATTTTGGAACAGGCATTGACCAAGATCTGCAATGTCGAGCACAGTGATTGGGACGTGCGTATCCCATCGGTCCTTTGGGCCTATCAAACCAACTGCAAGAAATTGACTAGAAAAACACTGTTTCATATGGTTTATGGAAATGAGGCTATTATGCCCATGGAATATATTGTTCCTAGCTTATGCATCGTAGCTGTTACACCATTTTTTGGTCATCTAACCTACTATCATTAGATGGACCCAAGTACACCATGTAAGACCAATTTTACCCTAAGTAAAATTGCCTTCACTATGTAAAATAACTTAATAAAACACATTTATTAGGTTGTTTATGGTCTAAATAGGAAACCCCAAAAGGAAACATTAAACAAACCTATATTTGTTTGATTTTCCTGGTCATGTTTAACCCAAAACAAAGAAATTAATTAGATAAATCTTTATTTATCTTATTATTTTCTAGGAATAATTATTTAAATTTTATTTAAATAATATTCCTTGTTAAATATGACTAAATCACCCATAAATAATTAAATAAATCATTATTTATTTGATTATCTTTCAACCACTTCCTTAAAATGATAAATAATCATTTATTTATTTATTATTCACAAATAAAGGGATTTGACCCAAGTCAAATACTTTTTCCCTCCAACAAATATAATAAAATATTCCATAAAAGGTGGATCTAGATTTGGTTAATGTTATTTTAATCATGCACCAAGATCTAGAATGACCCGATATTTTGCTATAAATAGGAGGGTTTCTTCTACCATTCTTCACCTTTTGTTGCCTATTAGATCACTCTGGATCTAAACTCTTGGTCTGACTTTGAGCCATTATCATTGTCATATTTTCATTATTTGCTTTGTGAGCTCCCTTTGAGTTCTATGTTTGTCTGGGTTTTCTACACCAACAAGAGAGAGAAATTTTAGATCTGAAATGCTGAGGACTTTCAAGAACCCATCCCATTAAGGAGAATTGGAAACACCTTTCTTGTTTTCCTCTTAGGTGCCCTTAATACAAAAATTCTTTCAAAAATTGTTCTTGTCTTTTCTTATTGGATATGGAGCAAAACCTTATTTTTCATCGCTTTAATGTCTTTCTATGCATAGATCTGGTTTCGTAGCTCTTGTTCGATCAACTAACTCAGACCGAAGATATTATGTACCATATATTTGATGTTAGGGCTATTAGTTATGCGTAGCTAAAGTGGTCTTTTTTCGTACACTTCGACAAAGGATTCATACTAACAATTGGCGACTCCACACGGGTTTTCAATTATGACCACTGTCGTTTTTCATATTCTTGCATATCCAGCTAATTCAGACCCTAGGGTTTCTTTTTAGCTTTTTGTTTTTCCTATTTTCATGTTGTTTTTCACCTATAAAACCCTAAAACGTTAAAATTTCTAGCTTCTGTGTGTTTCTGGCCCTATTGCGCAGGTGACAGACATCAGCCGCAACTGAGACGGAAAATTTTCCGGAAATCTGTCGCCGGGACACCCAGAGCTTCAGGTCGCACTTTTCAGCCCAAAACCTGCGACCTGGAACTCCAGGTCGCACTTTTTAGCCCAGTATCTACGACTTGCACAGAAAACAAGTCAGAACCTGCGACTTGCCAATTTTTCTGCTCTTTTTCTGCAATTTTTCTGGGTTTTTCTGAAGCTTTTGTTAGGGTTTTCCAGCCTCTGTCTCAGCCCGTTTCGACCTCTTTCTAATATGTTTTGCTCATCTAAGTGGGAACATATCCCCCTACGGCTTCAGTACCCTCCACTTTTGGTGGAAGAGTTTTAACGGTTTCAGGTATCTGTTTTCAGAGTTTCAGCCGCCCCTTTTTTCAGATCTGATACCTTCTTTTCAGATCCCTTTTAATCAGCTCCCCTCCCTTTCAAATCACCTCCTAAAGATTTGTTTGGATCTACCTTTAGGGCCTCCTCCTTGCCCCTTCTGCTTTTTGCTGATTTCCTCCTTTTTCCAGCCACCTTGCCTCTGCCTCTTGGCTGTGATCTGCACCTCTTTTCAGCAGCTTTATCCTTTAGATCCCTGTCCCGTTCGACCCTAGATCTATTGGCCTCTTTTTAGTGTGTTTTGACTAGATTTTTTCCCTCTTTTTGATTGGTTTTTAGAGACCCGCCTTCTTGGGTTGGATCGATGCACTAGTAGCTGTTAATTTTCCGTTATTTCAGCATTATATACTGTTTTTTGCAGCATTATTTTCAGTTACGAAGCACACTTTTTCTCTTGCTATCAAAACGAAAAGGGTTTAAAAATTAAAATTAACGCACTCCACACACTCACCCTAAGCGAAGAAGAGCCTGGTTTACACCGCCAGGAAAAGACTTTAAAATCAATTAACACTGCACCTTTCTGCCCTTGTTTCGACATTGTAATCACTTGATTCTACACCTCCTTGCCTTTGATGGTCATTATTATTCCCCTCGTGCTATGTTTGTGTTGTCACCATTGCGCCCCCAAGGTGCACATCCCGGAGACTTCTTGGCCTTCACCCTCAGTTTCCGGTCGATCGACCTACTCCTTCCCGTCATCGTCGAGTTAGTCCTCCTTCGAGTCCGCACTCCGACTCCTCTTTTGATTCATTGGGTTCTCCTTCTACTTCTGGTTCTCCCCCTATCACCTTCACTATGTCTGGTCCAGGGCCTAACGCTAGCAGTAATCTCGGCCCTAATTCCGGGACTACTACTAGCGGAACCACCACAGGAAATACCTCGGCTGCACCTTTGCTCCCATACATGGCAGGCCTCAGCCTCCCTGATTTCAATCAGTTGATCAATGACCCTATCCGCCACGATGTTGGTTGGCCTGCTATGCCAACCAAGCTCCCCTCTGACATCCCTAAGTTCGAAGGCCTTGCTGGAGAAGATCCAACCAACCATGTCCGATCTTTCCACATGTGGTGTTCCTCCAATTCCATTACCAATGTTTCCATCCGTCTTTGGTTGTTCCAATGCACGCTTACCGGTGAAGATTCTAAATGGTATGTTGACCAAGCCACCTCTTCCCATACCACCTTTACGACCATTGCCCAAGCCTTTTTATCTTATTTCCAGCTCCCTCTCTGATACGATACTGGTACAGAGCTTTTGACTTCTTTCAAGGAAACCTCTTCGACCCGCCTTTCCACTCATGTCCAGGAATGGCAAAGAAGACGAAGCTTATGTCGAGCACCCCCCTTCGAAGATCGGGTTTATATGGACTGGTTCCTTCGCACCCTCTTACCTCCCATTGGAAAATATTTCACCTCCCATTTCCCTCAAACCGAAGAAGCCGCCCTCCAAGTAGCCTTGAAATATGACCTGATCTATGCTCAGTCTGGTTATGTTTATACCGTCCTTCCTGACCTCCCCAGGCCCGGTGGCGCTAATGCCCCGGGGGCATCTCATTCCGCCGACGGTATCATTGGAGCCCTTTATCATTCGTATGCTCAACCTCCTATGGGCTATGGTCTCCCTCCGGGAGGGGCCAACACCTCTAGCACCTTTTCCCCTCCAGGTAGCATGTATCCAGGATATGGCATGCCTCATCCTTTTTCCCAACCTCCTGCTTACCTTAATGTTGCCCAACCTAACCATTATCCTTATCCGCATCCTGGTGCGCCAGCTCCTCCAGCATATATGCTTCCACCTCCCTTGCCTCCTCTGCCCCTGCAGTAGCACCTACAGCCCCCTCCCGGGCAAGTCTTTACACAGCAGGGCGCGACTAATCCCCCTTCTCAAAGAAGGCGGAGAGGCAATCCAAATCAATCTGCCCCTGGTACTCATGGACCCAATCCTCAAGGTCTTGACCCTAACACTGCTAACCAGCAACAGGGCACTCAGCCCAAGCCGGACAGGCCTCTTCGCACAAATAAGCCTTGTTCATGTTGCGGTGTTTACGATCATTACACCCATGATTGTCCCCTCTTACCATAGATGCGGCAGATGTGGGAGTCTCAAGCCACATTGCGAGGACAACATGCCTCCCCTCATGCTCCCCCTAATGTGACCACTACTCAACCAGCTGTGTTTACTGATCCTTTCCCTCAGCAAGGATTCGTGGCTACCCAACCACCTGATGGACAGGTCGCCACTCCACCTTCCATTTCTGGTTCCTCCGATTACCAGATCCTCATGATGAACTCTGATCCTTCCCCAACCATCGACCTTCACCTTCAAACTCGGTCTCACCAGTACCCCAAGCCTCCCGCTCAGTCTGCCCCCGAGTCCCCTTCTTCCGGTTCTACAGAGCCTCTTTCGACAACCAATGGTCCCTTACATGTCCCTCAACCCAAATTTGAGGTCCATACCAAGATTCCTAAAGGACCGTTGCACAACAAATGTCGTCTCGGGTCAAGCCGTCATATTCGAGATAGCATAGGTAGATGATTTGCGCAATCTCCTCGCTATCACATTGGAACTCCTCCGGGGCCATGTCTTCCCAAAAGAAGGCTTGCTGCTATCCGCCATGGGCGCCTGTAGATCATGTCGATGACCAAATGATTGTTTTCGACGCCCATCAATCAGAACATCCTCCTCTTCCTGCTTCCGTCGCCTTCCAAATCCCAGTCAAAATTCGAAATGCCAACGTTTCTCGGTGTATAATTGATGAGGGGGCATCTACCTATGTGATGTCCACTTCGGTTTGGAAGCAACTCGGATCTCCTGAGTTGGCCCCTTCCACGATCACCCTTCGAGCATGGGACGGCCACGCCTCCCAGCCCATTGGCCTTTTTCGTAATTGTCCTTTCACCCTTGCCGGTAAGACTGTTTGCGTTGACGTCAAAGTCATCGACGCCCCTCTAGACTACAACATTCTATTGGGGCAAAGCTACACCTATGCCATGTCTACTGTCCCATCCGCGGTTTTTCGCAAGATGTCTTTTCCTCATAATGGAAAGATAGTCACCATCGACCAGTTGACTTATCATGAGCCACCGTCTCAGACCTCCCCAAAGATGACCATCTCTTCTGTAGCCAATAAGCAAACCGTCGATTCCTTGACCAGTGTCTCTCCCGGTGTCTACAAAGACTCCTCCCTGCTTGGAACTTTCTCTGGTCTCCCTCCTCCTCATATCTCTGATCCTAGCTTATCGAATGTTTGCATGATGCAATCGTCTCGGGCTGCCCTTAAGCGACCTGCTTCGGCTAGTAAGCAACCTCAGACTCAACCTCGCCCACCACAACCCTCTCCTAGCCATTCATCTCAGCCAGCCAGACCTCCTCCTTCTGGCCCTTCTCCTACAGCTGGTATCTCTGAACCCCTCTATCCTCCTAGGTTAGTTCCCCCTGGCCTCAACCAGCTCGGAGCTGTACCTCCTGGTCATTATCCTGCCAGTCAGATACCTTTCTTGGATCCCCCTCCTGGAGTTTATACAGTCCTTATCATGGCCACCCTCTCTCTCCCTAACCTGACCCTGGGCATACCTGTTTGGTACCTTGACCCTCCAGCCGCTACCCCACCTGGTTACGCCAAAACCTATCTTGCTTTGACACCGGTTCAACCGGTCCCCCTCGCTTCTTCCATTGCTACCATGCCCCCCGCACCTCCCCAAGACCCTACCCCTATGGTGATAGCTCCAGGAAAGAAAGGCAAAGCTCGCAAGGGGGCATCCAAAGATAAGGTCACCCCGACTGACCCAACTCCTCCTCCGCCCGCAAAGCCTTGTGCCTTGTGTGATGTCGTCGGTCACGCCACCCATACTTGTCCTGAATTGCCCCACATTCAACCCATGGTTAAAGTCGCGTTCCCTGAGTCTACAGTCCCTGACCCCTCTCTCCTGTCCTCGTCCGTAACCAAGAACCCAAAAACTATTCGCACCAGTAAACCTTATGCTTTGTGCGGTATCCATGGCCATTATTCCCACCATTGTCCTCACATGACGCATTACCGCGCCTCTTTAGAGGTAGTCCGCAAGTATGAGGTTGAACAAAATCAATCCGCCTCTCCCATACTCGTGCAGTATGCTTCGGGTCAACTTGAGGATCCCCCCGCTCCCATCGACATTCCCCCCCCTGATGTCCAGATGACGGAGTCTACTACGACCATTATTTACCTATCATCCTCTTTGAGACCCTTGGAGCAATATTCCCCTTGAATCCTCCCCTGTTTTTTCGCTTGACCCCCCTTCAGCGACTACCCTGGGCTCTACATCTTTTAACCATTTGTTTCCCTGTTCTTCTGTCATTCCCCATGACGATCTATATGCGAGCCTTTCTTCCCCTACGGATGATTTAAGTAACTTTTCCGTGTCATGTGGTTTCCCTTCCACCCTTGACCTCCTCCTTTCCGCCCATACACGAGATAACACCACCCGTATCTCTGTTGACCTCCGTAGCCCGAGTCCCAGCCACCCCTCCTATAGCCCCCATATACCACCATCCAGTTTGTATATGCGTCATAGCCATCTTTCCCATCACACTCCCTCCCGCAGTTGCCGCTAGATGTCTACTATACACTCACGCTGCCATCATTGTCCCTCCTCCCCCCATTTTTTGTCTTGTAACACTATTCCGCAGGACCTCCCGTCCCCACCCTATATTGGTTACGCCGATGGTGCAAGTCGTTACTCCCGGAATCTAGCCTCGATAGGTTGGGCCATTTTCACCCCCTTGCATGCCCTCGTGCTCTCAAACGGGGTCTGCATTGGTACTGCCACCAACAATCAGGCCGAGTATGATGCAGTGCGTGGTCTCTTAGCCGATGCCCTCTTTCATCGCATCCTCCATCTGCATGTTAATTTAGATTCCCTACTTCTTTTCATGCAACTAAATGGTGTCTATCGTGTGCGTAATCCTGTGTTGTTTAGACGATATTTATGAGTGAAACTCTTGATACGTGAATTCAAAACCATAACTTTCAACCATGTACCTCGAGAAAAGAATCACTATGTAGATATTATTGCAAACCATGTTCTAGATTGGCATTTATCACACGCATTTCATACAAGACAATAACATTCATAATCATTAAAAAATATGCATATCCATAATATGTGTCACAAAATATGTGTTTAGCGTCCATCTACTCTGATACATTTGACATGCCCATAGCATGTTACAAAAAACTCAAAACTGGGGGCACCACCTGCCCCTACATACACACTAGGGGGCACCACATGCCCCACACCTAGTCACTATCTGGTGGATCCCGAGCCAATGGCTCTGCTCCTGCAGCTCGTAGATCACGTATTCCTTGACCGGCCATTACCATGCATCGCATGACACCTTGCCATTCCGAGGGTAGACCAATACATGGCTCTACATACTGGTCGTCTAATTCTTGCCACCTGCGCTCTAAAACACCGGTCAACAACTTCTCACATCTACGACGGATTTCCTCCAGGAGGGCGGCCGCATCGTCACCCTGCGCTGCTCTCGATCCACTCGGGCCTGCAGCTCCTGATGCTGCCAGTCGTCCCATATATCCGGCCGGTTTTACCGGAGCTATATCTGCATACCAAAAGTACATGAATCAGTACCCTATCTACTATTCAATAACTTTAACATGCCCATAAAAGAATAGTAATTTGTCACTTACCATCGGGCCCCCATACTCGACCAGGCAGAAGTGGCAAGTCCGGATCTCCACAATAACTCATCCCACTATAGGGATAGTCGTCTATGTATAACGACATCTGATCCCAATGGGCAAAGAACTCAGGACGAAATACCCGTCCGACCGCCCCTCCTCCTCCTCTGCACAGTAGGCGCCCCCACCGGCGCATCCTGGGCTCTCTCGGGCCCCCATCTGGGAGCTGTATACGAGGTCGTAGGGTCGTGATCTTCTCCAAAAAGAAGGAACACAATAAAGTCCCATACGAGCAATCGTGGTTCACTTGCCGCTTGCACAGTGACAACTGTCGTTTTAACGACACCAACATCATTTGGGCCCACCCATAGTAGGTCCCACTCAACAGACTCTCCACAATCATCATCTACCCCCCAGTGATGTGATGGAACGCCTGGTTGCCCAGGATCTGCAGCACTGCTGCGGCCACTGCACGGGTGTCTAATCTCTCTAAGTCCCCGATCGATATCCGAGTCCCTTTGACTTGAAGACCTGGTCGACAATGTCACTCCACAAACTCCATGATGTTCCGCCCCCGCGATAACACTAGCTCCATATTTCCCACCATCCCAAGTGGCAGGAGACCAGTCAGGAAATATAGGTCCTGGACTGTCAATTCGATCCTGTGCCCCTGCACTATAAATACCTCATGATCTGGATCCCAATAACTGACAATCCGTGCCAACAAGGGCTCCCCAGCTCTCATCAAAGGGTTCTCCAAAAAATTCAGAACCCCAAGAGCACCGGCCATGCTACCACGGCCCGGTGCCACTGGGTGTCCCGGATCTCACCGTCGTGCGTGTGCTCGGAGTCTCTCTCTCTCCGATTGACCCTTATATACTTTCAAACTTTAAAAACATCAATAACAGTCAGATAGGGATATAATAATCACAAAAACCCAAATCTCAGCGCTAAAACAGCACTGAAATCTCATTCATCCTCCAGGTCGCACTTTTTTTCTAATCTCATTTAGGGTGTGAATTTTGACAAAATGCGCTCCAATTGGTAGGATTTTTTATTTAAGTACGACCGGACGTGAATGAAAAGGTTCCGGGTTGCGAGATGGGCCCTAATTCGAACTTTCAATCCATCAAAATGAAAGAGTAAGGTTAGGCCTCTTACCTGCAACTGAAGGATCTCGATTCCAACGGTGGGTTGTGTCACTCATCATGTAAGTTGGGACCCTTCTCTCCTCTCTACATTCACCCAACAACACACTAACTATGAATAGAGGTGGATTGGAGGGAAAAGCGCCTTATTAAAAGAACCCTTGTTCTTCTTCTTTGTACCTCCTGAAACCATACGCGTAGCTCGATTTGACAAAAACATCTGCCGTTGAAACTCTCAAAATATCAAATGGGCATCATTAATTTTTACGGTTGCTTGTCCACGAAAAATTTGTCCAGATGGATCTTCACTACAAAATCGAACTACTCCTTCCAACAGCAACAATTGGGGCACCATTTGCCCTCCTGCTGTCTTTGTTGTGTGGGTTACCGTCATGAGATATCATCTTGTACTATGTGTTTTTTGGGTCCCCCATACGAGCTCTTTCTGTGTGCTTCCTTCAAGTCACCACCATTTGACATCCAAGATAGAGTCATCATCGCATTCATGGAGTCTATCCCGAGTCCCTTTGTACCTCGCTATAGTCCTCCATCCTTCATTGCTTGGTCTCTCTCTTGTGTCGCACATTATGGCCTTTAGTCCCATTGTCCCTTATCCCTGATGATATTGTGTCAGTCGCTGCCATGTCATTCATGCCCTTTATGCTCTAACAAGGGAAGTCGTCCATTCGCTACTTAGTCCCCTCCATTTCATCATCATCATTGGTATTAGTCTGTCCATCGCTCTACTATTTTCTCTCCTGCCTTAGTTGAGGATCTCTCATCGCCTCACCTATGGAGGACCTCCTTCTGTCGACATCAGCTACTTCATTCCAGAAGAGAGGTCTAGAGGGTGGTGTACCTTGGTTCCAGCTTCCACTCTTGTTCGGTGCCTCGGATCAGGCAAAGGGATCTCTCATTTCCCTTTGACTTGATTGTTTCTCCACTTCAGCTCCTTTCAGCACGATCGAGATCCGTATGCTTGATGGTTCAGTGATGCAGCAGCAGCCTTTGATCATTCCCGGGTGTGTGTGAGATGTCACAACCCTCATGAGGGGGTGGCCCTGCAGGTAGCCCCCCACATGCCCGGATGACCTCTTCATTGCAGCCTTCGATGCAGCTCCATATATTTGATGATGTAGGCCTTAGCCGCTTGCAGCACCTCTTTGATTTGCATGTATCAGTCAGATTTTGTGAGCCCTTCCTCGCTTATAGGGGGCATTTGGGTTGTATTTGTATCTCATGTACTCAGATATTATTGTATAAGTCCTGGCTGTTATCCCAGGCACAACATGTATGTGGGATTCCTCATTGTATTTTTATCTGGCTTATGTTTATGCCGGTTGTACTTTATGGTTCGGTCCCTTGTTTACTGGACTCACTATTATTCTGTACTTTGTCTTGGCGGGCATAGGTATGCCTCCCCCACCGCCTTTAGCACAGGTACCCTCTTATAAAAAGAGACTTGTTGCACCTGCGAGTCTCGTCTCCTCAGGGTCTAGTTCTTTAGCACACTAGTCTACCTTACATTTCTCTCTCTGACTTCCCTCTTGATGTCTGGTGATTGAGTTCTTACAACGTACTTCGGTCATACGATTTGCTCCTAACACTCGCACGCTGGGGGGCAATCTATTACACCATTTTTTGGTCATCTAACCTACTATCATTAGATGGACCCAAGTACACCATGTAAGACCAATTTTACCCTAACTAAAATTGCCTTCACTATGTAAAATAACTTAATAAAACACATTTATTAGGTTGTTTATGGTCTAAACAGGAAACCCCAAAAGGAAATATTAAACAAACCTATATTTATTTGATTTTCCTGGTCATGTTTAACCCAAAACAAATAAATTAATTAGATAAATCTTTATTTATCTTATTATTTTCTAGGAATAATTATTTAAATCTTATTTAAATAATATTCCTTGTTAAATATGACTAAATCACCCATAATAATTAAATAAATCATTATTTATTTGATTATCTTTCAACCACTTCCTTAAAATGATAAATAAATCATTTATTTATTTATTATTCACAAATAAAGGGATTTGACCCAAGTCAAATACTTTTTCCCTCCAACAAATATAATAAAATATTCCATAAAAAGTGGATCTAGATTTGGTTAATGTTATTTTAATCATGCACCAAGATCTAGAATGACCCAATATTTTGTTATAAATAGGAAGGTTTTCTCCTACCATTCTTCACCTTTTGTTGCCTATTAGATCAGTCTGGATCTATACTCTTGGTCTGACTTTGAGCCATTATCATTGTCATATTTTCCATTATTTGTTGTGTGAGCTCCCTTAGAGTTCTATCTTTGTCTGGGTTTTCTACACCAACAGGAGAGAGAAATGCTAGATCTGAAGTGCTGAGGACTTCCAAGAACCCATCCCATTGAGGAGAATTGGAAACATCTTCTTTTTTTCCTCCCAGGTGCCCTTAATACAAAAAATTCTTTCAAAAATTGTTCTTGTCTTGTCTATTGGATATATGGAGCAAAACCTTCTTTTTTACTGCTTAATGTCTTTCTATGCATAGATCTAGTTTTTGCAGCTCTTGTCTTGATCAACTAACTGCAGATCTGAAGATATTGGCAGCCATATTTGATGTTAGGGCTATTAGTTATGCGTAGCTAAAGTGGTCTTTTTTCGTACACTTCGACAAAGGATTCATACTAACAGTAGCCTTTAACAATATGGCAGAGCCTAATATTATGGAGGTGAATTTAGCACAGCTGGTTGCCTTCAAGGAAGATCGATTCATTGCTAACTTTCATCAAAAAGTTCAGAAGGCCTGAGAAAAATCATGGCATGATCAACATATTTGGCAAAAGATATTTTCGGAGGGAGAATTGGTCCTGCTATATGATAGCCAGTTTTGCGAAGCACCCAGGGAAGTTCCATCAACACTAGGTAGGTCCCTATATGGTAAAGAAAATAGCTGATGGAGGAGTTGTCCAATTAGCCACACTGCATAGAGACATTGTACCAAGGTATGTTAATGGCAATTGACTCAAACAATACTGGATCAAATGACTATATGGCTAGCGTAACTATATTGGGAGGCATACGCGCAAGTAGGAGGAACAACGCAAGCAAGCCCGTCATACACATAGGAGTCAATTTCAGGTCTGGAAGCCCAGGGAGGTGCACGGGGATCATAGGGGTCGATCGCAGGTCTAGAAGCTTGAGGAGGTGCGCTGGGAGCATAGGGTTAATACAAAACTGCGAAAACTAGCCATTGCAACAGTAAAACTAGGTAAAAAGCAAATGTTACCATTGAAAGGAGTGTGCAATCAACAATTAATGAGGCGATTTCCAAATATTTTTTACCGTTTTCTTGATGGTAAGCTTCAGATAAGCCTCACCCAAATTTTGGTCACTATCCAAAGCTATAAAAGCAGGAGGGTAGATCAGAAGTGGGTTCCCTGCATTCTAGATATCTTGTGTTTTGCAAAAATTTGTAACTGTTGCTCTCTGTTAATATCTGGGTGGGCTACCCCTTCTGATAGTAGAAATCCCGAATTCTTCTTTCGAGCGAGAATGATTGCAACTAATCCAGCTGAATCATCACAAACCATGGCCTCCACTGATGAAGTATTGGAGGTCACCCTTGAAGTTGAAGAGGTTGTGTCCACACCAACCAAGGTGAAGCAGTTTGATAAAAAGAAGGGTAAAGGGAAAGGCCAGGAGCAAGGGTAGGGGAGTGCTACGAAATGGGATGGCGGGAAGCCACACACCTCCCCTCAAAATGTGAGGTCCCCTCGAACGATGCCCTAGGCATGTTCGCCTAACCCAACGAAGAGACCTATGTCTGCTTAGGAAGAGGCCCAGATCACTGAACCAATCACTTGGCTACCGCCCTACGTTTGGCCTCACCGACCCTTAGTCCACACACCTAAGAACCTTGAAGGAATGCGCGCTTACCTACAAATTCCATAGATTCCAGGTGAAGTCCCTATAATTGGAGAATCACATGGCAAGCTCACCTCAATTAAGTTCAACGACCATGACCTGGCCATCCTGGAGGCCTTCCCCAAATTAGCACCTAAGTTGTACCTTGAAATAATAATAGACGACGACTTGCTATGGTTTGTCCCAATGTGGTGGGCATGCGAGCTAGAAAAATCAAGTTTACTAAACTTGTTGTGAATGCCTCATTTTCTCTAGTACGGTATAACTGACCGAGTTGTGCGATAGTAGCTAGCCCTGATCCATGACAACAGTTGATGGATCGAGGACCGCATTCCCATTTGATGCAGGGATTCTACACAAGACAGATCCTTGTGCACAATAATAGAGTGTGTGTTCCTCTTACATGAAATCCTCAATTTAATCTTCAATAAAGTATACTTAGATTCAATTCAAAATACATATGAAGGGAGATCCAAATAGTAACTAAATAATTGCATAAAATACAACAAGAAATTTACAAATGCAAACCCTTCCTTGGCTGAATATTACAATGATTGGCCTCTCAGCTCTCGCCTTTCACATGAAATCTCATACTAATTCTCTCTATCTCTCACTGTATTCCTCACTGCGTCCTCCATCCTCACACAAGCTTCACATTTATACATGATTATGAATTAATTTCAATCCATAATTTCCTCCACACAAATCTCAACCAAACTCTAAAATAGATTTATCCCTTATTTGACTCAACTAAATTCCATTTAAGGAATTCCTAATCCCTAAATTATCTATCCAACTCCATTCCACTCATATTCTCAATTAATTAGGAGAATATTTACAATAATCCTCACACTCAGATTTTTCTCTCTTAATTTATTAAAAATGAGCATAATAATTTATAACATAATTAAAAAGACATCACCCCCCTAATTACATAATATTTTAATGAAATTCAAGCAGGATGCTCCTGCATTAGACTCCCCATGTAGAGAAGTTTCCATAGACTCCTGTCTATGAGGTCTGTAACTTTTATGTAATAATGTGACAACCACAAGTCTTAATGACTTGATCTCTCCAGGATTCCAAACTATGTTTTGCCGCTGGTCTTTTGAAGTATCAACTCTATTTTATAAATTTGTACAGAGTTTCTAGAATAGTATTTTTAGAATAATATTGATTGTAACTCTTGTTGTTCTATACCATATCATCTTTATTTTGGAAATTACAGACTCATGTAGAAATGTTGATACCCATTATTCTAGTCTCCAAACTCTGAAAGAATCTCGAATTGGTTGTATATCAGCATCACTCATTCTATCAACTGCATTCCATCGGCCTCTCCAATAATTTCTTTCGCCAATTCCTCAGAGTAACTCCTCTTTGTTTAATTATTCCATCTATAATTGTGCTGAAAACTCAACTTTCTGAAGTGAAAAATAATCAAGAATTTTTCCTTGATCTTAACTATAGTCATTGATTGTTCCTATAGTAACAAATTTCTCATCTAGTGTTGTACCTGTATTCATCAACAAACTATTATTTTTAAGAAGATAAGACCTTTCAGCCTCTTTTGATGCTTCAAGCACCAATCTCTCATCATAGACATTCTAGATTTTAGTAGATCCTGTTTTGAATTGCTGGCTTCTTTCATCTTTATCCTGCTGATTCAGCACTTCTATTTCCTTTATGTCTCTAAGGACATAACTTTATTGCTGCTCCTGATTTTTAATCTCATCTCCAAATACTTTCTGCTCAATTTATTTGATTTCAACATTATATTTATTAATGTTTCCTTCTATACCTATAGCCACATTATTATTGAAAATTTATAAAATTCAATCAACTCTATAAATGTTAAAAACATTTCATCCCTATGATGCACGACAACTACAAGCTCTTCTATATCAGGTTCTGCAAGCTTCATCTCACCTTCAGGTTCCTTAAGCCATCGTTCCAAGAACTCTATTTCCATGTGAAATCTTTCAATCATTTCATCACAACCTTCATTACCAGTTTCATTCTTCTTATGGAAATATTCATGAGTTATCCTGTTTTCTGTATCATCACATTGCAAAATTATGTCATCAATTTCATTAAACAAATTGATTTTTTTACCTCCTTGGAATATCACTTCAGTATTTTCATTATTCTTTTGCCCCATAATAGCTTCAATTGTTTGTCTTACACCAAACAAGAATTCATTTATGATTTCTTCCTGCTACAAAAAATCATTACCTTCCTCCTCTGAAATGCATTCTCCTTCATACTTCACCTCAAGAGTTTTATTCATCTCTATGACAGTTTCACCAGACTGTCCACCATCTTCCACACATTCTGCAAACAAACATAAACTGTGAGATTTAAAAATACAAGGCTTCATAGCCTCATCTGCTTCTCTTGTCAACATATCTTCCAGTTCTTCTGAACTATTCCAATAGTTCATGAGATCTTTCTCATTGATCTCTCCACCTAGAATTTCACCCTGTTCAGGGCCAGAAATGGAAACTTCCATTTTCAACTCAGCCTCTTTCAGTTCTTCACATATCGTTTGCACACTCATCATCTGCTCGAACTTCCTTAGCTCTTCTGTCAACTGTATGTTTACCTGTTGTTCCCTATTTGTGTGTAGCCTCTGCCACTTCACTTTCTTCGTCATGGTCCAACCATGTCTCTGGTATTTCTTGTTTCTCTACGACAATTCCATCAATAACTCAAGGTGAACTATTATCTCAGCTTTCTCCCACTCATACTCTTCATCAGTCAACTACTTACATATGCCATTTACCTTGGCATTTTCCTTCTTCTTTCTTTTGCTGTAGTCTTTCTCAGAACCTCTGAAATGACTATCACTAGTCATCTTCTCCTCCTTTGTGAACTTCATCCATTCACATGTGGATTTCATGCAATCCCCTTTTCAGAAAGCCTCCATACTTTCCATTTAGAAATACAAGATTTCTTCCTCTTCTTGACCTATTTCAATTCTCTGTCTTGGAATCATTTCTGGTAAATTCTCTTGCTGCTCTTTGTTGAAAACAATAACTTCAGTAACTCTTGTGTTACAATGACCAACTATTTGGGTGTCAGGCTCCGCCGATCATGCACCCAATTACATTCAAACATTTGACTTAACTTAAGACTCTTTGACTTCGGACTTTACATCAACTCTTCATCTTAGATGGAAAATACACCCTCTTGAACAAGAACTCAATCTTGACTCAAGATATCCAAATTTTCCTTAGAATTTAATCCCTGATTTGACTTCAAGGTTTGACCCAATAATTACAACAGTGGATATTGTGACCCTAATTCAAGTTATACAACATACCAATGAACATCCACCATTAATAAATTTTCATGATGTAAAATATTCACTCTCTCTCATACTCATTCTTATCATAAGTCACTAATTACATCATCTCCCTTTATCACCTTCTTTTAAGCCTTTAAATCAAAATGAAATTCACTTTTTCCAAGATTTATTTTATGGTGAAAATAAATAGGCCATTTAATTTTCAACATTCAAAAATACCTTTTTGAATTATCATACCTTATGCTTCCATCAAGGTTATTAATAAATCTTCTCTTTGCAATTTGAACTCTCTGGATTCACTCTTCTGTGACATATTTATCACTGTGAATATTCGCATGCCATTCATACCATAACCTCTTCAACACACTTATCCTCTTAGCGCAGAAAGTTTTCCTTTGCTCGACATTTACCATGCTTTTGTTGCGTAACTTTTGTTGTCTTCTGTTGCTTCCTTTTCTTTCACTGGAATTGAAGGATTCACTTCTAAAGCTTAAAGATATTTCAGTTTTCACTATCACTGGAAGAATCTCTTGCTCGAATTCCCCGATTCAAAGTCTCTATCACTCTCATTCCCATTAACTGACCATTACCACATTCCTTTACAGATCATAATGTTTTTATGCTCCAAACTCGTTTTATTGTACAATTTTTAAATTTGGCTCACACGCTCTTCACTGCCACCTCAGGATATGCCCCTGCTGCACTCTCACCACTAGGAATAACACAATTAGTCCCATCCAAAATAGCATTAGCCACATTTGTAGCTTCAACATGGGTAGGGTGAGGAGACTTAATCATGGATTCCAACATTTGAGTAGTAGTGACAATGGGCTTCCAAGCAGATTTCACTTGTATATTATCATTTTTTGAGCCAAGAATATTTTTTCAACATGAATCTCCATACCAAAGTATCCTCCTTGTATTTTTCTATAAGCGTAGGCATATCAACCACACTCCAGGAAAATTAACTTTTTTTTCTCTCACCAAGTTATGGATCCGGAGCTTAAGGGAGTCATTCAAGGCAGTAACTTTTCAATAATTTTCAGCGTAAAACAGAAGGCCTGTCTCCAGCTGTTGTTCTAGGGTCAAACCACAGTTGCAGCTACCTAAGCAATAAATAAGCTAGTAGGTATCCCTTGCAATCCTTGACACCAAACCTTCTTCTGACTCCTTTGCATTTCCCCATGAAAAAACTCCAAATCTTGATTTATGGAAACTATAATTTCAAAATTGAATCCCAATTCACAAAACATAAAATTTGAAAAACTGATCACCATTGCACATCACACCATAATATAATTCACTTATCTCTGCCAATTGATCAGTATACCATAACTCCATGGTGACTACGTTTAACTGTTCATGTAGTCTCAATAGGAAATTAAAACTGCACATGCGAAACTGCTAATGCAGTATTGAATCCAGACCATGCTAGCTGCACACCACATCTCTATGGTGACAATGTCTAAGGTGTGCCTGTTAATGTAGAGGAAAACACCGAGTAGCCTTCAGTCAATCTGTCTCTAGCGTGTACGCAACTTCAAATCGACTGTAAGATTCAACGAATTCAAACTGATTTTTATAGTTCAATACTCTAGCTATCAACAAACCAGTGATTCAATTTTACCAAGTTTGGTTGCATTTACATGCAGATCCACACTTTTATGCACAAAAAGATCCCGATATCTATACCCTGATTTGAAGTTTTGCAATGATTTAACGTTCAATCAGCTTGCATTTGTAGTGATAGGAAATGAAAAAAGAAGAGAAATCCTTGTCTTATGTTTGGGATAAAAAAAATGGTGACTTAAGACTGTTGCTTCAAAAATTTGAAGTGTCAAACGTTGAACAACTTTTGCATTGATTGTTTACAGAAATCCTTATCGCATGCATTGGTAGTCATTGCCTGATATTCATCGCTATTTTGATAAAACCGTTGAATTCTCATAGATATTGGAAGGAATCCATCATTAGGGTCGAGCGCCATTCTCTTTTTCCACTATGTGCTTGCATTGTTCACAACAACTCACGTAATCCATTCAGAACCAATTTACTCCCACAACACGCAAGCATCTTTCACTCTGATATCAAAATGATGCAAGGATTTTGCACAAAATAGATCCTTGCGCACAATAATAGAATGTCTGTTCCTCTTACATGAAATCCTCAATTTAATCTTCAATAAATTCTACTTAGACTCAATTCAAAATACATATGAAGAGAGAGCCAAATAGTAACTAAATAATTGCATAAAATACAACTAGAAATTTACAAATTCAAACCCTTCCTTGGCCGAATATTAAAATGATTGGTCTCTTGACTCTCGCCTTTCACATTAAATCTCACACTAATTCTCTCTATCTCTCACTGTATTCCTCACTCTTTCCTCCATCCTCACACAAGCTTCACATTTATACATAATTATGAATTAATTTCATCCATGATTTCCTCCACACAAATCTCAACCAAACTCTAAAATAGATTTATCCCTTATTTGACTCAACTAAATTACATTTAAGGAATTCCTAATCCCTAAATTATCTATCCAACTCCATTCCACTCATATTCTCAATTAATTAAGAGAATATTTACAATAATCCTCACAAAGATTTTTCGCTCTTAATTTATTAAAAATGAGCATAGTAATTTATAAAATAATTAAAAAGACATCACCCCCCTAATTACACAATATTTTAATGAAAATCAAGCAGGATTCTCCTGCATCACCATTGATGCCACCCTCATTCACCATATTACTGGTCTCCCCATTGGAGGATGGAATCCCATGGAGCGTGTTGGCAAGAAGTATGAGTGACAGATTGCGGATAAGGTGCGTGACGACTAAAATGTTGAGCAGATTACTAGGGGAATCCTAATTAACACTATCAGTGACCCCAAAGCGTGCATGGGAACCTTTTTGTTGGCATGTAAAATGATGTGCAAGTGCTAGGTTGCGACCATTCCTGCTTATGTCATTCAGTTGGATGGCCGCTGCAAAAAAGGGGCCTGTCTCAACTGGTCCCAGTTCCTTTGCAACAAGTTTTTGGAGAATGTGCACGAGGCCTAAGATCATGGAAGGGCACTCTGCTACTCCTAGTTTCTGCTCCTTATCACGTTGGTCGCATGGGAATCCCCTGAAGACTCGGTCCTCCCTGAGCTCGACCTAGACATGTGCGAGGGTGTGCGATACGTGAATTTGTGGGATTCAAAGGATGAGCAACGCATTCAGGATAACAAAGTATTTTGGGTCCTAATTCAGAGCGGGCTCGCAGCAGCAATTCACTCCCAACCATGGTTGTCACCGATGATTTACGATAAGTACAAGAGCATCGCAACATTCCAAGTCACGATTCACAGTGGGAAGATCTGGGGCTATAAGGATCCGGCATGGGTATCATTTCCATAGATGGTCACTGACGAGGAAATCGACCGAATCATTGCAACTTGGCCACCACATTGGAAACTGGGCTTCAAATTAGGTACAACTGACACTGCACGTACAAGCACCAATAAGATCACCCCGCCTCATACCACTAACGATATAGAAGGACACGGCAAGGATGCCGAGAATGGTGCAGAGCCGGAATTGTAGCAGGACTCGCATCATTATTTGGATGCAGAGGGTCTGGATACATAGGGTGCTAACTCCCCACGTGGTACAAAATGGACCACCGACCCTATCAAAGGCCAACGAAAGAAATTGCAGGCTACAAGGCCCAGTAGGATACTGGAGTTACTTTTATGGAGGAAGAATTAGAGCAGATCGCAGATGCAATCACCCTCGCCTCAGAAGATAAATGGCTAGATTTGGAAGGGCGGCAGCAGGCCACGATTACTGCACTCCAGTTTGAGCTTCGAACTCTACAACTCAAAACTGACACCCTGTAGACAAGAATGATTCAGATAAGGACGCCCCTAGAAACTAGTAATGAATTGGTCATCACAACTGAAATCTGCCTTTGCTCCCTGCCCGACACAACATTCACCTTGAGCCTGCCTGCCTTATGTGCCCAAGTCCAGGCCTACATAGAGGTGCAATTGGATTTGGCCTGGCTTCTGCATGAACCACTGCAAGTCCTCCACACATCCCTCTTCGAGGAAATCTAGCACAGAGACCGTCGGGTGCATCAACAACTTAGTACAGTTGAGAAAATTATTATGAAAAAAACCACCAAGGTGTCCCAGGCGTAGGCTACACGCACCCTTTCCGCCATGCAGAAGAAAAAGTTGGAACGTCTAATAAATAGGGTATGCGCAAATGTAAATGATGATATCCTAAATTTTGCTACCCCCCAGGCCAAGATTGAGGGGCTTGTTGCAGCCCTAAAGGCTTCTAGGACTGAGATTTAGACTATCAATATAGAGATGGAGTAGCAGATTGCAGCCTTGCAGGCCAAATTTCAACCAGAAACTCCACATAAGGTAAGAGCCCAGCGAGCCACATTGGTGACAGAGGCCACCAATGTGATTACAACTCAAATCGATTAGGGCAAAGGATTGTTGGAGACAAATATGTAGCTGTGGTATGTTGTGCAGCACGATCCTCTCCTACATGAATTTACTCAAGAACTGCGCTAGAAGGATGAAGAGTTTGAGTAACTAGAAGCTACTATGTCCACTTTGATCCTAGCTCAACACCTCGCACGACTACGTACCAGCCACACACATAGAGATGACATCGAAGAGCTCTACCACAAAAATAAGGTTCTCAACGACCGCCTTAATACATGGGCTGATGAAGCCCTGAAGCCATCTCAGGAAGTGGATGTTACAGTTAAACAACTGAACCAAACCCTCGAAAGTGTCACTGCTGCTACTGAAGGTCCAACTTCATAGAAGTTGGTGGATATTGCACAAAACACTGTTGCGCAGAGCGAAGGAGTGCTTCCCCCTCTGGTTTATGCGATCAAGCAGCTTCAGGTGAAGATGAAAACCCCATGGCCATTGTCACTCGGGACGAGTCACAAGATTGTGTTGGGGGCCTGTTGGAATGGGGTTCCCTAAGCTGCATTTTTTATATAATTTGGTAATATTTTGTCTTCTGTAGGGGTTTTGGGGTAGGTAAAAGGCTCCAATGTTTTGTAATGGGTTAAAGGGTAAACCTAGGGTCCGCAAACCATGGTTTGTGAACCATCGGATAACAAAGGCTATGATTATATAAATAGATAGATAGTTGGGTCTAGTAAGTAAGTAGAAGTAAGATGATTCTACTTGCAAATTTTTGAGATCTATTTTGGGTTGTTTTGGGTAAGGACTCCTGCTAGCTGTGTGTGCGGAGATCCTCAGTCTTGTTGTGTGTGGACCCCACTAGCTGTGTGCGCGGGCTATGTTTTGGGTTGTAATTGGGTTTTGGATACTAATGAATGCAAAATATATTTGAAGTATGTTTATGATATATGGAATGGTCAAGTTTATTACTAAAGTGCATCTGTGTTATTTATTGAAGCCGTGAATGTATCTTCGAACTGGGAATTAGCTGCGATTATAATGTTCTGTGACGGTAATTGATGATGCGCACGTGGATGCGAATGCATTGACCAGATCTGTTAATGGTAGTAGCTTTGTTATGATTAGTTTCTGATTATACTGTTAGAAGCCTGCTAATAGACTCGACCTATGTGAACCTGATAATTCTAACACTGATCTTCCTTAATTACCTACTTTCTCCCAAGGTGCGGAAACCTGGTTCTAGCACCCTCCCATACTTCTTCTGGTGAGACCTTGGCCTGCAAAAATGGGTTATTACCACAAGGGTGAGTATTATATGGGTTTTTTGGCAAACCTTAACCTCCAAACCTGGGTCAGAACCCCTCAAGTCAGCAATTATATACAATTTTTAAAAAATATTACAAGAATATATAATCCTCAATTTTCTTTAAATTTTTATTTCTAAACCTTTTCTACTATTGTACATGTCTAGGATTCATATAGTAAAGGTTCCCATTACATATATAAATTTATATTTTCCGTGAATATAAATAAAGTGAGACTCATCTAGATATTCTCTAAAATTTTGTAAGAAATATATACTTTTATAATAACTAAAAGAAATAATTGTTGTATCTCTAAGGACCCCTCTTTAGGAGTTTGTGAATATTACAATATTTTCTTCTAATTAGTATTTTGTTCTCTTGCTTGTCACCATTAAGTGAAAATATTAGCTATATTTTTGTGTAGAGCTCAACCATATCTATTGTAAATGGAAATATTTTTCCTTTTTATATAATTCTCGTAAAGACTAGTAGTGAATATAACATAGAAATCATATATTCACTATTCCTGTAAAAATAATAATTTCCATAACATGAATGAATTAAGGACTATAAAGGAACAAAAGAAAATTCTTGTTTTAAGCATCGAACAATATTAGAGTTACAAAACACCAACTTGATCAATATTTCTTGGAAATTAAGAGTCAAGTACTTGGCTCCACCCAACCTTGATGCAAAAATCTACTTTCCCCCCTAAGCAATTAGGCTTACAATTCCTTCTTTATTCTTTGCATTTTCTGTTCCATTTCTGATCTTAGAATTTTCTTGGAAAAAAGTGATCAATTTCCCACGTATTATCCATCTACCACTATTTTGGTGGTTAATAATTTCCTCCACCTAACCAACACGTGGTAGGTATTTTTTTCTCATTTATGAGCTCTTGTTTCCGAGTCTCGACGACAACTCCTTGTCTTCTCATAAACATTCAATTGGCCAATATCATAATCTATGAATTAAATCAAAACACCTGGAATATATGCCTAGGACTTGTTGATGAAAAATTAAGTATTTTCATAATTAAATTCTAGCATTTTTCCTGTTTCCACTATGTGAACTTAGCCCTTAATTTACCATATTTGTATATATTTAAAAAATAAAATGAAATTACAACTTTACAAATAGATGTAATTAGTAATAAATTAAGGACAATTAAAATGTTTATCTTTCTATCAATGTAGCATACTTAATCAAAAGAAAATATATGCATATTTACTTACAATCCAATCATTAATCTAGGGGATATGACATCCTCACCAACCCAAATTCGATATCTTCCCATTTTCCAATAAGTACTTTGTTATTGGAAATCCATTTCAAATTTTATCTATACATAGAAGGCTAAGATTCCTTGAAAGCATCCTCCAACTCCCAGGTTTATTCCTCTAGAGTGAAATGTTTCAACTGAACCTTCAACTTCTTTATCTCTATTATGGAGTGTAAATACCCTTCGATCTAGAATATATAGTGGTTATGCTAGGAACTCTCCCTCTCATTCCACTTTTACAAAATTCCAATCAATTGCATGAGATGGGCCATGTACACACTTTTTCAATAATGAAACATGTAATACATTATGAATTTTAATGTTAGCTGGTAGGGCTAGTTGATAAGCAACATGTCCAATTATGGCTAATACCTCAAAGGGTCCACAATAACTAGGATATGACTAGGCAAAAATTCCAAGTCTTAGTGTACTCTTCTTAGGCTTGACCTTTAAATAGACATGATATCCCACATTAAATTATTTCTGAGTTATTTTCAGATCATCATAACTTTTCTGGTGATCCTGAGCTATTTTCAAATTATATTTAGCCTGCTTTAATATCTCTTTTGTTTCCTTTAATATGTTTGGTCGTGACACCAATATGTCATTAGGATGATCCCATCTTGGGGGTACTTTACATCTTCTTCCACACATGACTTTGAAAGGGCCCATTTTTAAGGAGGTTCGATAAGCATTTTTATAGGAAAATTCTAGTAAATGTAGGTAAGCTTCCCATTTAGTTTGCTTTTCTTTTATATACGTCCTTAGCATATCCTCCAATATGCGTTTTTTACTTTCTATTTGACCATTAGTTTCAGGATGATAGGATCTAATAAAGTTTAACTTTTTTCCCATATTTTCAAATAACCCCTTCCAAAATTTGGATGTAAAATTTTCATTTCTATCTGAAATCACAACCTTAGGTACCCCATCAAGCTTGAAAATTCCCCTCGTGAAAATTAATGCAATATTTATGGCTTTAAAAGTGGATTTGGCTCGAATCAAGTGTGCATCTTTATTGATATTTTGAACTACAACCGGGGAAAATTTTAAGGATGGAAGTTTATATTAAAGTATAGAAACGTTGGTGAATCTTACTAGTCCCTAACATTCAAATTGTAAAAAAATTGGTGATATTTTTGTAGAAATATTTATATTTCCAATGATTTTATATTAGTCTATATAAAATTTTGGCAACTGTTAACATAAAATATTTTTGTATTATAAAATTTTGGCGAATTAGTTTTAGGAAAGAATGGAAATTGGCAAACCTTTTTTTTGGTAAAAGCATGGAAAGTTGGCCCACCTGCGAATACTAGCCCCTGAACTTTTCCCTGACTACAACCATAATGGCATCATGTTGTTTTCTGATTTTTGGTAGTCCAACAATGAAATCCAATGCAATGGTCTCTCATTTCCGCTATCGAATGGGTAATGGTTGCATTAAACTAGCGAGATGTTGATGAGACACCTTAACTTGAAGTAACTTACGACATCTTCCTACATATTTAGTCGTCTCATTTTTCACGTTTGGCTAATAAAAATCCCTTCTTAATACAATATTCAAATTTTTATAACTAGGGTGACAAGTTGTTGGTATTTATGCAACTCATCTAAGACAAAAAAATTCTTATTTACATTATTATGCATAAAAATTACACCTTTAAACAACAATCAATATTGGATGTTAATTGAAAAATCATCTTTCTCCTCATCCAAATTTTTAGTTTTCTACACCTTTTCATTGATTTTCAGATACTATAAATCACAATGTGTAGTTATTTTCACTTGTTATACTAAGTTTATTGACCAACTAATTGCCTATATAGCATAAATTTGATTAATTTTTCTTCTTAAGCCATCAACTATTTTGTTTTTCTTTCCTTTTATATGTGAAATCTCATAATCATTATTCAGTAATAGATTCTAACCCTATGGATTTTCTAGCATTTAAATTAGGTTGATCAAATAAATACTTGAGACTAACATTATGTGTCCTTAGCTATAAATTTCTCCCTATGAATATTGTCTCCACATTTGATGAATGATTGTTTCTAATTCGAGATCATGATTATTTGAAAGTTTCTCATGTTATTTTAGTTTTATGGACTCATAATAAATGACATGACCATCCTACAATGAAATTCTCCCCTATACCTTCTTTATTTGCATATGTACATACCACATAATCCTTTTTTGGATCAACCTATTTAAAATTGGAGTTGTGGTCAAAACTTGTTTTAGTTTGTTAAAATTATCTTGACATGTTTTACACCACTCAAATTTGACCACTTTATTTTGTAGATTACTGATTGTGTATGCAAGCTTAGAGAATAATTCTCTCAATATCCTATAATATCTTCTGATTCCCATAAAATATCTAACTTATTCTACATTCTTGGGTGTTGTCCACTCCATTATTGATTTTATCTTTCTAGTATCAACAACAATTCATTCTTCTAATATTAAATCTCTTGGTTAATGGATTTGTTTATAGTAGAATGAGCACTTGCTGAACTTAGCATATAGTTCATTATCTCTTACAGTTTGAAGGATCATCTGTAGATGTTGGTGAGGTTATTATTTTCTCTTCAAGTATACCAGAATATCATCTATAAAGGCAATTACAAAAGTATCTATAAATTGTCTAAGGAAATTATTCATGAGACACATTAATGTATAAGTTGCATTGGTAAGACGAAACGAAAGTACTACAAATTCACAGTGTCCCAATTCACAGGGAAAGTGGTTTTGGGTTTCTCAAACTCAATTCATCCTCTACAGCGAAAAGGTAAGAAATTGATAAATAATAATTTTTTTTCCTTATACTCTTTAAAATAAGGGACATGTCTCAACAAACTTATGAATTTATTAGAAAACTCATCCATGGTAAAATTCCATACTTTCAATTCATGAAATTCCCTATGATTTTCATCAAAATACATCTCAGTCAAATATTTCTTCTTTATAAATTCTTCTTAAATGACTTCCAAGTGAAATTCTTACTTCTAATTTGCTTGACAACCTTGTTTTCTTCCCACCATAAGGATTCCTTACGAGTCAACTAGTAAGATTTTAATCTTACCTTAAGGTTACTTGGATAATTGTATACTTTGACATATTCAGACATATTGAGGAGCCATGCTTCTACTCCTTCCTCTGATTCACTATCAAAATTAGAATGTTTGATTTTCTTAAAATTTCCATGTGATTGAGAGGAAGGTCTCCTTTTCCTGGGAAAATGGGTACTCCTATTTGATTTTTGTTCCCCTTGATCAATAGACTGATTTGTTTTCTTTTCGCTAGAATTTGTTGATCTGTTTCTGCCTTTGGTTCTTGTGGTTCTACTTTTGGACCCTTTCATATGAATCTTTTTATTAACTCCTTAATTTTAAAGTTTTATTAACAAGTTCCCACTAATATCCTCCAGTTACTCTTTGGATTTGACAAACCTTTCCTAATTTTATTTTATATCATTCATATAATTTTTAAACTCCTTATTATTTGCAATAATTTCGAGTCTTTTTTTTCAACATTAATGGTTCCACCACCAACCATTCCTAATTCATTGTCATGTTCTGCATCAACCCTTTGTGATCCTATAAAAAATTGTCCATTAAATTCTTCAATCATCCTTCACGACATATATAACTATTTCAGTTTTATGACCCAATAGATACCCAATAATGTAACTACAACTCTGATACCACTTGTAAATACCGTTATTATTCCTATTTTTTTTTCATTTTTTTTTGTGAAACATTCACTAGCTTCAATATTTATATTTTAAAAGTATATTTTAAAAAAATATTATCTTAAAACAACTTATATATGGTCTATAAATGTAAATTCATTTATACAATTTCTAATTAAAAATTGTTATAAAATTCATTGCCTCATTTCTTTATAGTAAGCTTCATAGTTTTGATTGTAATTTGATTTAGAGATATTACTAAGAAATTTATTATTTCTTAGTATCACCCACTTTTATATATATATATATATATATATTTCAACAATGAATTCTATTTCCAACCAATGGCACTTATATACATATTCCCTCCCTTTGAATCCTGGTGTTAGACTAACTCTTATTGTGAGGATTTACACCTATGTACACTTATATTATGGTGAGGTTTTTGTTTTTTTGATGTATGTGGGTTATGAATTTTGTTTTTATATATTATAGATGATACCTCTGCATATAAAATATATGGACCTTAGACTCGTTCTGCACCTTTGGAATTATAAATTTATGTTGGTGTCCATGGTTATTAGTAATCTCATGTTACGTAGAACTATCTTGTAGCACATATGAGGTTTTAACAAATCAAAACTTATGAATAACATAATATCCTTCAAAATGTCTCCTTAGATTAATATTTTGGACTTCTTCTAATTTGGTCATATACATCGCATAATCTCTTTCACTACCTTTGAATGCGGTATTATTTGGAATTATTTGTAACGATATTCACTTTCGTATATAAGTCTTAACATCAATGCTATAGATTATTATATATAAGCAAGAAGTTCCTCCTTGTTGAAACGTATAGCAAGATATTTGGATCTAAATATACAACTTAGTATATTGGGCAGCAAATAAACTATCAATATTCTTTTAGGGTTTTACTATGAGATTAACGACCTTGTTAGTCTTTCATTTTTCCTATTCATTTTTTCAAAATACCTTCTCTGGCCTTGCCTCTTTGCAGCTAGGGTTTCATTCACAGTTTCAATGACAACCCCCCATTTTAATCAAGGTAACCGAACATGTGTACTCTAGACATTTTTTTAATGCCTTACACCTTCCATTTGTCATAACAAGGCGATTGACTCCTTCTTCTATAGAGTGAGAATGCTTCTCACCTGTAATGTGTCAGTGCTCTTACCAGTCATATGATTGTTTAAATTGGTTCCAACAACATTCTATTTCTCAGTTTTTTATTTTTGTTATTTTTTGTATGGTTACATTAATTGTTACTTGCTAATCTGGCATTGTTACATTTTTGCATTCAACAGGCTTATCAAGGGTTTCCTTCTTATCATCCATTATTTAAACACTCAGTTTACTCATGGTACGTAAAGGATACACATCTATATTTCTTTTTGTTGTTCACAGTTTAAAATGGTAAGCTCTCTGTATATTTCTATTGTTTGTATTATTCACGAAAACTATGTATTCCTATATCTTTTACTTTTCCACTACTTAAATATTCTTACCATTCCTATTAATGTTACAACAATGCTTTGTTTTATTTGAATTTATGCAAGAACAAAATAATACACAGAAATAAACATAAACACAGATATGCAACAGAAATAATATTTCATTTCATTAATATCAAATAACAGAAATATGCATATAGATATAATGGAAATAAACTAGGTAGGGTGTTGTTAGTGTATCTCTTAGAATATATGTGGCGGCTACAGGCCTCTAAAATATGTTACAATGAGGCTCGAAGGCCTATTTATTGTTGAGAAACAATGAAAAACCTTAAACACCCAAAAAAATAACCCTATGATATGAAGCTTCAAAACTGTGGGCCTGGTTTGGGTAAATTGGTACATCAATCTTCCTGAGGATGTAACTTTGGCATACGATATTCATTTGATGCATTGAATACCTCGTTAGAAATATATGTACGAGTAATAAAACTTTTGAATGATAAAATTAGTTCTATTGACTCATGCTTCTCCATTTTTTCCCAAAAAAGGTCGTTTAGGGCCTCAAAACAGCTCCAGAAGTTCAAGACCCGAAAAAATTTCTAAAAATAGTGAGTTGTGCTGAAACTGAAAAAATTAAAGAAATGATGGTGGCGGTTCAAATGGAGTGGGTGAGTGGACTTGAATATCCACCTAGATCATTCCTCCCCCCTTAGGAAGTAGCGGTCCCCATTCCGTTGAGATCCTCCATGAGATGAGACAAATTCTGACAAACTGAGTATTGGATTTGTCGAAGATATCATGGACCCGCGGGCGGACATGTTGGATGTGTTTAGTAAATTTGGTTTCTTTATTAGCCTCAGACACTACATGTGTGGATTTTTTCTGTGTGGTCGTATGAGGTATGGAAATATCAGGGAAAAATACGCCTGAGGTCAGATCAATGGAGTGCTTTACCTTACATTGTAGAGGAACCTTTGTGGGTGAGGATAAAATGTCCTCGTATTCCTCCATGCCTCTGTCCATCCATTTTTGTTGTGCATGGAAGCCCTATTTCGAGGCTGTGGCCACAATATTCTTCTTTCCTTGTGGGCGAATGGTAATGCAAATAAATTTCCTAGTTTGGGAAACATTGTTACTGCGTTGTTTTGTAGTAGTCAAAGAGATGGCAGAACACGATACTACCTCCGATATTGTGTACAAGTTATTTCCAAAAGTAATAATAACAACATGAGACCTAGACTCATACAAAACATGTCCCCTCCACAATTATGGTTGGCCCAATAATAAATTAGACACATCAATAGGAGCAATATCACACAGTACCTCATAAGTGCATGCCTTGATGCTATATGGAAGGTGACACTACTGGCAGACTCAAAGATCTATTCCTTTGTGAAGCCACCCAATGGTATACGGCTGCGAGTGTGGTATGGTCGGTAGGCTGAGCCACTTCACGACCTATGCTAAAATGAGGTTCTTTTGGCTTCTATTATTGTCACGGGATTGCAGGGGAGAACCTTCACTCACATCTATGAATGGAAGAGGTGCTCCCCATCCTCTGGAGCCTCAGAATCCCCCCCTTGGATATTGGTGGTAGAAAAAATGGCACTAGGATCTGCATCAATGATCTTCTTCCCTTTTTCATTTCCCTTCTTTGGTTGTGACTTAGGATCAAAACATGCATATGATTTTGGTGGCTTTAGTACGGCCACCAACGATTGTTTTGCCCGAAACTCGTTTGTGCTGTGAGTGCGGTTGTTATGAAATTCACACCACTTCCTCTGTCCTTCTTTGGATTTTTGTTGTTGTTCTAAGTCACCCTTATTTTTCCTTGCCCATTTTTCTATGGTTCAAGGGAACCTTTCCCTGGGTTTAGATTCGTGGATCTAAAGTCTCTCTTATTCTTCTTAAATTTATGCTTGATCTTGGCGGCATAGCGACGTGCCATGAGAATCCATGTAATGTCGAGGAACTCCATTTCCTTCTGAATTTATCTGTGAAGAAAACTGCAGTACTTGAGCAAAAAATGTATCTAAGAATCTCTAATACCCAGATTTTTGTGGAGGCTATGGAACATATTAGTTAGTTGGTGCACATCTTGATCCCTTTGCTGCTGCAACATGGTCCATTAAATGTACTTGTCCTCATAGCTTCCGACAAGGTAATATTGTTCCTTGATGTCAACTCGGAACTAATTCCAAGTGGGTGCAATCGAGAACAGAGAGGCTTCCCTCTCATCCTTTTTCTCACATTATGTTTCCCACCAGTATTTGACATGTGGGGCGGCTTTGAGGAGTGAAAAAATAATATTTTCTCGGTCGGAGAAATCATGGACCGAGAAATACCCTTCAAGAAAATTCAACCATCTATCTACAACATTTTCATCTATTTGGCCTCCAAATAAAGGAATTTCAAATTTGACTTGTACCTTGAAAGGATAGTTTCCTCAAGGGTGGCTGCTGGATGTAGATGTGTCGCCGGTGGGCAATTCTTAAGGGATATGGGAAAATTTATCCATCATTTTGTTCCTCTCTTTCTCGAGGGACTCCTCAAGAAATATTTTGATAGGATCTCTTGCTCCCTCGTCTCTCTTTTATTATGCCATGGGACATCATCTCGGTTTGCGAGGTTGATCTTGCAAGGGTTCAACCAGATCGAGCCCTAACTCCTTATACCCTAATCTTGTTGGGGACATGCGAAGAAGAACAGAGAAAGAGAAGACCGCTTTGATACCACTGATCTGGATTTATGCAGGAACACAGTAATACACATAAAGAAACATAAACATAGATATGCATCAGAGACAATATTTCATTTCATTAATATCATATAATAGAAATATGCTTATAGACATAATGGAAATAAACTAGCTAGGGTGTTGGTAGCGTATCTCTGAGAAGATATGTAGCGGCTACAAGCCTCTGAACTGTGTTACAATGAGGCTCAAATGCCTATATATTGTTTATAAACAATGGAAAACCATAAACATCCAAAAATGTAACCCTAGGTGATGAAGCGCCAAAATTGTGGGCCCCATCTGGGTAAATTGGTACATCAATCTTCTTGGGGACATAAATTTTGCATACCATTTTCATTTGATGCGGTCAATACCTCGTTAGAAATATCTCTCCAAGGAATACAACTTTTGAGTGACAAACATCAATCTAGAGACCCACGTTGCTCCCAGTTTTCCCAAAAAAGGTCGTTTAGGGCTTCAAAACTGCTCCGGAGATTCACGACACGAAAAACTGCTAAAAATATTAAGTTGTGCTGAAACAGAAAAAATGAAAGAAATGATGGTGGGGGTTCAAATGGAATAGTTCGATGGCCCCCAATATCCACCTAGATCATTTTTACTTCCAAACCCATATGGTTTCTCTGTCAATTAGCAAGGGAATCATGTTTGATAATTTCCACCACAACTTCTTTTATGGCTACCTCGGATTTATTTTTCCTTGGAAAAATTGAATGATACTAAGACCATATTAACAATTTTTAATATTTCTTTTATTATTGTTTTCAGTTCGACATAAAGGGTTCATAATTATTATTGTTTTCATTATATTGGGTGTCCCACCCTCCATAATTCCTCCTACTCTTAACAAGAGTTTTCCACCATGTCTTCGAGAATGTTCTTATTATACTCAAATATTGGCTTTGTTTCACTCTACTACCATGCCAAGACTATCAAATTTCTCCATAATTTTTCTTTCTATATATTTAGTTTGAAGTTCTCTATTTTTTTTTGTTCCTCAATCAACAATTACAAAATTCCTCACTCACATTTATTTAAGTATATACATGTTTTCCTTTTTATATTTTTTATACTCTTATTGTGACTAAATATTTCAAAGGCGACTCGAAACCCACAAGAGCTAATCCTCTTGTTTCCTGAGCCAGGGTTTATATTTCACTTAAATTTCTTTTATTTTTTTAATTATGAGTTTACCTTCTATCTATTAATTTTTTCATTTGTTATATTTATATCTAGTATTATCTGTTAGGGTTTCTTTGACCCATTATCCTTTTGCAGTTGGAATTTCTCTAAGATTTTAACTTCATACTTTAAAAATATATTTTTTTAGGTTGGAATATCCTAAAAACCCTTTTAGGATATATTTATTAAGGGCGAGGTTTCTGTGAGAAGATAGTGCTAGGGCTATTATTCTATTTTTATTCATCTTTAAATTTTTTTCTATCAATTGTGGACATTTGTTATTCATCTTTAATTTTTTTTCTATCAATTGTGGACATGCCTAATAAGGTGTTGTTTTATTACAAGATTTAAACCTTATCAGTAATTTACATTGTTTTGATTCTACATTAGTTTCTATCATTTGCTCTGGATCATATTATAATAGAACTGAAGTTTTCTTCTAAAATTTAACAAAATATTAAGTGTATTTAGTATTTTATATTTTTTTTTCTAGTGATAGAATTTCTATTCAATATAAGGTTTCTTGCGCAATTTTCACATGACTTTTTTTTAACCGTTTTTATATATTATGGTTATAGATATTTTCTTAAATACTATATGTATACAATGTTAATGTATAACAGATCTTCTATATTTCGAATAATCCACCACGATAGGAAAATCTTTATAAATATGTTTGCAAAAAAAAATCTCTTATGTTACTTTCTGTGTTAATGGTTTATCTAATGATTACAATAACACAAGTACTTTTTTAGTCAAATAACTTTTCTTGCTTTAATGTATAACTGTATACAAATAAATAAATAAATTACAAGAATATGTGTTCCTTACTTTTCGTTTACTTTGTCTTTCTAAACATTTTCTACTATTGTACATGTCTAGGATTCATACATTAAAAGTTCCTATTACATCTATAAGTTTATGTTTTCCATGAATAAAAATAAAGTGAGACTCGTCAAAATACTATTTAAAATTTCGTCACAACTAAATTCTTTTGAAATAACTAAAAGAAATAATTCCTCCATTTCGAGGAACCCCTATTTAGCAATTTGTGAATACTATAATATTTTCCTCTAATCAATATTTTGTTCTCATGCTCATACATGTCACCATTAACTGAAAATACTAACCATATTTTCGTGCCAATCTCAACAATATCCATTTTAAATAGTTTTTTCCTTTTTATAGAATTATCTTAAAGAATAGTAGTGAATATAACATATAAATCAAAAATTCACCATTCTTGTCAAAATAGTAATTTCCATGACTGTAACAAATTATAGGACTATAATTGAGCAGAAACAAAATCGTGTTTTAAGCATAGAATATTATTATAGTTTTTTTTTTTTTTTTTCTAAATTGAGCTAATTCTATTTATGTAAAGATAGTAGTACAAAATTGCCTCAGTTCAGCTGCATTAGCCTGAAACTGGGCTTGAAAGTCAAGCAAAATTCTAAAACTAAGCTGCCCATATAGGGAAACCAGCTCTGTAATAGCAGTATCACCGCCCTTGTGTAGGGAAACCACTGGAATATTCTTAATTGTTATGAGACAGTAACAAAAACTGAGCACTATCTTTATCGAAAAACAGTAAGCTATTATGCATTGTAGAAAACCAGCATTGCTAAGAAAATGAACAAGTTCAAAGTCCATACTGCGCCAAGACATTGCTGAGTCAGTTGGAAGTGGCAGGAGATGGTTGTTCCTCCACTATTGGGCAACTGAAATCGTCTTCAGGATCCTCTGCTTCATTTTTCCTGTTGTGGCCTTCAGCGCGCTGTTCAGCATCAGCGTCCACCTGCAAGGAAGAGAGACTAGTGGGGGGAATGGCTAGGCCAGCATGCTCAGGTAAGTCCTCATGAGACGTGGAAGCAGAGGTGGAGCGTGGCTGGACAGAGGCGGAAAGAGGGTCAAAATGAGCAGGGGAGGAGGCAGTCCAGGTGGGGGGGCTAAGGGTGGCATCCTCACGCAGAGTTATGGTGATGAATGCAGTGATAGAAGGGCGATTGAAGGCACTATCAAACCTCAACTCCGCTCTTTGCGTGGTCTGGCGAATATAATGGCTGCTGGCAGGCTGAGAGGCGGGAGAGGAGAAACGATGGGGGATTTCAGTCGAAAGGGAGGCCGGAGGACGTCCATGGTCAGAAACGGAAGGAGTATCAGAGAATTGTCTGCTGGAGGAAGGGCGCTCCCCTCCCAGTCCTCCTCGAGTGCTTCCCCGACGCGCTGTCATGCGTTGCCTTAGGCGCGTCATGGTTGAGCCGGGAGACACTGTTTCGAAAGGCTCGTTATGCTGGAGAGGAGCCGAAGCAATGGTAAAACCAGGAGCGAACTGGGCAGACGTGCTTGAAACACCTGTGCAGAAATTGCTGTTGGTGAAATGCGCTTCCGGAGCAAACTCAATACAACTATAAAGCGAACAACGCCTGCCTGTGGCTGTGCGAGCGCTTGGCTCAGCACAGTGGGCAGGGCACGCGCCGCCGAGGGGAACCATACAACTGCGCTGAGAGACGGTGAGCTCGTCAGACCTTGAGCTGGTTTCCATAATGCCTGAACCAGGCGATCCAAGGCGTATGTAATGCTGGCGCGGAGGAATGAATGCCAGAGAGTTAATGCTGCCTGCGGGAGGTATGAATGCAATGTTTATGGCGCCGTGGAGGGCCATGTGGCCACCACGCGCTGTGTGCATTGGGAAATGGCCAAGGCCCATTGTCCCCATGCGCTTAATGTACATCCGCATCCGGAGAGAATATTATTATAGTTATAGAACACCAACTTGATCAATATTTTTGGGAAATTAAGAGTTAAGTGCTTGGATCCACCACACCTTGACACATCAATATTCTTATCCCCTTAAGAAAGTATCCCTACAATTCCTTTCATTGTTCCTTATTGCTTATCTTTAGTCTCTTTTCCCATTCTTCTCTTAGAATTTTCTTAGACAAAAGAAAGAAATTTCCTAAATATTATCCATCTACCACTCTTTTGATGGTTAATAACTACCTCCAACTCACCAACATGTGGCATGTAGTTGTTTTCTGATTTATGAACTCCTATTTCCCACTCTTGAGGACAACTCCTTGTCTTTTAGGAAACATTTAATTGGTCAATATCACAACTTCTGAATTAAATCTAATCACCCAGATTAGATGAATAAAACTTTCTAATGGATAAACCTAATAATATTTTTTCATAATAAAATTACAAAATTTTTCCTCTTCCAACGATTTATGCTTGGCCATTAATTTGGGCCAACACTTGTCTTCATTTACAAAAGAAAAGAAAATTATAACTTTGCAAATAGCCATAATCAATAATAAATTACTGATAATTTTTTTTATCTATCTATCAATGTAGCATACTTAATAAAAAATAAACCTATGTGCATTTCATTACAACCAAATCATTAATCTAGGGGATATAACATACAATATTTCATTCCTTATTATTCTCCTATTGCCAATTTTTTTTTTACATACCCAAGAGCTTTCTTCTTATGTCCTTTCATCCCACAATTCCAACATTCTAGCCTCCTCCTAGATTTGGATATTCCCTTCTTATACTTTTAATGATTTCTTACACTATTTCCCTTGTCCCTTTGTCTTTCCCTATTCTCTATAATCAAATAATTACTTGAAGTCTTACTCTTTATTTTTGACACATTTTCTTACTAAGGATAACACCAAAAACATCATAAAAAATTAAAGTGTTTAAAAAAAAAAACATAATTACTCACAACCATGACCAACCCATTCAGTTTTTCTAGCAATGAGAATAAAATAAAAAAAATCTCTAACCTCGTCATAAAAATTTACTCCTAGAAATATTAACTAATTAGTGACCATGATAAATTCATTTAAATGATGAAAAACAAACCCTCCTTCTAACATCTTCGTATTGAATAAATTCTGCATTAAAAAAAAAAAAAACTTTTCAGACATGAAGAATTTTCCATATAGTTTATCTAATTTTATCTAATTCCTTTACCAAACCCCACTTTGTATTTTTGTTTGAAATGTTGAAAGCCATAGATGTTTCCAAGAACATTTGCATTTTTCCTATTTCCTTTCTATATATAATCCCCATTCTTAATCTTTCATAGTATTGTCTTATTTTTTATTTCTTATAACAGAAGAATATTTTTCATATATATATATATATATATATTATTCCTTTTGCAACGTCAATAGTTGGTAGTTTTGGAAATTAAACTTCTTGAACCTAAAACCTTATTTTTTCATTTCTCCTAATAAAACTATGATACTATTTGTTAAGAATAAAATCATGAACCAATAAAAATCAAAATGACTATGGAGATCAAACATATAATGAAAAAAGAGAAAGGAAACACCAATATGCATAGTTCACTTTATTTCAAATACTTCTATGAAGGAATAACCAATCCTCCCTTTTATTCCCTTGTTGGCTTGAGGGGTCCTCGCCAAGGTTCAGAGTTTATCGCACAACCAACAAACCCTCCAACTACTAGCCCTTTCAGCAATGACCTGCTTGCGCGGGTCAAAGTATCACCCGAAGCAATATGGGGGAGTGATGGAACAAGGTTTCCACAGCGTGAGGAAGGAATTGATGTGGTTTCCCTAGATAGGTTTATAAAAAAACTTGTTGTGTATTAGAAACAGATGCACACATATACATAATGATACTTAAAAGATCAAATTGTCGTAAATACAGATAATGCATATAAGAGATGTATGGAAGATCAAATTTGTCACAGATAAATAATAACAAAATCAGACCTTTGCAATGTGCAATAACTTAAATAGATATACTCATGTAATTAACCATCAAAATATACTCATGCATAAATAAAAGAGTTACTCATGCAGGTATAATCAATCATAGCAGAAGTAAAGAAATCTCAAAGACGTAGCAGTAAAGAAATATCTCAAATATCAAATGCATAACATAATTGCTTAGCTAAAACAGTCTTTGTAATAGGTTCAGAACAATTTAGGACAGTCAGACTTTCCTCTTACAATTACCTTCCATGCACACAGCGAGTGGAGTCTACACACAGCCAAGACTATGTCTTTGTGCACACAGCTAGCGGGAGCCTTTATACCTAACCCAGACTTACAAAGCATATCACAGAAGAATAAACATAGATAGATCCAAAAGCATTACTTATTTATTGACTTCTTATTAGACTCGATCTATCTATATTTATATTCATCCAACTCACAAATACTATCGTCTCAAACCATGGTTTGAGGCCCGCGGTTTACCCTTACAACCCATTTACATAAAAGAGGTACTTTGACCAGCCCCAAAGCCACTTGACCTTTCCGCATAGCGCGCATATCGAAAAATATATTCAAAAAGTTACTCAATTCTCACCCTAGGGGACCTTGCTTCAACGAACACAAACCTATGACTCGTCTCAAGTCACTATGGGGTCGACTCCTTCATATTTTCTTGGAGCACAGCGAGAGAAGGTTTTAGTGGCAACACCACCTCAAGACTCTGTGCAGCATCTCCATGTGCTTCAATTACCAATTTTTGTATATTGGGCCCTTCAGACTCAAGTTCAATACATCTCTGAGTTTTTTGAAGGGTATTGAGAGCACCATCCAATGTTTGTAACAGTTCTAGGCCCTCCTTGTCCCATGACTGCATCCTTGCTTCAAGCAAATATTCTCTTCATCATAGGTACTTGATTTCAGTCTGAATTACCCAGTCCTCCTTTAGGTGGGCAAGGCGTTGTGAAATCATGACGGTGAGCATCACCATCCTAATATAAGCAAACTATTGCTCCTTAATGCGCAATTATTGTACCATTAAGTCATTTTGAACCGAAGTCCAGACACCCATGGCCTCGTCCAAGATCTGTCTACACTGTGTTACTGTGACAAAGATGCTATATGTAGTCTGATTGACCTTGGAAACCCTCTTAGCTCTCACTTTTGGTGGTGTTTTTGGCTGCAACTTTAACTGAAGTTCGGAAATCTGATGTTCAAATTCAGCCCAGACAGATTGAAATTCTCCACGTGAGGCCTTTAATGAATTCACCAACCCTTCTAATTTCTCGGTTGGGGTAGCTGTGGCGAGTACCGCTGGCGCATCATGACAATTGGGAAAAATACTAAGGAGGGGTGGGGGTGAATCAAAATTTTAAAACTCACAACACTTTTCTTTATTTTACTAATTTCTATATGCGACTTTAATGAAGTCAACTAGAATATGCATGTAGCGTTTATAAGGAAACTTGTATATACCCAAAGAACTTATTATTCAGATAAATCTTTAGAAACTTTATTTAGCCCAATTCATCATTTATTCATCCGACACTTAGTAAGAAGTAAACATGTGCAGTAAGAACTGAATAAATTATCACACATAAACAACACACATGAACACCAATATTTAATGTGGAAACCTAAATCGAGAGAATACCACCACTGTTGTCGTCTCTGTATTCAATATTTATTATATAGAAAACTGCTTACCTTCTTGTATTGGCATAGAATCGTGCCAGCACGAAGGCACCCACCTGCAGAAGGATACAACCCTCTCTTATTCTCCAACTTATATTGGAATGGAGCTCCAACCCCTTCATCTTGTTTACCAAATACCACTGGAAGGGAGATTCAACCCCCGGATATGATCACCAGTAACCTTTAATTCAATACAACAACCATCAAAAAAATTGGAACAAAACAGTGCGATCATTGTAACTAAACCACTAAATTAAAACTAGAATTTTGCATCAACACACTAAATCAACTGCAACCCTGATCTTCATAAAACAAATTTATACGTAACATTATTTATGGCAACCTACATGTGTACACTCTTTTCTATGGATGAACCAGTGTATATATATTGATATACAGAGATTAGAGGTCTGACCAGACTCAGAACAAACCAGAGATATTCTGACACATTTTTTCAAATTTACATAATCCTTATACAGTCAGTAGAATCCATCGTATTCAATCAACCAATCACTAATCTTTGTACACAATCAACTAGCAACATAATCAATATTCAAACAACCTAGATCTATATGAAGACATCATTGACATACAAAAAAAATACAACAAAAATGATCATACATTTCCTTCAACATTCTTCAAAAGAAACCCTAGCTTCCATACGCACTTTTGTGGAGCCGAACCCATCTATATACTTGCCTTCAATGTGACTAACCTATGTATAGATATGTAATTAATTCAGGACTGCACAATAATTCAAAGCTACAAGCTCACTCAAATCATGCCTTTTACTTCAATAAGTTAGCACCTCAATATCTTCAGCAACAAATTCATCAAATAATGTTCATCAAGAAAATAAATATCAAAGAAGAAAATTCAACTTGAAAACCATAACCGCAGACTGTACCCATCTACACCTGATTAATAGAGCCAAACCATATCTGTCAGCAACATGACAAAGTATGTTTTGGAGGTTGGCCCACTAATTTTATGACAGAAAGACACATATGTGATTTTTCCGAAGGGAGACTCGTGTATATGCACGACTGTGTGTCAAGCAACCTATGTACCAAAATTATTCTTCTGAATTTTTCATCTGAAAATAGATTGTATAAGTTTAACAACATAATGAGGTAGAGACAACTCTTAGTTTGAGTCTGAGATAATAAAATTATTCTTTGGGAAGAGGTTTAGTAAATATGTCTGCAACATGTTCTTTGGAGGGAACATACTCCAATTTAAACTTTTTCTCAAGCACTTGTTCTCGCAAAAAGTGATACTTGATAGGAATGTGCTCAGTTTTGGAATGTATAAAAGAATGTTTTCAGACACTGATAGCACTTGTATTATCACATAGGATGGATATGGGAGGAGAAAATTTAATTTGAATGTCTTATAATGTCTACATCATTGAGAGAAGTTCTGTGAAACATGATGCAGAAGCTACATATTTCACTTTTGTTGTAGATAAATAAATGGAACTATGTTTCTTTCTGAACCAAGATACTAATCGGGGCCCCATATAAATTGCATCTCCACTAGTGATTTTTTCGATCAGCAATATTTCCTACCTTGTCTACATCTGTGTAAGAATGAAGGTTATGATCGAAATTTTTTGGATACCATATACCAAAGTCTTGTGTTCCTTGGAGATATTTGGATATTCTTTTTACTTCATGAAGATGTGATTCCTTTGGATTTGCTTGGAAATTTCCAAAAATCCCAACTGCATGCATGATATCTGGTTTAGTACTTGTTAGATAAAACAGACTTTTAATCATAGATCTATACTCTGGTTGGCTTACCATGGGAGAATCATCATGATAACTGAGGTTACATCCATTCATCATTGGAGTGCACATAGGTTTGCAGTCTTCCATCCCATACTTCTTCATAATCGGCTTGAGATATTTTTTTTGTGAAAGAAATATGCCATATTTTGTTTGTTGTACTTGTAAGCCAAGAAAATATGTTAGTTCCCCAAGTAAAGACATTTCAAATTCCTTCTACATAACAGAAGCAAGTTTCTAACTCATGGATTCTTCATTACTCCAAAAAATGATGCCGTCAACATAAACAACAATAATTAATAATTTGTCATCCTCAATTTTTGTGTACATGTTACTGTCTCTAGATCCTTTTGTGAAGCCTTATTGTTGAAGATATTTTTCAATATGATATTATGATGCCCATGGAGCTTTTTTTAGCCCATATAGAGAAATTTTGAGTTTGCAAACAAGTTTTCATTATTCCCAGGAATGAATCCTTTTGGTTGTTCTATATAAAATTCTTCTTCTATATCTCCATTAAGGAAGTGATATTTGACATCCATTTGATAAAATTTGAAACATAGAAAACTTGAAAAAGCAGGAAACATTCTTGTGCTTCAAGGCTGGCTATTGGTGAAAATGTTACTTCAAAGTCTATACCTTCTTGTTGAGCATAACATTTACAAACAATTCTAGCTTTGTTTCTAATTACATCTCCATTTTCGTTTAACTTATTTTTGAATATCCATTTTGTTCAAATAAAATTTTATCATGAGTCCTTGGAACCAATTCCCAAGTATTAATCTTTTCAAATTGATCCAGTTCTCCATTCATGGCCTTTATCCAACATTGATATGTACTATATTGATTAACATTTTGTGGTTAAATGGTTGATAATAATGCTAGATAACTAGGTGATCCCACAAGTTTTCTTCTTGTTTGTACCCCTTATTCCTTTTCTCCCAAATTTTAGATTTTGGATGGTTCTTTAGAAAACACCTGGATGGAGCCATTTCTCTCTCTGATCTATCTTCTTCTGATGCCTCATTAGGTTCTTCTTCTATATCAATTTTATTTTTTGTGGGAAATAATTCATCAACATCATCATCCTTGTTTCTTGTTATTTTCCATTTGGGAGTTGTGCATGCTGCATCAATCACAACGTCAATGCCTTCAAAAAAATTCATAATTTTTATATTGTAGCATTTGTATGCTTTAATTCTAGAAGAGTAACCAAGAAGTATTCATTCATCTACTCTAGGTTCAATATTACCAAGTTTTTCATCATTATCTTTGATAAAATATTTTCTTCCTCAAACTCTAAAGTGCTTCAAAGTGGGAGTATTACCATACCATAGTTCATAAAGAGTTTTATCAATATCCACAAGAACAGGAGCCTTGTTGAGAATATTTACTGCGGTATGTGCAGACTCACCCCAAAAGGTGTCAAGAGTCCCAGATTCATCAAGCATACCATGAGCCATTTGTTGAACTATTATATTCATTATTTCGTCCACACCATTTTTTGTGGAGTTATAGCAATAGAAAATTTTATTTTTATTCCATATTGTTCATAGAAATAAAACAATTCATTTGACATGTATTCTCCTCCTCGGTCACATCTGAGACATTTAATTTTTAGATGTAATTCATTTTCAACTAAAGCTTTGAAGACCTTAAAATTTTCAAATGTTTCATCATTTTGTTTCAATAAATCGATCGAACACATTCTAGAAAAGGCATCAATGAATAAGATATAGTATTGTTCTCCACGAGGTGAGTTTTTCCTTATAGGTCCACACAAATCAGTATGTATAAGTTTAAGAGGCCTACTTGTTGATCCTTCTTTGGCATTAATTTGAACTCAGTTTTCTTACCAAATTGACATGACTTACATATGGCACTTTTTGGTAAAGTGATGTTGGGTATACAATGAAAATATTTGAGAAAATTTCACATGTCCCAATATTTTGTGTCGTAACCATTTTTCTGTAGTTTTTCCTACAGAACATTGTTCTTGGCCACCTTTCAATATATATAGATTTCTTAGTGTTCTTATTCCTTTCATTATGGTTTTTCCTGTGTCAAGTTCACGAACCACAAATTATTTTGATCGGAAGAGAACTTCATTTCCTTGGTCACAAATTTGGCTAACACTCAAGAAGTTATGATTTAATCAATAAACATACATAACATTAATATTTTTAACCTTTTATTTTAGGAAAAAAAATAATTTACCCTTAATGACAGAAGGAGATTCATTTCCAAAATTGACATTCTTTTCCTTTTCTAATGCATTGTATGAAATGAGTTTGTCATTATCACCTGTCATGTGTTTTGAACATCCGATGTCAATGCAAGATTGATTTTCTTCTCCTTCCGAAATAAATCTGCCATAGCTTTCGAATTGTATGTCCTTCCTTCTCCATACCATAGAATTTGTTGATATGCATTATTTTGGCTGAAGTTTTATCCTGCATTTAGATTCATCATTCCAAATTTATTGCAAAATTAACACTCAATTTCTTCTTGAAGAGGAGAAAAATCATTATAAGTATTATTCTTTGTTCCTGTATCATTCCTTTGTTTTCTTGCTTCTCTGGTCCTGATGGTTTTTCCTGCAACACATTGAGTAGCTTCATGACCAAAATTATGACATGAGAAACCTTGTCCATTAAAGAATAAATTTATGTGATCATATAACCTTATAGTGGTGTCTACCTTGTGACTAATTCTTCTATTATTGTTCATCCTTGAATTCGAATGAACATGCTTTACCTGAGAATTTTCTTTGTTCTTTTGTTGAGTGATGAAAATTTGTTGACTAGATTTTACTACATTTCGATAGCTTGTGGCTGAGGAGTTTTTGACTGAGAAGATTCACCAATGTATCCAAGATCTATCTTCATAAGAGGAGAGCATTGAACCTTGATAATTTCATCTAAGGTTTCAGATGCTTTTGCAAATCTAATATTTAGATTTTTTACTTTCTGAATCTCCTTTCTTAGGCCTACTATTTCACATTCTAACTTCTCATTATGTTTTTCCTTTTCTATGAGTTCATTATTTAGATTATCTAAGAGTCTTTTGTTTTATTCCAAGCATACTTTGAGTTGAGTGATTTCTTCAAGGAAATCATTTTATTCTAAAGCATCCATAAAATTATCTTTAGCTTCATTAGTGCAATTTTCGAATGCCCTAAGTAGTTTCAGATGTTTATCAAATTCTCCTTCTTTACTATTTGAAACACTATCACTATCTATGAGTATAATAAATTTTTATATTTTCCAATCATCTCCTATTACCTTTTTCTATATCCTTTCCCTTATTATGATTATATTTATGAGGAAATTTAGTAGCATAATGACCCACTCTTCCTCAAGAAAAAAATTTGAAAGGAATCTTTCCTCTGAACCTTCCAGTGCCAAGTTGAAGTTTCTTTACAAAATTTATCTCGTCTTCTTCTAATACACACAAAAATTCCTTTTTTTCTTCTTTTTCCTTTCCTTTCACAGTAGCTTTAAAGGCATATTCTTTGACTTCAAACAGATCTCCTTTTCTCATTTCAACAGCAGTCAGGACACATGAAGTTGAACAACATTAAGGATCTACAAATCCTTCTTCTTTTCAATAGAAAACACTTTTGATATGAATTTAGGAGTTGGGGATATTAATATTTTTTCTACTAACGTTGCTTCTTTTATTTCTTTGCCCAAATTTCTCATGCGATTTACGATCTCATCTAGAAAAAATTAACTAGCAATAATTTCATCATTATGTATTATAAGATTTTCATATTGAATTCTAAGAGATTGGAGCTTAGCACTTTTTACCTTGGCATCACCTTCATAGCTTAGAATTATTTTGTCCCAAATATCCTTTGCTATATTTAACTGCATAAAATTGACAAATTCTGATTTGGTCAGGCATCCCAATAATGCATTGACAAATTTCGCATTGGTTTCATAATTATTCCTTGTTGTTAGATCAGTGGCAGTGCTAGCTAGATATTGCTAACCTCCTTCAAAAATTTCCCAAACATCTACTCCAAGAGACATAAGGTAGGATCCTGTTATTTTCTTCTAGAAGGTTAAATTGTTTCCATTGAAGAGTGGTGGTCTGATAGATGTTGTTCTATTTCTATTTCTCATCTTGGTGGATATTCCTTCTAGTGATCAATCTTCTTCAGAAGGACCAGCTCTGATACCAATTATTGGGGAAAATACTGAGAGGGGGGTGAATCAGTATTTTAAAACTCACAATATTTTTCTTTATTTTATCGGTTTCTATACGTGACTTTAATTAAGCCAACTAGCATATGCATGCAGCTTTCTGTAAGGAAACTTGCGTATACCTAGAGAACTTGTTATGCAGATAAATCTTTAGAAACTTTATTTAGCATAGTTCATCATTTATTCATTTGAAAATTAGTATGTACTCAACATGTGTAGTAATAAAAGAATAAATCATCACACATAAGCAACACACATGAACACCAGGATTTAATGTGGAAACCCAAGTTGGGAGAAAACAACCGATGTTGTCGTCTCTATCTTCAATATTTATTATATAGAAAATTGCTTACATTCTTGTACTAGTGTAGACACATACCATCATACAGTCACCCACCTGTAGAAGACTACAACCTTCTCTCCTTATCTAGCTACTACTAGAGGGAGATCCAACCCCTTTATCTCGTTTACCACCTACCACTGGAAGGGAGCCTCCACCCCATGATCTAATAACCAGTTCCTACTCTGACAGGATGCTTTGACTTCCACACTAAAGGATTTTATCCTCATAACCACTGTAGACCACATTTCATAAATTTTCGCACTAGATCGAACATCCTTTAATTCAACACAAAAACCATCAACCAAAATTGGATATAATAGTGAGATAACTATAATCAGACCACATAATTAAACCCAAACTTTTGCATCAACACACATAATCAATTTCACCCTTGATGTTCATAAAAAAATGTATACACAATTTTATTTATGGAAAACCAGGTGTATATGTGCTTTTATATGGAGGAACCTATGTATAGATCTTTATATACTAAGATTAGATGTATGACCAGACACAGAATAGATCAGATATATTTAGACACATTCTGTCATATTTAAAGAATCCTTATACAGTTAGTATAGATCTAGTTTGTTAGCAGCATAATTTGTATTCAAACAACCCAGATTTATATGAAGACAACATTAACAGACAACAGAAATACAAAAAAATTGATTAGGTAGTTCCTTCAACATTCTTCAGAAAAACCCTAGCTTCCATACGTGCCTTCGTAAAGTCGAACCTGCGTGTATACTTGCTTTCAATGTGACTAAACTGCATATAGATATGTTAGTAATTGAGGACTACGTATTACTTCAAAGCTACAAGTTTACTCATATCATGCATTTTACGTCAGCAATCATGTGTCAGACCACATATCTAAACAATTCATAAATATATCATGAAAATACATAGTCATTTTAGTGCTAGAGAGCCTGATCCATTATTGTATTCATGCGTGCATCATAATATCATATCTATCTATTGATTATAGCACATTCCATGAAAATACACTTTATATTGAAGCATTCATACAATTCACATACTCATGCACACTTAGCATTATGATCTTCACTGCCTTATATAGTGTGAGCCTTACCCAATACCATGAGCCAAAACCACAGAAGTGCCGATGGTATTCTTGGAAGTGATCAATTAACCATTACTACGCTTAATATTGTGGGCTAATAAAATGGTGAGGACCCCTGGTATCATAAAATTATTGTGCAAGAACATACGCAACTTTGCTTCTTCTTACTCACGTGTATAAGTGACTTTTTCTTGACCAACTTGCGTATAGTTCCTTAAATATGTGCTTTGTCCAGCTTCTGATTTTGATCTATAAGACTTATGTCCCATCATTGTGCTACTTATAAGCTTATTTATAACCACTATATTTGGTATTTTATAAGAGAGTTTCCATTAAGGACAACACATGCAATCATAATTCCAACAACGACATACTTGGTTGATCTTTTCTTCGAGGGTAGCGTGATGGACCTCAGCTGCTCGACCTACTTCTTCGGTGCTCTAGTACTTTTGTTGAAGGTCAATTGTGTGTTGTTGTGCTTCATTAATGTCATAGTAAGCATGGGCTTCACAAAACCGTAGCTCTTCTACGATCATGTTGTGGATCAAGTGTAATTTCCCTACAGGTAATAGAGTCAAATCAATATTAATTTCCTAGCGAGATTTGAGATGCGTGCGCAGCAGTTGAGACTCAACTCCAATGGCTTGTTTAGGGAAGTAAACCAAGTATGATTCTCATGTCGAAGGAAATATTTTTGTAATGGGCTGCGCGCCGGTAGTAGACACGCTCACTTGTAACTGGCCCGCTTGTGTAACGCTCACCTGAATCAAGCTTGCTTCAACTTTCAGCTCTTGGATGCCAACCTACACCCTATCGAGCACAACCTTGTACTACGATTCTAGGTCCATCCACATATCCTCAGTTTCTTTCGTGACTGTGTTGGCTATTTCTTTGAACTCATCTTTGGTTAGTGTTAGCTCTTCTTCACATGTAGCCTTAGAGCCCTTGCGTTTCTTCCTTGATCCTCCCGCATTCAGGGAACTACACTTTGTTCCCTTCAAAGTATGGACTTCCACCTAATCCTCTATTTATTTATGCCGAACACCACCCTTTTGAGGTGAAAATTATCTCTCCAGGTCATTCGTTTCTCCAATTGTAGTCGGTATGGGCTCTAACCCAGTGTTTTTCTCAGTAGTTTGTGTACCAGTGTGAGGCTTGGTAGGCATATTTAGGAGAGATGTAGATGCACCTTCCATGGTGTGTAGCTCCAACAAAGTAGCCTGCCACTCTGTAGTGGCACACCAAAAGTCATCCTTAGTGACGAGATATGGAAATTCGTACATAATTCCCTCAACTGCGCCCTTCCCACTGATGTGAATGTTATGGAAGGTGGCCTTAAAATCCGCAATCAGCTTGTAATACTCATAAAAATCTAGATACAACCTCATTTTGGATTGGATTTCCTGAAATATGGAAGCATTGAACAAGACCCAGAACATTTTTTTTTCCATAATGCGCGCGAGGAAAAAGGAACTCCATAGCATGGCGTACCGCTTGAATTCACACATCTATGGTTCTATGTCCTGAAATTTCATTTCCTGTGGGGTCTTCCATCTAATCAGGGCTATCAACAGTAGCAGCCAAGAATAATAGAAGTGCTTTCCCTCCTCTTTCCCCTTGCACACGTTCTTCAAAAATTATTTTCATAAATAATGTGCCCAATTGTGGATAAATCCGTTTTCACATTGTCCTACAAGTGCAATTACTTGTGCATTGACTTCCTTAGGTGTATACTTCTACATAATATTGTAGGCCAATATTGGTGTCCCAAATTGGATGGTTATGTCGTTGATTTCACTAAATAATAATCCTCTGTTGTGGTCTGAAACCTAGTAGGTATTTTTAATTTTTTCTTGTAACTTCTTTTCATCTGCTTTCCCTCCGAAATCAACCATGGGATCCACGTCTTGATCAAGTAGGCCAATGATCCAATGGATCAGTGCGACATCAATGGGTATGTGTTCTCCCAATGAGAAAGCTTCGTCATGCACTAGGGAAAGAAATTATCCCACACATATATCATGTATCAGGTTGCGCCAAAAATATGGGACCTGCAATAAATTCAAAATACTTGCCTTGTGCAGGCTCAACATCCATCATTTTGGCTCCACGCGCACAAGGCCCCCCTCATAGGATACACTATCTAGATAGCGCTCAGTTACAAGCTCGAGAAACTTATCAACATCAGCTACGTACCAATCTTCCATCTTCATCTATGGCACTTTAGTGAAGATATCGAATTCAAGTGGGACATTCTCTAGAATTAAAGGCATGTTAATATAAGACCAAAATTTATACAGATCCTTTGGTACCTTGAGTGACACCTTGTGTGGTGCACCAGGTTGGAAACCGCGTGAATGGGGCCATTTCGACCACATCCTCCTCCTCCATGATGGTCTTAGGTAACTCCATGATATTTATATTCCCGCGCTCTTCCATAGTGTAGCACAGATTTAGAGTCTTCTCGCTAAGGGATTTGTGTGTCCCCGATGTTCCCCACTTATTATTTTGGCAAGTGCAGGTGTCTCGGAGACCAGCATAGCAAGATCCTCTTTTGGGCATGTAGTTGTCATGCTTGGCGTGATAACATAATCAAGATCCCTATGGTGCAACTCCTCCTCAAATTCCAGACCCAGACTAGACATATACAATTAATAGTTTGCATAAAGCATATAGATCAAGGTAGCGAATTCACATAGAAATCAAGGGTAACTAATGTGACCCCTTAGATCATATTTATAGTTTTGGCGCGTATTCAACAGTCTTTTATGCATTAAATTTTCTCCATAAATTAAAAAATGGTCCCAAATATGGTAAAATCCCCTCATTAAATGCAACCTAGATTCTCCCTTAAATGGTAATAAAACTGCCTTGTCCAGATTAAGTGTTCCAATGTCTACATTTTGGCACTTGTGTGACCCAGTCAATCCCCTCGCGCAGCTACTGTGCGCACTCCACACCTTTATGTGCATCTGACATCCCATCTGTGTAGATCCAATACTCCGACCATATAGTCATTTGGTGCATGCAGGGAGAGGGTCATCCCTATATGGCTTCAATCAGCTTCCATTGACATACCCTGGAAGATATTCTCCGCTCAACGTGGCCACGCACACTCTACCTCCATTAGTAATCTCCTTAACAATATATGGCCCTAACCAATGCATCTTGAACTTCCATCATGGCACGCAAACTTACTGTCATACAATAAGACCAAATCATCTTCCTTAAAGAAATTGTCTAATGTTCCTATCATGCCATGCATTTTTGCGTGCCTTTTGAACTTGCTAGTGGAAATTTGCAATAAATAAATCTTCTTCAAGTGTGACCAACTGCGACAACCTGTCCTCCTTAATGTCTGCTCCTTCCATGTTTGTGAATGTTACGATGCGAAGGATTCGAACAATGCACTCCATCAGAAACACAACTTCTTGCCCATACACCATCCTTAATGTTGTCCTACCAGTCAAATTTTTACATGTGGTTATATATTCCCAGAGAACTGTAGGTACGCACTCATCCCAATCATTTTGGTTAGAATTGAAAATATTCGTAAGCACATTCTCCAATATCTTGTTGAAAGCTTCCACTGCACCATTTTCCTGTGGGTGATAGGAAGTGCCCCTCTGATGATGAATCTGGAATTCGTCTATCAATGCTTCAATGACTTCATTCACAAAGTGCATACCTCGATCAATTATGATAATATTAGGGAATCCAAAGCAGGTCACAATATTCTCGAAGATGAAGTACGTAGTTGTATCCACAGTATAATCCTTCACGGGCTTAGATTCAGCCCATCTAGTTACATAGTCAATCGTAGTGATTTTGTGATATGCACCACTCTTCTTTCTTAGAGGTTTAATATGTCCAACAAAGTCTATGGCTTATTTCTCAAATGCTTGCAGTGCCACATGTGGATGTCGGGGCATCTCATCTCTGTGTGGTGGCTTCCCAGTGCACTGGCATACATACCATGCATGACAATGTGCATGAAAAACATTATGCAATGTGGGACACCATAATGCCACTCGCAAAATATTTTTCGTGGTTTCATTCCCTGCATAATTACCATTGCAACCCCTCCATGAACTTCATATAATATTTCACGCCTTTCATACTCGAAAGCATATCTTCGCAGGGCTTCGTCTACACCCATCTTGTACAACTGGAAAACAATAATAGTGAAGTTAGTTGCACACGCCAAAAGATATTTCTTCTGTTGTATTGTATATTCCTCAGGAACGCGTCTTGTACTCAGGAAGTAAATAATATTAGGAAAATGATCATCAACTAGCTTGATCGTAAACAACTGGGCATATGGTAATCCATCCTCTAAGGTAGTGGGTTGTTCATTAGTATCAATGCACAATACATGGTCTAGCCCAACATTCAGTCTTCTTGGTTTCAGAATGATCTAAAAGTCATACTCTTGGAATAGTAACAACCACTTATAGATATTGCCCCCCAACACAGGCTTATTGACCAGGTACTTTAAATTAGAGTGATCAATAAACATCTCGAAATTTCCTCCTAACAGGTAGTGGCATAATTTATACAATGCATATACCATCATTAATCCTTCTCTTTATGTGGTTTAATAGTTCTGTTTTGTGCTTGAGAGATTCCAACTAGCATAGGCAATAGGGTGGTCAATCTCTCAAGCTGATGGTTGCGCTAAAATAACCTTGAGCATGATATAGGAGGCTTCAACATACACATCAAACACCTTTAACCAATTTGGCAAGATCAATATGGGCATCGTGACCATCATTTCCTTAAAAAATTTAAAACTCCTTTGGAATTACTCATCCCAGTAGAATGTCGCATCCTTCTTGAGAAATTTCTCCATAGGCATAGTTACCTGTGCATAACCTTTAATGAAATTCCTATAATACCCAATGCGCCCCAATATTGAGCGCAATTTTTTGACATTCACAGGTATCTTCAGATTGAAAATCATTGCGATCTTCGCTGGATCTACCATCAACCCTTGCTGGCAGATAATGTGTCCCAACAATATCTCGAACAACACACAAAATATATATTTCTTCAAGTTCACTGAGATATGATACTTTGTACAGGTATCCAAAATTAAGTGCAAGTTTGAGAAATGATTTTTTGATAGCCCAAAAATAGTCCAATCATCAAAGTATACTTCCAGGAACTTATAGATAAAATCCTTGAATGAAACTTCTATTACGCATGAGAAGATGGAAGTTTAATTATTCAAACCAAAGGGAATGACTGTATACTGGAAAGATAACCATTCTATCGAAAAGGTAGTCTTACTGTGATCCTCTGGTGCAATCCTGATCTGATGATACCTTAATAAATCGTCTATGAATGAATAAGCTTCTTGTCCTCCGAGATTGTCAACGACCTCATCATAGAATGGAGTTGGGAATAGGTCATGCACACAGAAATCATTCAACTTGCATAGGTCTACACAAATACATATTTCTACTTTTTTCTTCTTATCTTCCACTACCATAAGACTCACCCAATCAGACTCTTCTACTGGTTCTATAATGCTTTTAGCAGCCATCTTATCCAATTCTTCCTTCACGTTTTTCTTATATTTTGGATTAAATATGTATTGGTGTTTCTTCACCAGATGCACATCAGGTTTCAAAGTGATCTTCATGACTCCAAGATCTCTAATTATTCCTTTAAACTCTAAGAATGTTTTAGGGAATAGGTCTTGATACTCTGTCAGTAGCTCAACAACCTTTCCCAGTATGTCATCATTCCAATAATATCCAATCTTTACCAACTTTGGTTGCTCTTCAGATCCAAATTTTACCTGTCGAATATTTAGAGGTTTCATAACATATAGTTAAGTGATTGAGGGACCAAAAAGTGTATGCTATCCTCATATTCTAGAATTATGATATTCCTTTGATCTTCTTCATTTTCTTCAACCATTATATTTTTGCAATTAACAATATCCTTCATCTGTGCATCCTAGGTTGGTGAAACACGCTCTACCGTTGGCTTTGTTGTGTCAAAGATAACTTCCTGAATATCATGCAATGCTTTACCAATCTTGACAAACCCACTCTCAAAGCTGAAGTTTAGAATGAAACTCTCCTTCAACGCATACCATTCACTTGTACGTCGACGGAGCTCTGTCTGCAGATACCAATCACTAGGTACCTTTCCCAGCATATGAATGAACATGTGCACCCACTTAGGTCTCAGTTCTATGCCCCGTACATCATTCCATTCAGCCAAATGTATGTTCATATCATCCTTTCCAGAGTATAATTCTTCCATTTTGATAGTTGGACATTGAAATCATAATCTCATCATTCATGTGAATTCATCCCAGATGCCTATGCTTTCTTCATGAGTGTTCCACCATCGTGTTGGAGTAGCACGTAGTCTGAGATCAAAGGCATCGAATATCTGTCCTTCTGGGACAGTTCATTCAAGTTCTCCTAAAAACATATTTACATCAGGTAAACCATCATAATGTGGTAATTCACGTACCTTTGATGTTATGCATTAAAGGGATCTGGTCACACGATTGCAATGGAATGCATATACTTCATGTAATCAGTTCTACCTTTCTTCAAATTCTTCATCAGATTCTGAGAAGAAAGGGTTGTCCTTTTCCTAATTAAGACTTCCATCAGCCATTAGGTTGATCCAATCTTTGTCACGCTAAGTTAGCTTATAGATATGGTCAATATCATCATTAGCACACACAGGTTCTGTGTTTCTTTCTCCTTCTTTCGGATCTAGGGGAACTATGACTCTGGTTCCATTGTTTTCAAACTCCATTATTCTCCTCTTTAGGTTTATGATACCATCCATATCAATATCCCAATCCAATCCCAACAATGCATGATAAGGATCAATATCATCCACAATTTGTATAACTTCAAAATCTGCAGGTACCTTCACACCTTCAATACTAACTATGATTTCCAATAGTCTTCCTAATCGAATGATTTTTTGTTGGTTTTACATTCGTAGTTGAATGGTAGACCATTCTATCTTGGGTTTTCCCATGCACTACCATGTTTTCTTAGGTAATATATTTGTATCAAACCCCAAACCTAGAATAACCTGATCCATCCCATGAGCACTGATCTAAGTGGTCATATGCATCTCTTGCCCCATTATTTTCTATTTATTATATATTTTGGTGACAAATTTATATTCGATTAGAGGTTGTTCCTTTTCTTCAAATTTATCTATCAATTCCTTAAGGTTTTCTACCGCTTAATGCAAGATTGTAAAAGTGGCTTCATTTCATCATATACTCTTGCCTCCTTCATGGGTATACCTGATGTCGATGTGTTTACCTCTCCAAGCCTCTTGCACGCTTAAAAAAAACTCTCTTTCGGGCACTGCAAATAAAATCCATCCTTTTTCTTAGGTTCCTTGCAAATCCAAGGGTTAGTATCCGGCTTTTCTCCCTTATCCTCATTAGTGGTTGCACCACTCCTAGTGACCACATTCATGATAGGGCCTTCCACATGGGTTTATGCTCTTAAAATCTAAAGATTTTGCATCGGAGTGTGTGTCTGTTTCTCATGCATATTAGCAATTAAAACAGGAAAATATTATATTGCATGGTCAAATTGTATATAGTACCTGCATGATTTTCGCACTGGATTTGGACAGTCGCGCACATAGTGACCAAGATCTCCATAGTTGTAACAAATTACCTTCCCCCTTTCTCGACCAGCTAAGCCACCTACTCGTCCTCTTCCCCTGTTTTTAAATCCACCATGCCCAGATAGGGATGCTGGCGAGGTAGGTTCAGCCTGCATTCTATATAGTTTAGCTTTGTCCAACATCATGTCAAAAGTTCGACAGTGTTGTTCATCATGTCCCAACGATGAACAAAACCTACAAAAAAATTTCTTTATCTCAGGTGTATATTTTCCGAACCTTGGGTAGAAATATGTTTCATGGAGACTCGTAAATTGACACATTGTGCACCATACTTGAGGGATCACACCTGGCCTTGATGTGCACTTCAGCGGGCTTGGTCCTCCAGCGTTTAGATAATCATTGAAGACAGTACATTGATCCTTATGATTCCCAGCAGCCTTACATCATATGTACTAGACTTCTACACACACCTCCTTGCCGTTATCTTTGTGGATATTCTAAATTTCCAAATGGATTGCTTCTAACTGACTCTGAATATGTTGAGTTTCAAGTGAAACCAGTGTTGGAGTAACTTCTAATTTCATCGCAATCTCCATAGCCTCAATCTACGTGGCAATATTCTATTGACCCAATGGCTGGGGAAAGTGTGGGAGTAGCATAGTGATAAACCACTCCTTGTGTTGGGTATCATTGATAGTGAATCCACTATCTTTGATATTGCACTTCAGTTGCTAATCTACCACCGACATAGATTCATTTATCTCCTGGTGAATCTCTTTCAATTATGTAACACACAACTTATATGACTTAGGCTTCTTGAATTTTTCTTTTAGGTCATCTTTTAATTCATCCAAAGTGGAATTAGGGTTTTCTTGTACATATCTGATATCTTAGTCCAACGCGCGATCTTGGAAATCGTTGGATAAGTACGCTTTCTTAACATCATCATTATTAACTTGTTGTTCTGTCCACACAACATCACTCACGAACCAAAATTTCTTAGTATCTTCATTTCTAATACCTCTGAAAGTAGGTATCTTCATAGATGCGACCATATCTATGCCTAGGGGAGGTGGAGGTGGAGGTGGAGTCGTTGAATTCATTAGGGGAATTTTGAGGTTTAAGATGGGCCTCCTAAGGAAATTATAAAATAATAGTGGAAATATTAAAATGCGATTTGATTACATCATCAAATTTTAGAGGGAAAAAAGAAAAAACTACTTTTTCAACTCATATTTTCAACTTATCTCCCAAATTTTTTACTTAAATTTCAAGTGGGAGTACTCGTTGGATGAAAAATTCAATTCCTCGTCCAAGGTGTGCCCATGTTGGATACTCTCAATGGGTCCTGCTACATGAAAAATAAGAAATACATGAAAAATGTTATTGTAATCACGTTTTTTTATGTATTTCTCATTTTTTTGTACTAGGGTCCATAAAAAGTATGCAACATGGGTACTCCTTGGATGAGGAATTAGATTTTGCATCCAATGAGTACTCCCACTCGAAATTTTAGTAAAAGCTTTGGGAGACAAGTTGAAAATACGAGTTAAAAAATAATTTTATTATTTTATTTTATTTTAATATTTTTCCCTTTTACTAAAAAAATGGTGAATCATCCCCCATGGTTGACATCATCATCTTGAATCCTACTGGCTTTTATAAACTATATTTTTATTGTACTTTTTTCTTAGGAGACCCATTTTAGACCTCAAAATTCCCCTAATAGTGAGATGAGTGTGGAAGTGGAGTGGATGGGATTTGAATGATAGTAAAGGATCCCTGATCATTTTGATCTGGTGAAAATTCTTCTTGGGAGACTTCCTCTTCACCAGAGTGTGCAGATTCACCAGAGCTAATAGTTTTTAGTTTGTCCTCACTATTAGATCTACCCTTCAGAATATTGTACATAAATCCTTATTCTAGGTATGCACAATAAATTATTCCAGTGCACATATTCATGCCTCTTCATGACATTCACGGACTATGTTGGCATAGAGAGACCTATTCACATAATAGCATCTTCAGGAATAACTTCAAAAAGTGCAAGAAATTACCTCTAGGACCCTTGAAAAATCTCCTTTCTTCTTTGGAGAATGAAAAAAAATGATCAACGAAAAATTCAGTCACAAATCCTCCCAAGATATGATCGATCCAATGATCTATCACTCAAGTGATATTATTGCTTGTATTTTCTAGTTGTTGTATTAATTTAGGAGTCCATTGAGTGATCGTTTCATCCTTCACGGAGATATTGAATTTAGTCAATCGTGACAACCACTCATGCAAATCAGTTGCGAAGGAACAAAACAATATCTTGTGAACTTCTATATAGATGTATTTCTAAACCCACCTTTCAGCAGACAACTTAGAATTCTCATTCTCTTGGATCGCAAATTCAAGGATCTCTCTGTCCAACTAATCTTGCAATTCATTCTACATAGGATGCCACAACATTAAATATCCCTCAAAATGATCTCGGTCTCAACAATGGAACCATTTGTTAGCTTGAGGGGTCCTTACCGAGGTTCAGAGTTTATCGTGTAACCAAAAAACCCTCCAACTACTAGCCACTTTCACAATAACCATCTTGTGCAGATCAAAGTCTTATCTGAAGAAGTATGGGGGGGTGTTGGAACTAAGGTTCCACATCCTAAGGAATAAATTGATATGGTGGCCTTAAAAATGTTTATAACAGAACTTGTTGTAGATTGGAAACATATACGCGCATATACAGAATAGTACTTATCACATCATCTTGTCACAAATACAGATAATGCATATAATAGATGTATCGCAGAAAAAATTTGTTGCAAATAAATAATAACATAATCATATATTCACAATGCACAATAAATTAAACATATCTACTCATGTACTTAACCATCAACATATACTCATGCATAAATAATAGAGTTACTTGCACAGATATAATAAATCATAGAAAAGTAAATCGATCTCAAATCTGTAACAATAAACTGATAGTTTAGATATTAGATGCATAACATAATTTCTTTACCAAAACAAACTTTGTATTAGATTTAGAATAGTTCAGTATAGTCAGACTTTCCGCTTACAATACACTTCCGTGTACACAGCTAGCGGAGTCCGTGCACAGCCAGCATGAGACTTTCTACCCAACCCGAACTTACAATGTATTCTAGAAGCATAAACATACTTAGATCCAAAAAAATTACTTATGGATTTAATTCTTACTAGACTCGATCTATCTATATTATATTCATCCAGCGCACAAATACTATGGTTTGAAACCATGGTTTGAGGCCCATAGTTTACCCTTACACTCCATTTATATAAAATAGGGACTTTGACCCACCCCAAAGCCTCTTTACCTTTCCGCGCAACACGCATATCCAGAAATATATACAAAAAGTTACTCAAAATGGACTCCACGAGACCCCGCACCAATAGGCCCCCAACACGAACCTGTGACTTGTCCCAAGTCACTGTGGGGTCGATTCTTTCATCTTTCCTTGGAGAACCATTATAGAGTATTTTAGTGGAAACAGGTCCTCAATAATCTACACAGTAGCTCCCTGCACTTCAGTTACCAATTTTTCTGTAGTGGGAAATTTAGCCACAAGTTCAATACTTCTCTAAATTTCTGAAGGGTCTTCAGTGCACCATCCAATGTTTGTGACAATTGTAGAGCCTCCTTGGCCCACGATGACATCCTTTCTTAAAGAAATTTTTCTCTCTGTTGCAATTCCACGATTTCATTCTGAATTACCCAGCACTCTTGTAGGTGGGTGAGGCGATGTGAAATCACAAGGGTGGGTGTCGCCATCCTAATAGCAACAAAATATTTCTCCTTCATAGGAAACTCATTGCATAGATGTTGTGCCATTAGGTCATTCTAAACCGAATTTCAAACACCCATGGCCTTGTCCAAGAGCTGTTGGCACTATGTTACTGCTGCAAGGATGCTATCTGTAGCTTATTTGACCTCGACAACCCTCTAAGCTCTAACTTCTGGTGTGGTTTCTGGCTGCAAATTTAACTGAGGGTCAGTAATATGATGTTCAAATTCAGCCCAAACAACTTGAACTTCTGTGCAAGAGGCCTTTAATGTAGCGTCCATCAATTCTAATTTCTCGGTTGGGGTGGCGATGGAGGGGACTGTTGGCACATCATGACATACTTGGTTGATCTTTTATTTGAGGGTAGCGCTCTGGGCCTCAACTTCTCGGCATGCTTCCTCACTTCTCTGGTACTTTTTTCGAAGGTCGACTACATGCTGTTGTGATTCAATAATGTCACAGTAGGAAGGGGCTTCATGAAATTTTAGCTCATCCACAATCATGGTGTGGAACAAATGTAATTTCCATGCAGGTAACACAGTCAAATAAATATGGATTTTCTGGTAGGCTTTGAGCTACGTGCGCAATAGATGAGACTAAACTCGTATGGCTTGTTCAAGGATTTGAACTAAGCATGCTTCTCCTATAGAAGGCAATACTATTGTAATGGCCTGCATGCTGGCAGCAGACACACTCGCTTGTAACTGGCTCACTTGTGCAATTCTCCGCTGAATCAGGCTCGCTTGTACTTTCAACTCTTGGATGCCAATCTACACCCCATCGAGTGCAACCTTATACTACGCTTATAGTTACATCCACATACCATCAGTTTTTTTCGTGACCATGTTGGCTATTTTGTTGAAATCATCTTTGGTCAGTGTCAACTATTCTTCACGGGTGGCCTTAGAGTCCTTGCGTTTCTTCCTTGATACTCCCGTAGTCTGATAACCACGCTTTGTTCCCTTGGAAGTATAGACTTCCACCTAATCCTATGTCTCTTTAGGCCCAATACCATTCTTTTTAGGTGCATTTTATGTCTCTAAGTCAATCATTTCGATAGTTGTAATCTGCATGGGCTCTGCCCTAGTGTTTTTCTCAATAGGTTGTGTACCAGTGCGAGGCTTGGTAGGCATCTTCGGAAGAGAGGTAGATGCACCTTCCATGTTTTGCAGCTCCAGCCAATATGGCGTCCACTCTGCAATGATGCGTAGTAAGTTGTCCTGAGTGACACGATACAAAAATTCATACCAAATTCCTTGAATTTCTCCCTTTACATGGATGTGAATGTTATGGAAGGTGGCTTTAAAATCCACAATCAACTTGTACTTCTCGTATAGAGTTGGATACAAACTCTATTTGGCTTGGATCACCTTAAAGATAGAAGCATTGAAAAAGACCTAAAATATTTTTTTCTCAATAATGCATGCGGGAACAAAGGAACACATAGCGTGGCATACTATGCAACTTCATACATTTGCGAGTCTATGTTAGGAAATTGTGTTTTCTGTGGGGTCTTCCATCCACTCATGGCTATTAGCAACTAGAGCCAAGCATAATTGAAGTGATTTCTCTCCTCTTGCACCTTGCGCACATTCTTCAAGAATTATTTGTACAAATAGTGTGCCCAATTATAGATAAGTCTCTTTTAACAGTGTCTTTCAGGTGCAATTACTTGTGTAGGAACTTCCTTAGGTCTACACTTATGCATCATCTTGCTACCAAGATGAGAATAAAAATTTGGATGGTTGGGTCATTGATTTCACTGAAAATGAATCCTCTTTTGTGGCATGACACCTGGTAGGTCATTTTTTATTTTGTCTGCAACCTTCTTTTCCTATGATTTCCCTCCAAAATCATCCATGGCATCCACGCCTTGATCACGCAGGCCGGTGATCCAATGGATCAGTGTAAGGCTACGGTTGGACGGATCTAGAGGATGGTATGCTCGAAGGCCGTGGAAGATTTTAGGTGATCTCTCCATGCTTTTTTATTGTACATGTCATTAATAACAGAATTACCATATTATTCTTGATGTTTAGGTGTCAATAATATTTTATACATGTGTAATGATCATAAATTGTTTATTTAATATTGTTTTTATGAGATTATGCATGCTTTTCACTAACATGTAGAACATATATATGTTGTATAACTATGATTTTCTATTCATTATTTGCTGATTTACAGATTACGAAGCATAAAATGTTGCAGGGGGTTTGCACCCCACGGGATCTACTTCGACCGAGGGATTCCCAGGTAAGGTCTGCAACCTGTAAATTCTAGTTATTAACATAAACATTGGTTAAATGATTCCTTCTTGTAACGACATGTCCCTGATCTGTGAAGGTTCATCAACCCAAGACCTTTAGGGTAACATTTCCCAAAACAAAAATGGCGACTCCACTAGGGATCACATTTTTGTGATTTACCATTTGGGTTGTTTTATTTGTCTTGCAGGTGTCTGACATGTTTCATCACTTTTTACAGTCTTGTAAGTCTTTTTCGGTTAGACAGAAGATCTGGTCCCTTAATCAGGCTTGAATTTTTACTTTTTCCTCATCTTTATTTCCATACGCAACTTAGTTTATGCACAATCGCGTATACCTCTTGTAATTTCCAAAGGAACCTGTGTATACGTGAGTTTCCATAGTTATAGTCACATACACGCTAGTTGCACACTGTAAAACTGCGTATGGCTAGAAAATTTTTAAAACTTGGGTTTTCAGCCTTTGTAGTCTTTTTTGTCGATGTTGAACCATTCTTGTGGTGTCTCTAATGTCTCTAGACTGTGTTTATGATGATTTCATATCCATTTCTCTCTTTTTTTTGTGAAAACATAGCCATTTGGTTAATTGCCTTGTTTTGTGTGTTTGCAATTGCGAATAAAGCACCAAGAGATTTTTTTATGAAACCAGCTCCAAAAATAGAAGAAAAGAGAGATCAACGCCTTAGAAATAAACCACTTCAATGGGGCAACCTCCAATACTTTACATAAATGAGAAATTCTTAGATGATACAAATGACCAAAACCTCCTTCTATATATACGAGTCCATGGGCCCACAATATAATCCTAGCCGACCTAACAATAGCAATGTAAGGACACAATAATAAAAATATTGGGGTTACAGGGGTACAACAGTAACAATATGGGGGCTACACTAATAACAATGAGGGACTAGACTATTAATATAGGGACCTAACATGCTCCTCTCCTTCAAAAAAGTGTTGTACTGAATGCTTGAGTAGCTATGGGTGCTTCTGTATAAAATTCTCATCCTCCCATGTAGAATCTTCAATGGGTAAGTTCTTCCACTTGATGAGATACTCTGAAATTGATCGATTTTGTAGCTATCGAGTTCTTGTGTTTGTGACCGCTCCAGGTTCCAATATGATTTTTCCTTCCTCCTCAAGTTTTGGCAATATTTTTTGAACTGGAATATTTTTACCTATAACATTCTTTAGGCATGAAACATGGAAAATTGGATGCACTCACAAAGAAGCAGGAAGCTCCAATTTGTATGCCATAATACCACTCTTTTGCAAAACCTTGTAAGGACCATGGTACTTTGGTGATAATTTATTATCCTTCTTAGCTTTCTTGAGGGACATTTGTTTGTATGGTTGCATCCGTAAAAATACCTAGTCTCCTACATCAAAATTTCTCTCGCTGCAATGTTGGTCTGTCTGTTGTTTCATTCTATTTTGTGCCAAATTTAGGTTATCCTTTAAGAGTTGGAGAACTTCTTGTTGATGCTCAATGTGATATTCCACTGCTTGAACCTTATAATTTTCTCTTAAAGATGATGTGATGGATGGTGGATGATATCCATAAAGTGCCATCAATGGGGTCATTTTTGTTGCAGTATGGAAGGAAGTGTTATCCCACCATTCAACGAGAGGTAACCACTTGACCCATTGTGTTTGTTTATCAGATACAAAACAAAGAAGATACCCTTCCAAACATTTATTCACTATCTCAGCTTGACCATCATATTGAGGATGATAAGATGAGCTATGAGCTAATTGAGTACCCAAACAATAAATTAACTCTGTCCAAAAATTTCTAGTAAAAATGAGATCTCTATCCCTCACAATAACCTTCGGGTTTCCATGTAGCTTTTGAATTGTGTCCATAATTGTAGTAACAACTGTACTTGATTTAAATGGATGAGATAAGGCACAAAAGTGTGCATACTTGGTAATTCTATCAACTACCACCATGATGACACTCTTTCCTTCGTACTTAGTTAAACCTGTGATAAAATCCATTGAAATCTCCTCCCAACGTTGACTTGGAATGCATAAAGGTTGTAGAAGACCCGGGGTTTTAATTGTCTCAACTTTATTTTGTTGGAAAACCAAACATTCCGCCACAAATTTTTGAATATGATATTTAATTCTATCCTAAAAAAATTATTTCTTCACCTTGTGGTAAGTTTTCAAAAATCATGAGTGTCCTCCTAAAGGAGAAGTGTGAAATTCCAAAAGAATCTTTTGTTTTAGTTGGGATTTATTACAAAGATATAAGCGATCTTTTTACCATAAGGAATCATTTTTCAAAATAAATGTATCAGATGTAGTAGGATCTTGCTGTAAATTTTGAATGAGTGTCCACACTTCTTCGTCCCTCTTCCATTCATCCCTTGCTTCGGTTATCCAATCTAGTTGGATAATAGAGATGGCACAAAGCAATGCTTCCACCTCTTCATTATTTTTTGAGAGTGCATCTACAACAACATTTAGCTTCCCTTTTTTGTAGATTATTTCAAATTCATAACCCAACATCTTTGTGACCCATTTTTGCTGCTCTTTTGAAGATAGTCTTTGTTCCAAAAAGTGTTTAAGACTAGCATGATCATTTTTTATCTTGAAGTGCCTTCCAATTAGGTAAGGTCACCATTCCTTTAGTGTATGTAGTATTGCTAACATTTCCTTCTTATAAATAGCTTTCTGTAAATACTTTACTTTGATTGGACGACTTTCAAAAGAAATGGGTCTTCCTTCTTGCATTAAAACAACACAAGGTAAGGCTTTTTTTCAAGGGAACTTAACCTGAGTTGGCCTTCCTGCAGTTTCCCTTGACTCATTTTTTTGTCGGCCTTCCTGGTCTTATCATTATCTTATTCTATCACATCAGATATTTGGTCCTTTGCTTGTGCTGGTTTGAGAAGGTCTCCGTTGACTTCTTGCCGGTGGGTTTGTCTCTTATCGACTACGACATATTTCTCTGAGAGTAAACCTAGAGCTACACCCTGGCCCTATTTACATCATTGATAGGTGACCTTGTACTCATCATTTTATCATCATCATGGGTCTTTGACTGAGTGGTTTCCCTTGTGTTTGACGTCAACTTACATTATCACACCCTGGATTCATGCAGTACCTTGATTTCTATTTGACCCTATCGGTGGATATCTCGCCTCTTTGTCAGCTTTCATTATTGGTTGGTTTAGAGGGTTTCTGTCATGCACTAGCTTCATCTTGTGCATGATGGAAAGGTACTTAGGGTTGGTTACTTCACTCTACTTTGTTCGATTCCTTCCAAATCCTGGCCTACGGGTTACACTCGTGCTGGAATGATGTGGGATTCCTTAATTCCTTCCTTCTAGCAGATCTTTTCCCATCAACTCTAACTCATTTCTCTAGGAATAAGGTATATATTACTTTTTTTAGTACCTTAGGGTTTGTAGTCATCAGTGGCATACTCTTTGTTATCGACAGTGAGGATACAACATTGCCTCCTGATTGATAGATTATTTCAAGTGTTTGACTTCAGCTCATTCACTCACACTTGCTATATTGTACTAGGGCACCTTGACACTCATTATCATTATCAGTGAGTTGTATCACGTTTTTTAACAGTATACATCAAGGATTGGTAATAAAAGGATTTCTCACATGGTTGAATTTAGCTCATTCATTCCCATTGTGTAGAATTGTGCCATGGTGATCACTGAAGACCTCGAGTTTGCATCAACATGCTTTGGTTCACTTTGAGAGCTCCTTCAGTTTTCTGCCAGTGATACTGTTAACACTGGAAAATCATATAGTAGAAGATGACATCAATTAATGTTGATCCTAAGGATTTACAGGACAGGGATACATTATGCAATAAAAAAGTATTTAAAATCTCTAAGGTTTTGAGAAAATTAAATTTGAACTACTCATCAATGCTCAAATGCGCGCTTTTTCCTTCGAAAAGAGTGCCTTCTGTGCATACTAGAGCTTGATAAGCGCGCATTCCTGGAAGTGGGAAAAAGTCACTTTTCAGGACCACAAGCAAGTAAAGGACAATTTATCCTTATGTGAAAGCCGCCTAAGGACAACACCAACGCCTCCTTAGGCATTGTTTGAGCACATAAAAGCATATTTGAGCACAAAATGGAATCATACCCCTCTCTTGGGTCACCATCCATCATGTACCAGGGGAGGGAAGGAGGATTTGAAGCTCACCTATTTAAACCCACCAAGAGATGAGAAAATGGTGATCACAAAGTTATGCTAGCCAAAGTTGCCCAAGAAACACCAGCGCCTTGTGTGACCCAAGGAGTTGAAGAAGAGGACTCGATGGTTGGCCACCCAACATCTTAGTCCACTACAAAAGAGAGAGAGAGTTAGACTGCGTCAGAAGGTAGAACTTGGAGGAAAAACATCCTTGCATTGAGACCTAGAGCCATTTCCTATGTGCCCTTTGGCAAGTGGGTAAGATTTGTTTTCATTCCAAGCATTCAATAAGAAGAGGCCATCGAGCCATTTTTTACCTTGTTACTATTCGGAACTCTCTATATAGCTTCTTTTGTGTTTTTAATTTTAGATTTTTAACAAAGCATACTTTAGTGTTTTACTTCATTTAAGTTTTATACTTCTCAGCTCCCCCTAGATACTGTTTGTTACCTATAGTTTATAGGGTAGACCACACTCTCTAAACTCGTACGATCTTTTACACCGATGTGTCGAATCCACCACAACAGATACCATCCACCCTTATATGTTGCAGTTTCATCACAACAACATCTTACATGTTGGATCCCAAGTTGCGTGTTGTAAAATTTGTTCCACCACTTATGATTTGTTACTTGGAGTTTCAGTTGTGACTTTTTATGATCATATATTTGTTGCAACATCATTGATCAGTCTCCTATATGTGATACTTGGACTTGATTTTCACTTGTACTTCTGGGCAGTGATAAGATGATTCACTATGTACTTTACACTTCAACTATACTTGTATACATATTGGATCCGCTCTATAATTCATATGTGGACATGATTTTCTTTCACTGAACATCGGTATGCTTGCCTTAGACATGAGCTATCTTTTTTATCTCTCTCACTGGTTTTTTGGTAGGTTGAAATCTGGAGAAGTCCTCTCTAATCCTCGCAAGGTTCTTTCCATGCACATAATACATTTAGGACATCATGTACCCCTTATTACATCATATATTAGGGGGAATATGTTATAACATCATTTATCACCATCATATACTTGATTACTTATGCATTGGCCTTAGGTAACCCTTCCCTTCAGGCTTGGACATATTTCTCAAAAAATAGTATCTTAAAACCAATACGTGTTTCTGCCCAGAATTTTCCGTGTATATACATGAGTCCATACGTATAGAACCACGTATGTCATTTTAAACATTATATATATATATATTCCCTATTTTAGAGGCGATTTTTACGGTTGTTACAGTAACTTCACCACCCCAACCCATCGCCTAACTATTCCCAACTGCAAAAATTTTTTTAAGGGAGTATAAAAGCCCCTCAAGGGAATGGTCTAAGGGAGGAGGAGAGAGATAAATATAGATATTATACGCTATTGGAGCCCTATCCAAATCCAACATATTACCATGCCTCTGACACTTCCCAGGTATTTATAGGAAACCCTTGTTTCCTTGAGATGATCACCACCCTATGTGACATCCATTGTGCACTATTCTTGGAAGAAATATTAAGAGGCTAGGGATGGACGGATCTAGAGGATGGTATGCTCAAAGGCTGTGGTAGATTTCAGGTGATCTCTCCATGTTTTTTTATTATACATGTCATTAATAACATAAGTACCATCTTGTTCCTGATGTTTACATGTCAATAACCTTTTATACATGTGTAATGATCGTAAATTATTCATTTAATATTGTTTTTATGAGATTATGCATGCTTTTCAATAACATATAGAACATATATCTGTTGTACAACTAGGATTTTGTGGTCATTCTTTGCTAATTTACAGATTTACGGAGCACAAAGTGTTGCAGAGGGTTTGCACCCTGCGAGATCTACTTCAACTTAGGGATATCCGGGTAAGGTCCGCAACCTGTAGATTCTAGTTATTAGCATAAAATTTAGTTAAGGGAGTCCTTGTAATGACATGCCCCTGATCTGTGAAGGTTAATCAACCCAAGACCTTTAGGGTAACATTTCCCGAAACCCCAGCACAATAGCTGCAAACTTTGTCTATTATTTCCTGCCAAAAATCACAAAATACACCAGTCTTCCAAGCTCAATTGTATAACATCCAACCCTTGAAATTAATTAAAAACTACCTCATATATCCACTGAGGTATCAATCCTCCCTTGGACATTGAATTCTCTAGCAATAAATTCAAATACATGCACCTATCTTATCACTGCTACACACTAGGGATGTTACTCAACCATTTCCTCCTTTTTCTAAACCACTTGAGGTAATTTCTCAAAGAATTAAATGGAGGAAGAGACACATATTTAGCTCTTTATTTACCATTTAAATTTAAATTTTGACTTTTACATTCATCCACATTCACCTTTTGAATTTTACAAAAGTCAAACTAGGAATTGGAGAAAATTACACAATGAGAATTTAATTAAAATCTCAGAAAATTGCAGAAGCGTAGAGCCATCTTGGAGGCCATTTTTAGGAACCTTCTTGTAGTCACAGTTGAGATATGAAAAAATGGTAAACTATATTTTTTTTTCTAGTTTCCATAACATATTTAATTTTTGAAAATGACCCATGGGAAGGCCTTCAAAAATGAATTCTCCCAAGGTGTATCTAGAAGCACCGTGCCTGCTCCAAAATAGTGGTAGAAGCATAAAAATAAGGTGGTTTTTTGCAATTTTCTTCAAAAATTGATCTCTTCATCGAAAAATACTCTATCTATGGCATGTAATAATCAATATATATCCATCCATGTGGAAAAAAGTTCATTTGGATGGCAAGGGAAAACGGTCATGCCACTTGCGCGACGCTTCTGTGTGCCAATTTTTGCACAATATCTGGGTTTTATGGAAAAATAGGTCTCAAATATGGAGCCATATCACTTTAACATTGAAAATTTTTGAAACATGGAGAATTTTTTTTTCTATTTGGCATGTTAGGGAAAAAAACCTCCTCAATTTTCCAATATGCTTATCTGATTGTCCACAATTTTCTCTGCAAAAAGGCGACTAAACCATGAAATTGCATAGTGAGAGAAATAGGCTATGAAGATGTGAATGGATATCTCCTTCTGTAATACCTATGTAGAGATGAGAGAGGTTTATTTTCTTTGGCATATTAGGAACAAAACTTTCCTCCAGTTTCCAAAAATTTTGCTCCAATTGTTCACAATATTCTCTAAAAAGGGATGTCTAAAACAAGATGTTTTTGGAAAATTTCACAAAAGGGTCGCGAAAGGGTTGCACCACTTTGAGATGGATTTTGGAGGTATTCCTAGAGTATTTTGCATATGCAAGTGGTATGGTTGAAATTTTATGATATCTTCTAGAAAATGTAGTCGTTAAGCATTGCAAACCCCTTTGCCAAACCGCTCAAAATTTGATTTGAAGACAACCTGTCCAAAAGTGTAGAAAATGACATAGAGCAACTGTATTTTGAGAATTTCTCTCAAACCATAACACCTGTGCATAAACAGAAGGATTATTTTTTCTTTGGCTTATTATTTACAAAAATCTCTTTCACTTTTGTAAAATTCATCTCCATCACTTCAGAAACTGATTTTGAATCCCTATGTGCACTATGAACCCTAGAAAATGATCATAAAACTTTGAAAATGATCCCATCGATATGAGTTGACTAAAACCTGGAAAATTTCCCTCCATTGTTTTACATTTTCTTCTCATTGTCCATGGTGTTATTTTGTATGATAGAAACCCTAGCTTAATGGGAAGGAGGAAAAGGGTGGAATCTAGGAAAACAAGGGAAAATGTGGCAACAAGTTTAGGGAGGGAAATGGAGGGGATAGGAGTTACGGAAAATATGAGAAAATCAGGGGAGATAAGGTAGTGGTTTAGTAACATAGTGTAAGTATAATTCCTTGAAATGGATAAGGGAAAGAGGGGAAAAAGGCTAAAACAAAGTCCTAACCCAGAATATTTGAAAAAACGCAACGAGAATTAGGGTTTGAGTGAAAATGGGAGTAATGAGAGGTATGAATGATATGGAATGTTTTGGTAAGGCATATAGGTTATGTATGAATGTTTTGTGTGATAAAACTAGGGATTTTTCAGCTAAAAGCAACCAAACATCTCAGCAATCGAAAAACTAGTTTGAAAACCCTAAAAGAGGGAACCACTCTTTTCTGAATAAATTCACTTGAAGGAGAAGTAAGGAATGTTAAATTCCTATTTTGGAAGCACCTTAACCTTTAATAAATGATGGATTGACCCTTATTTTTCTTTCTTATAAAATTTTTTTGACATGTATGGTGGTGAAAGGAATGACACCTCGACACTGACCTAGGTGAAAACATGGTGACTAACCTAAGACTCTCGATGATAATGGTGGACATGAATCATGAAATGATGATGACCAAGAGTGAATGGAGGGAGCAGTTTTGACCTAGAAAACAACCAACGATAAAATTTTATTTGAAACTATAAAATTTTAGTATGAGACGCTAACAAGACATGATAACAACCCATTGATCACTGGTGACAAGATGTAAATACTAACACTAACAAAAACCACACGCACAAGGTACCCCTCATAGGGTACGCGATCTAGATACCGCTCAAGTGAAAGCTCAGTAAGCTTATCAACGTTAGCAAGGTCCCAATCCTCCATCTTCAACTGCAACACTTTGGGAAACATATTTCCTTCAAGTGGGACATTCTCATGAATAAAAGGCATGTTAATATAAGGCCACACTTTGTCAAGATCCTTTGGGACCATGATTTACACCTTGCATGGTGTGACATAGTTCTGCAACCGTGAGAATGGGGCCACTTCAACCACATGATCCTCATCTATGGTGGTCTCGGGTAACTCCAGCATAGGTCTCTTCCGTCACTCAACCATAGTGGAGTGGAGCTTCAAAGTCTTGTCTCTATGGGATTTGTGGGTCCTTGATGTCTGAGCCTTCTTAGTGTTGCCAGGTGCCGGTTTTTGAATGACCGGTGTAGCAGGATCCCCTTTTGGGCATGTAACTATCATGCTTGGTGGGATAACGTAACCAAGGCCCCTATCGCACAACTCCTCCTAAAATCTCAGATCCATACTAGATATAGATGATGAATAGTTTGCAGAAAGTAGGGAGCTCAAGTTAGCCAATTCATATAGGAAGCAAAGGGAACTAGTGCAACCCCTTAGGTCATATTTATAATTTTGGTGCATCTTAAATGGTCCCTTATGCATTAATGTGTCTCCATAAATGAAAAAATGGTTGCAAACCTGGTAAAATCCCCTCATTAAATGAAACATAGATGCCCCCTTAAATGTTTATAAAAATATCTTTTCCATATTTACTATTCCAACAGCTAGATTTTAGCACCTCTGGGACCCAATCAATCTCCTCGCATAGCTGCCGCACACGCATCGAAACTTTCAACACATATGACATCCCTTCTACACAGATCCAATACTTTGGCCATATAGTCATTTTGTGCGCACAAGGAGAGGGTCATCCTTGTATGGATTCTATCAGCTTCCATTGACATCCCGGGAAGGTATTCTTCGCTCAGTGTGGACAGGCGCACTGCACCTCCATCAATGATCTCCTTAACAATATATGGTCCTAGCCAATGCATCTTGAACTTCCCTGGGTGGTGTCCAAACTTGTTCTCATACAACAAGACCAAGTCATCTTCCTTAAAGACCTTTTTTCTAATGTGACTATCATGCCATGCATTTTCATTCACCTTTTGAACTTGTCGGTGGAAATTTGAAATAAAGTGATCTTCTTCAAGGGTGACCAATTGAGGAAACCATTCCTCCACAATGTCTGATTCTTCCATATTTTTGAATGTTTCAATGCGCATGCTTGGAATAATGTACTCCATAAGCAGCATAACTTCTTTCCCATACACCATCCTGAACGATGTCCTACCAGTCAAATTTTTACATGTGGTTCGATATGCCAAGAGAACTGGAGGTACCCACTGATACAAATCATTCTGGTTAGCATTGAAAATATTCATAAGCACATTCTCCAATATATTCATGAAAGCTTCCACCGCACCATTCGACTGTGGGTGATAGGGAGTTCTCTTCTGATGATGAATCCAAAATTCATTTGTTAATGCTTCAAAGGTTTCATTCACAAAGTGCATACCTTGATCCCTTTTGATAATATTAGGGTATCCAAAGCGGGTCACAATATTCTCAAAGATGAACTGCACAGATGTATCTATAATACAATCCTTCATAGGGTTATCTTCATCGCATTTGGTTACATAGTCAGTTGTAGTGATTATGTAATGTATACCACTCTTCTTTCCAGGAGTGTTAATAGGTCCAAAAAATTCTATATTCCATTCCTCAAATTCTTTTAGTGCCACCTATGGCTGTAGGGGCATCTTAGCTCTGCGTGATGGCTTCCCTATCCTTTGGCATACATCGCATGTGAAGCAACATGCATAGGAATAATTGTGCAATGTGGGCCACCATAAACCCACTCTCAAAATATTTTGCGATTTTTCCTTCCCTACATAATGACTGCTGACAACCCCTCCATTAGATTCATCTATGATTTCACACCATTCATACTCCAAAACATATCTTTGGAAGACTTCATCTGCACCCATATTATACAACTAACCAACAATAATAGTGAAGTCCGTTGTGCATGCCACACGATATTTCTTAGGTTGTACTGTATATTCCTAAGGCATGTGTCACGTAGTCAGGAACTGAATAATATAAAGAAAATGATCGTCAACTAGCTTGATCGCAAACAACTACCCATATGGTAATCCATCCTCCAAGCTAGTGGGTCCTTCAATAGTCCCAATGCGTGACAGATATTGTAGCCCAACATTCCATCTACCTGGTTTCACAATGATCTAATATTCATACTCCTGCAATAGTAACAACCACCTTAGATCTCCCCCCCAGCACATGTTTATTGACCAGGTACTTTAAAGTCGAGTGATCAATAAACATCTCGAAATGTCCTCCTCACAGGTGTGGCAGAATTTTTACAGTGCATATACCATCGCTCATACTTCTCTTTCTATGGTTGAATTTTTTTTCTTGTGCTTGACAGCTTCCGACTGGCATAAGAAATAGGGTGATAAATCTCTCCAACTCCTAGATGTGCTAAAATATCTTCGAATGCAATACAAGAGGCATCAACATGCACATGAAACACCTTTCACCAATTTGGAAAGATCAATATGGGCGTCGTGACCATCTTTTCCTTCAACAATTAAAAACTCTTTTGGCATTCCTCATCCCAATAGAATGTGGCATCCTTCTTGAGCAATTTCTCCATAGGTACATTTATCAACGCATAACCCTAAATGAACTTCCGATAATATCTATTGTGCCCCAATATTGAGCGTTGTTGTTTGAAATCCGTAGGTATCTCTAGATTGACAATCACTGTGATCTACGTAGGATCTACCATCAACCCTTGTTGGTCGACAATGTGTCCCAGCAATATCCCAAACATCATATAGAATATACATTTATTCAATTTGAGTGAGATCAAATACTTTCTACAGGTATCCAACATTAAGCGCATATTTGAGACATGATTTTTCAACAACCCAAAAACATTCCAATCATCAAAGTATACTTCTAGGAACTTATGGATAACCTCCTTGAATGCAGATACTACTTCGTGTGAGAATAAGGAAGGTGCATTCTTCAAACCAAAGGGCATGACTATATACTGGAAAGATCCCCATTTTGTTACAAAGGTAGTGTTACTGCGATCCTCTAGTGCAATATTGATCTGATGATACCCTGGGAAACCATCTGTGAATGAATAAGCTTCTTGTCCTCTAACATTATGAAGGATATCATCATAGAATGGAGTTGGGAATGGTTCATGCACATAGGAATCATTCAACTTGTGTAGGTCTACACAAATCCTAATTTCTCCTTTTGTATTCTTATCTTGCACTACCATGCAACTCACCCAATTAGACTCTTCCAATGGTTCTATAATGCTAACAACAACCATCTTATCTAACCCTTCCTTCACCTTCTGCTTATATTTTGGATTTAATTTGTAGGGGTGTTGCTTCACCAGGTGCCCATCATGTTTCAAAGTGATATTCATGACTCCGAGATCTCCAATTATTCCTTTCAACTCCGATAAATTTGTAGGGAATAGGTCCTAATACTCTGTCAGTAGCTCATAAACCTTTCCCACTACATCATCATCCCAATAATCTCCAATCTTTGCCAAATTTAGTTGATATTCAAATCCAATATTTACGTGTTGAATATTTAGAGGTTTCATGACATCTAGTGAAGTGATTGAGGGCCCAAAAACTGTGTGCTATCCATCAGATTATAAAATTATGATATTACTTGTATCTTATTGATTTTCTTCAACCATCTTATTTCCGCAAATAAAAATATCCTTCATCTGTGCATCCCAGGATGGAAAAGTGCACTCTACTGTTGGCTTTTTTGTGTCAAAGAAAAAATCTTGAATATCATGCAATGCTTTACCAATCTTGACAAACCCACTCTGAAAGTTGAAGATTACAATGAAAATCTCCATCAGCGCAAACCATTCACTTGTACCTCGGCGCAGCTATGTCTCTAGATACCAATCAATAGGTACCTTTCCCTACATATGAATGAACATGTTCACCCACTCAGGTCTCCGTTCTACACCCCATACCTCATTCCATTTAGCCAAATGTCTACGCGAATCATCCTTTCCATAGTAGTATTATTCCATTATGATAATTGGAAATTCAAAGCGTAATCTCATCATTCATGCTCATTCATCCTAGTTTCTCATGTTTTCTTTATGAGTATCCCACCATCGTGATGGGGTACCAATAATCCGAGATCCAAGGCATGGAATATCTATCCTTATGGGACAGTTCTTTCAATTTTTCCTAAAAAAATATTTACATTAGTTAAACCATCATAATGCGGTAATTCACGTACTTCTGATGTTATGCATCAAAGAGTTCTGGTCACTCAATTGCGGTGCAGTGCAGGTACTTCATGTAATAGGTTCTTCTAGTTTTCCAATTCTTCATCAGAATCTAAGAAGTAAGAGCTATCATTTTCCCAATTAAAGCTTCCATCATCCGCTGGGTTGATCCAATATTTGTCGCGCAAAGTCAGCTTATAGATATGGTCAATATTATGATCAATGTGCACATGTTATGTTTATCTTTCTCCTTTCGCCAGATCGAGGGGAACTATGACTTTGGTTCCACTGTTTTCAAACTCCATTCTTCTCCTTTTCAGGGTTATGATACCATCCATATCACTAGCCCAATCCTATCCCAAAAATGCAGGATAAGGATCAGTATCATCCAAAATTTGTATAGCTTATGAATTTTCATGTACCTTAACACCTTGAATACTGACTATGACTTGTGATAGTCTTCCTAATGGAATGATTTTCTGCTAGTTTTCCATGTGCAGTTGAATGGTAGACCATTCCAGCTTTATTTCTCCCATGTGCTACCATGTTTTCTTAGGTAAGACATTTGCATCATACCCCAGATCTATAATAACCTGTTCCATCTCATAAGCACCGATCTTAGTAGTCATTTGCATATTTTTCCACGTTCTCTTCATATTCTTATTGATTTTGTTGACAACTTTTTATTCTATTGGAGGCACTTCCTTTTCTTTGGAGTTATCTATCAATTCCTGAAGGTTTTCTATTGACTTTCTCTCGCGAAGTACCTTAATTCAAGCTTGTAAAATGGATTTATTTCATCATCTAATCCTCCCTCCTTCATGGGTCCACATGATTTCGATGCAATTCCATCTACAAAACCCTTTTGCACTTCAAAATAAGTCTCTTTTATGCACCGAAAATCAAATCCATCCCTGTTCTCAGGCACCTTTCGAATCTAGTGGTCAGTATCTAGCTTTTCTCCCTTATCCCCATTAGTGGTTGCACCGCTCCTAGTGACCACATTGATGCTAGGATATTCCTCGCGGATTTCTGCTCTGATGATCTAAAGATTCTACATCAGAGTCTGTGTATTTTTATCCTGCATCTTAGCAATTAAAACATGACAACCTTCTATTACATGTTAAAACTTTCTATAGTACCTGCATGATTATCGCACTGGATTTTGAAAATCACAAACATAGTGACCATCATCTCCGCAGTTCTAGCAAGTGACCTGCCCCCTTCCTCAATTAGTTGGGCCACTTACTATTCCTCTTCCCCTGTTTTTAAATCCATCGCACCCAGATGGGGATACTGGTGAGGTAGGTTCGGCCTACATTATATATATTTCAGCTTTGTCCAACATCATGTCAAATGTTTGACATTTTTTTTTCATCGTGTCCCAGTGTTGGACATAATATAAAAAAATAGTTTCTTTAGCTCAGATATATATTTTTCGAACCTTGGGAAGAATTTTGTTGTATGCGGACCTGTAACCTGACAGATTGTGCACCATACTGAAGGGATCCCACCCAGCCTTGATGCACTCTTCAGCGGGTTTGGTCCTCCAACGTTCAGATAATCATTGAAGACAAGACATTGATCGTTATGATGCCAAAAAACCTTACATCATATGCACCATACTTCAGTTCACACCTCCTTTCCCTTATCTTTACGTAGATTCTGAATTTTCAAATGCATTGCTTCTAACTGAATCTGAATATGTTCAGTTCCAAGCGTAATCAGTGTTGGCATAGCTTCAAATTTCATCACAATCTCCACAGCCTCAACCTATGTGGCAATATTATGTTGACCCAATGGATAGCACATGTGTGGGAGTATCATAGCAATAAACCAATCCTTGTGTTGGGTATCATCGATAGTGAATCCACCATCTCTGATAGTTCATTTTAGTCACTGTTCTGCCTCACACAGATTCATTTATCTCCTGGTGAATCTCTTTCAATTCTGTAACACACTACGCATATGACTTAGTCTTCATGAATTGTTCTTTTACGGCATCTTTCAATTCATCAAGAGTAGCATTAGTGTTTTCTTGTACATATTTGATATACCAGTCCAACGCACAATCTTGGAAAGAAATGGATAACTACGCTTTATTAACATTATCTTTATTAGCCTGTTGTTCTCTCCATACAACATCAATCACGAACCAAAATTTCTCAGTATATTAATTTCCAATACCTCTAAAAGTAGGTAGCTTCATAGACGAGGCCATATCTATGTCTGGGGGAGGTGGAGGTGGAGGTGGAGTGGTTGACATGTGATATGAGTGTGGAAGTGGAGTGGATGGGATCTGAATGATGTCCAAGGCTCCCTGATCATTTTGATCTGGTGAAACTTCTTCTCGAGAGAATTCCTCTTGGTTAGAGTGCACAGATTCACTAGAGCTATTAGTTTCGTGTTTTTCCTCACTATCATATCTACCCTTTATAGGACTGTAGAAAAATCCCTCTTTTATGTTTGTATAGTAAATTCTTCCACTGTGCGTAGTTGGCCTGTTTGGGACATTCACACAATATGCTCACACAGAGAACCTTGTTCACATAATATCATCTTCAACAATAACTTCAAAGAGTGTAAGAACCTACCTCTAGGACCCTTGAAAAATATCCTTTCTGCTTTGGAGTATGAAACAAGCTGATCAATGTAAAATTCAGTCACAAATCCTCCTAAGACACAATCAATCCATTGATCTATCCTTCGGGTGATCTTATTGATTTTATTTTCTAGTTGATGTATAAAGTCAGGAGTACAAGGAGTCACTGAGTCATCCTTCACATAGTTATTAAATCCAGTCAATCATGACAAACACTCATGCAACTCAATTACAAAGGAGCAAAATAATATCTCGTGAAATTCTGTATATATGTACTTATGAACCCAATTTTCAGCAGACAACTTAGAATTTTGATTCCCTTGGATAAAAAATTCAAGCATATTTCTATCCAGCCAATATTGCAATTTTTTATACGTAGGATGCCACAACATTAAATCTCCCTCAAAATGATCTCGGTCCTAAAAACAGAACCATTTATTGTCTTGATGGGTCTTGACCCAGGTTAGGAGTTTATCGCACAACCAAAAAACCCTCCAACTACTAGCCCTTTTGGAAATGACCTCCTTGCATAGATAAAAGTCTCACCCGAAGCAGTATGGGGTGGTTCTAGAACTAGGTTAACACACCCTAAGGAAGAAATTTATGTGGTGGAAATAAACAAGTTTATAACAGAACTTTTTGTATATTGGAAACATATGCGTGCATATACAAAACAATACTTATTAGATCAGATTGTCACAAATATTGATAATTCATATAACAGATGTATCATAGATCAACTTCGTCGCAGATAAATAATAATAGAATCATATCTTCGCAATGTGCAATAACTTAAATAGATATATTGATGTACTTAACCATAAACATATACCCATGCATAAAGAACAAATTTACTCATGTAGATATAATCAAACATAACAGAAGTAAAGTGATCTCAAAGTAGTAACAGTAAATAGATAGCTCAGATATTAGATTCATAACATAATTTCTTCGCCAAAAAGGTCTTTGTAGTATATTCAAAACAATTCAGTACATTTGTACTTTTCCCTTACAATTACCCTTCCGTGAACACAGCCAATGGAGTCCGCACACAACTAGGACTATTTTTCCGTGCACACAGCCAACAAGAGCCTTTCTACCCAACCCATAATTACAAAGTGTATCACAGATGCATAAACGTACTTAGATCCAAAAACATTACTTATTGATTGAATTATTACTAGACTTGATCTATTTGTATTTATGTTCATCCAACACGCAGATACTATGGTCTCAAATGATGGTTTGAGGCACACAGTTTACCTTTACAACCCATTTACATAAAATACGGGATTTGACCCACACAAAATCCCCTTGACCTTTCAGTGAGACGTGCATATCCAAAAATATATAAAAAAAAAGTTACTCAAAATTCACCTAGGGGACCCCGCTCCAGCAACCCTCCAACAAAATGAAGGTATACAACTTGTAGCACATTAGCTACATCCTCCTCTTCTCTCTCAGGCACTCTCATCTCCCTCAATTTAAATTATGTCCCAATAATAAAAAAATTCAATACATTTACATCATAAAAATAGGGTTTACTTATAGGGAAAAAATAATTGAACATGGCATCTACCATAAAATTTATGAGATAATGATGAATGGTCGAAATTGACTATGAAATTAAAATTTTTTACAAAGAAAATATTCCAAAAAAAAAATAATTTCAGGGAACTTCCCCTAAGCCCTCATATGAGTCTTTGAAGAAATATTTCCACTGACCTTAGAATCCCCAGAGACAATAATAGTGACAAAATTCTTCCTTACACCTCCTATTGTGAACTACAATCCAAACAAGGCTAAAAACAATACCTATGAATTAGGAAGACAATCAGACTCCACAACTAACATTTTTCTTCATATTGATGCATCTCATGAGTTCCACTCACCCATCATTGAACCCAAATTTAGTTTTGAATGACGAGGTTTGTCTTCATAGAAAATTTTAGTTTCTTTTTAAATATTCCCAATCCTCTTATCTCTTTATTAATTGGAATTCATTTTCATTCCTATAGGGGGTAGTTCTTTGATGATGTGACCAATTATTTTATCAATGAAAATTTTATGCAACAAGGTTAGTGCCATATATAGGAAAATATCATGAAGGTATTCATATAACCTTATATTTACACTATCTACCGAGGTTCATCCTTTGACCACTTTCTCTTGACAAAAACATCTAGTATTTTTATCAACCCATTTATAAAGATTAGTTGAATTTCCATTGATTATATTCCACAACAGTTCTTCATTTTCTGTTCAATTTTTCATGTGAAACATTGTTAATGAATTTCCCTATATCCTCAAGGATTTATTAAAGGAACATTTTGTGGGTTTTCTTGAAAGAATTCATCATTTCCTATGAAAGTCTTGGTAGATTCTTATTGGCATATAATTTCAAGAAATTATCCAATTTCATATGCCAACACTCACGTATTGCCTCAACACTCAACATATATGCATGCACATAACTAATATATAACCCTAGATCATGTACTACTCGTAATATAACCAATGTTTTATTCTATGAGACTACATAGTATGTAGTTACAAGTAGTCTAGTGATGTACACACCATAATATGAAATAGAATAATATATAATCATACATATATAGGAGGAAGAGAAGAAAGATATTGGTGAAATCATCATCAAGTATTATTTTACTATAAAATTGGAAACAAAAACCTAATTATATCATGTATTTAAGTTTATACATTTATATGAATTGAAGTTAGTTAAAATTACCATAACTACATTGGTTAGTCAATTCAACCTAGTGGTTGACTACCCTAACTATTGAGTCAAATGAGCTTGACAATCAAGTAAATATTTCCACTTGGCTAACTATTTGGCCTAGTTGACTAGTCAACTAGGCCCCTTTTATATATGATCATTAACATACAATCAAAGCTCAATCACCATATCTTCTACTACGATGTTGATCTATGAATTAAATTAAATAAAACATTTAGTGTTTTTTTCCTAACATATATCTCAATATGGAGAAATTTAGTCATCACATTCTCTTAATTGAAGGGTGAAAACTCAATTTCACCTCCTTCTATATTATATTACAGAAAATATTTTAATCTATAATTGAGCTACCCTCTACCTAGTCTTATAAATCCAAAAATAACATGCTATTCTCTTAGAATCCTTGTTATGGTTACTCATATTTATCCTTATAAGTATATTCCAATAATTATATCTAGTGTGATTATTCATATCATGATGGTCATAATAGTCGTATGGATCCTTGCACTAATGTTCGATGGATATTGTCTTCTTTCATTGATTTCCTCTTCTTTGGAAATATCTTAGTGGTATTTTTACTTGGAATCACTTGGTTATCCTTTATTATTACCAATTCGCAATTTACCATTCTTTCACACAAGCCACATCATTTTTCCTAGGTATTAAGAGCATCATTTTACTCCTTAAATGACGATGTAAGACTCTTAGATACCGGAGGAATACCTTCAAGTTCTTAGGAGATATACCCAACATAGTGAACATTGTTTTGAACATGATGGTGTACTCTTCAAACTCTTCCTTTATTTCTATGAAAAATATTGGCAATGGATTCATTTGTCACATGCATTTAAAATAGGGTAGAAACAGGACTCAATGAGGTTTATAAAAACCTCCCACTTAGTTACTAGGGGATAAAGCTCCATATGAAGTGTATCTATGTGACCTTCCCACCAAGGTTTAGCATGGACCTCTAAATTTTAATGGGAAACTGAAATATTTTGTTGTTATCTTATTTCATGTACATTTAAATCTATTTCTAACTGTTGCAACTGTTGATTTAATTAAACATAATAAATTAGAACTCAATTATATTTGATGTCCACTTTTAATTCTGTAATATCCCCGATGGGATATTTTAACTAAAAATGTAGAAAATTAACTGAAGTCCACATTATGCCGTAAAATCAACATTTATTCAATAGAAGATTTCCATGTAAAATTAAACACATAAAATACTGCAACCCAATACCATATAGAACAGGAAGAATCTCAAATTTTATTATAACTAATAAGAGGGGTTTACATATATATCTGACCCAGAAAGAGATGATATGGAAAACTAGCCAACAATACAATCTGCTGCATTGCTACATAGCGATGGCCTCCAAAACTGAATTGCTACAGTCTCCCTCCGACAATAGCTGTCACTGAACCCACTGAAGATGATGAAGCCCAAGTTGAAGATCTGAATGATCCTCACACCAATCTCTAAAGCTCCGTGAAACTTCTAGGTGAAGTCTCCTCAAGAGAGTTGGGTTTTCATCCAACACTCACAAATCACCCGAGGGTTTCCGTCCTGGGGCTACGGCTGAAGTAGAGAACCACGTCTCACACCTCTCATACAATAAAATAAAATGATCCCAATATATCCTTCAATGGCCTCCTCCCCTTCTTTTATAGATCTCTTGGAGCCTTCTAGAGCATTATTTTATTATTATTTTATTCATGGAGCACTTTTCCCTCTTATTAAAATATTCCTTTTTAATGTAGAAAAGAGTAAATCAGCTACCATGTCTCCCCTGGTCACTAAAACTAATTTCCAACTATCCCATCATGGAGGTATCCTCGTCTCGGTTCCAATGAGCTATTACACTAAGGTGTTCTATCATTTATTCCTCCCAAAATGCCACCGTGAGTGTAATTAGCTAAGTTAAGCCCATAAATAACTCAAATTTCTGAAAGTTGTCGGAATGCACCAGAATGAAAGCCAAACTGCTCAGATGATGGAATATATCAAGCGAATGCCACCCGACCACATAGAAACTCCTCAAAAGTCCTCCAAGAATCCCATGGGCCCACTGATGACACCAACCTATACCTGTGACCGGTCTGCTCCTAACTCTGGAAGTCCATCCTAGCCCTGTCATAGGTGAAACCAAAAAAGGGAATATGACATACCCCCCACCCCAAAATTTCTTGCCCTCAAGCAATCGAAATATGTGGGCCACTCTATTGGCCCGCCGCATCTCAGACCCAATGCCTGTATCCCATACAAACCTCTGGGTGTTGCTATGTAGCTGTGTCAAACCACTAGTAATAGACCCCTCAATTCCAAGATCCCAAACTAATCTCTCACTGTACCAGCCAACAAAAAATCCTCTCAGATCCCAACGCCACCATGGCCAATCATCGCCAAAGTCCCACGGCTCGGGCTGTGCACTGCCTCTGGCTATAGCTGATGCCCCATGAAATGAAGCCCGCCAACAAGCATCAATGCTCCCTGGCTCCTGTTGTGCTGTACCTATAACTATATAAGCTGCCCCACCAACTTCATACCAACTCATCACCTCTCTCCAATCCGAGTCCTAACTCAATCCCATGCTAATCCTGCTCTCCTGAAATCGGGATGGAGTGCTGAAGAAATGATGACCTAGGCCCCACTGCCAGCTGGAATATATAACATCTGCTATGTCTAATGGCCCCTGCTCTACTGTGCTCCCTACAAAGAAAATCATACCATCAAGAGGGTACCAACTCATGATATCCCTCCAATCCATCCTCAAAGAAGAATCCAGTGTAGCAACAATTGCATATGGAACATGCCTGGAGTGTTGTTGCCATCCCGTAATCAACTCATGCTGCTCTTCCTTGTCGTCCAATGAAAACTGCCTGTAGAAGAAAGCCCCTCTCTCTATAATGGGAAAAAGTGGGCAAGATATGTTGCAAGCCCCATCGATGTACTCCTGGAGAGTGCTACTCGCTAAAATTACTGCAACTCTGCTGAATACATGTGGATATGTCTATACCTCATTAGTGTGTCGGCCCACAAATGGATGCCCCACCATGTCCAAGAGCTCCTCCCACTCCTGATCAGGAATGTCATTCTCCTGCTATCTACTAGCCGCCTGCAAAACCATCCCATAAACCTCCAACACCTCTAGAGGATATGGATCTGCAACTGCTGTCACCGTACTTGACGTCTATGCATCTGACTTCTCCACCTCAATGGTTGACCCCAAAGTTAGCCACATATCCATCATAGACTCAATGTGGGCGCCCATCTAGCTCTCCCCCAAATGAATATCATGCCTGATGTGCATAGTATCCTCCTTTGCTGACTCAAGCTCCATCATATGCTGCTCTAGCTGAATCATTACAAGTAACTCATCACCTAGAGTATCTCCCATAGAGTCCCTTGACTGCTCACCCTGCACACTAGAACATAGCTCTAGTCTACTGTCATCATCTCTGCATGACTGCTCTCGCTCCCCAAAAGCGTCCTCAACTAATCCCATGGACTCATCTGGAGAAGAGTCCTCATCTTGACATACAAAAGGAATGTCTACCTACTCTACCTATGACACCTCATCTACATCTCTCAAACATGAGTGATCAGGCCCCCAAGGTTCTTTGCAAATGAAGCAAAGTCCCTTCCTCCTCAGCCCATTTCTACTACCTGATCCACCAAACTGGAGCAGCTCCTCCCTGGTCAAATGTCTCCTCAAAATCTCAATGTTCTTCTCAGCTAGCCCTTGGGCTAGCTCATAAGCAGTAAGTGAGACCAAATGCTCTCTCCTCCAAATGCTCAACAACCTAGTCTGCAGCTCTTGGCAAATGGCATCATGGTCTCCCATACATGATGACAGGATGGATTGAATATGAGCTATGGCTATGTCAGAATGATGTCTCCTAATGCTCAAGAAGCATTGGAACATCCGCAGAATCAAGCCATCACACTCAAGATTGATCATGACCGTATAAGTCCGGGTCATGGCCATGGCTTCTAAAACCTTAAGCTTTCTCCAAAATGTAGAGCCTGCACAGTTGTATAAATCCTGAAAGGTTCCTACTATCAGTCTGAAAATTATTTTCATAATATCATCATTGTAGGGAGGGAAGGGTGTTGTTATCCTTAAAATATCACTAAAACAAGAGACAACTATAAGCTTGACTTTCTCACTTGGATGTTCCAAGAATCTAGCTTGTACCAATGCAAGCATAGATGGCTCCAAAGCCCAATTTAAACTCCAATCAGATTTCTCTACCTTTGAAAGGCAGGATTCTAGTTTCTCTAACATGGGAATGTCATTTTCTGATCTTCCACTATTTAATTCCATCCCAAGTACATAAATCCAATTTCTCACATCTTCCTCCTTATGTAAATTTCTTGGATGCCTTTGTTGGAGTAAATTATGTACCTTCTTGGAGAAGGGTCTACTGTTCTGTTTTTTTTTCTGGTCTTTTGATGCATGGTGGTTCAAGGAAACAACTTTTATTCTTCTCAAGCTATTTAGGAATCACTCCATGGTTCACAATATATACAAGGTCATTTGTGGTAATGATGTTTTTGTTTCTTGAGTTTAATGCACCTTTCTGAGTGGTAATTTATGAGCAATTTTAACTTCCCAATAGTGAGCTTCAATGGTCTACTTGTTATTAGATGTAATCCTACACAATAACACACCATCAAAGTATAGCATGCTCTTCTTTTATCAGTACACTATAATAGGACAATAATTTGACAAGGTGGAACATTTTAATGTTTATATGGCAGTGGAATGTCTGGCTAGCATACACATAGATCCTCGGCAACCAAGAATTGGTTGTCTACCCACAATATTTCAGTGTCTATTATTGTTTTTCTAGTCCTTCCACACCTTCAGATTATATGCTCAAGTAGTAGGAAAATACATGGAATTTTTCAGCTGGCTATATAGGGAATTCTGCACCCACTTCCATGAGTTGACTTCACCCACGAAGTAAGATTTCTCCTCACAACTTTCATGCTGAGTTCCTATAGCAGCTCAGAGAAGCTTTGCACCTATAGCGAACACACTTTCCAGTAAGGATCTTGGTCTCAAATTGTGATGAGTACAACCTAGAAATTTGGTATTAGCGGCATGAATACCCAAGGCTTAGCAAAGAATGTGGCTCGTCGTCAATGGATTTAGCTTCTACACAATGATTTGACCAATATACATGGAGGTTGCATGATACTCCTTCATGTGATTGGATACACCATGATCCACCAATTTGTTCCCTGGCTATTGTCGACTAGTATGACGTTGGAGTTAGTCAATTGTAGGCGTCATCCTCTTTTACGGTGCCTCTCGATTTTGAGAGCAGTCAACTATGCGGCCATGATTCCTCTATGTCAATGCCATGACTCAAACCACATCCTTCATGCGGAATTCATATGTAAGGAAATCATGTCGTATGGCCTTGAGGTTGGCTATGACAATGATTTCCCATAAAGAAATAATTTCCACATCCCAAATCGCTTCGATCTAGCATGCCTTTCACCGCCACGGAAACTAATCAAAACATGAATTGACCATGGAAACTTCAAATTCGACCAAGCACATGTCGTGGATCTACGCTACATATAATTTAGTCATCAAACAACAAATAAGTCGATGAATACATGCTTATTGTGGCTTTCACTGGAAAATTTGTTGCAAGTAAATCCATCCTAGAAAATTACAATTGCAGCATGCTCACAGAGCAGATCTACGGTCCATTGGTTTCCTCCTGCTACAAATGTCGATCCCGATTTAGCTCCTTCATTCTCCTTGACCATAATTCATCCCTATTTCACCCACCCAGTAGACTCGATTCTTTGGCTCGAGCTCCTTCACTTTGACGGTTCCCAACAATTGTAATGGCCCACGCTGATTTGATTTGGCCAGCTCCACAACTTTTACAAAATAAACTTGGCGGTTCCTAGCAAATGCATGCCTATATTAGCCGAGGGATATTGGCTTTCTTATGCTGCTACCAACAGATTAACTCCCTCTGTCTGAAACTGGGAAATTTGATTCCTTTGACGGCAAGCTCACCTCTGGAATTAATACGATCGTCGATTCTTTTGAGATGGCGGCTCAGTTTCCAACGTGTCTTCACTTCTGAAAATTTTCCACAGGGCCCTCTGCCAGCTCGAATTTTATTTGGCCAACATTAAAACAAATCCACAGCAATGAAGTTGATAATTTGGCCACTTTACGATGCCACTTGACACTCATTCCTTTTGGATGCAAGTGATTCAACCTCGATATGGTGGCAAGACGATGCGCCTTTAGAACTTGACGAAAGTTGATGGAAAAATCAACCAGCTGGGTAGCGAACATTGATTCTTTTAATAGCTCAGTCCCTTGCTTAACTTTGTCTTTCAGCCAAACATGGTTTCTCCAAATCGGTTGTCTTTTAATAAAATTTTAATTCTTGGTGACAATTTCACATAGATTTCAGGAAGATGCCTTCAAAAATCTTAGCGAAAAAACTTGAGTGTGATTGATATGCAATAAAGCCTCGAACTTGGTGTTTCAAAATAACCCACAACTAAGCCAAGATCAAGGCTCTGATACCACTGTAATATCCCGGATGGGATATTTTAACTAAAAATGCATAAAATTAACTGAACTCCACATTATGTCGTAAAATCAACATTTATTCAACAGAATATTACCATGTAAAATTAAACACATAAAATACTGCAATCCAATACCATATAGAATAGGAAGAATATTATCTTTTATTATAACTAATAATAGGGGTTTACATATATATCTGACCCGGAAAGAGCTAAGATGGAAAACTAGCCAACAATACAATCTGCTGCACTGCTACACGACGATGGCCTCCAAAACTGAACTGCTACACTCTCCCTTCGGCAACAGCTGTCACTAAATCCACTGAATATGATGAAGCCCAAGTTGAAGATCTGAATGATCCTCACACCAATCTTTGAAGCTCTGTGAAACTTCTAAGTGAATTCTCCTCAAGATATTTGGTTTTTTGTCCAACACTGACAAATCACCCGAGGGTTTCCGTCCTGGGGCTACGACTGAAGTAGAGAACCACATCTCACACCTCTCATATAATAAAATAACATGATCCCAAGATATCCCTCAATGGCCTCCTCCCTTTCTTTTATAGATCTCTTGGAGCCTTCTAGAGCATTATTTTATTATTATTTTATTCATGGAGCACTTTTCCCTCTTATTAAAATATTCCTTTTTAATGCAGAAAAGAGTAAATTGGCTACCATGTCTTCCATGGTCATTGAAACTCATGTCCAATTGTCCCATCATGGAGTTATACTCATCTCGGTTCCAATGATATATTACACTAAGGTGTTCTATCATGTATTCCTCCCAGAATGCCACCGTGAGTGTAATTAGCTGAGTTAAGCCCATAAATAACTCAAATTTCCAAAAGTTGTCAGAATGCACCGGAATGAAATCCAAACTTCTCGGATGATGGAATATATCAAGCGAATGCCACCCGACCACATAGAAACTCCTAAAAAATCCTCCAAAAAGTCCCTGGGCTCGCTGATGACACCAACCTGTACCTGTGACTGGTCTGCTCGTAACTCTAGAAGTCCATCCTAGCCCTGTCATAGGTGACACCAAAAAATGGAATATTACAAATTCCAATTTAATATGGATTAGGAAGAAGTGATAGAACTGTAATGTGGTCTCTATTTCTCTAGATAATTTTCCAAATCCTTTTTTTGTCTTTGATATCACCAAATTTTCTATATGACCCAACTCCATGTTAAAGCTACTAAACTCCCCAAAATTTCCAAACCTATTCTTTATTTCCAATTTAGGAATGGCCAAGTTGTGAGAGATGTTAGGGACTTAAGCTTATAGCTTTGAAAATATTTCCTGCAACTTATACTTTCTAAACATATATATGTACTAAGATGCATAAGTAATGTTTTTGCTTGAATTCATTATTTTAATTATTCATATCCCACAAGGAATTGGTTAATACAATATTTAAGAGATAACTTAAGTAGTTAATCACCTCTACCCAAATTTATTCAACATACCTTTAGCATGAATAAGAAACTTTTCCAATTTAACCATAGTTATATTCTCAACTTATATTGTTCTAAGATGAGCGAGGTGCATAAATCTACTAATGAATACCATTATTTAACAAAAAATTCTCAAATTACCCACCCGCGTATTCTCTTCCATTATAAAATATTAAAATTTCCATAATTCAACAACACATCTATTTGGATAATACCCTAAATTCCTTGAAATTTTCAAATACGTGGTATTATTATTCAAGATATGTACCTAAGTATACTGAGAAAAATAATCAATGAAAGTTAAAGAATACCACGTACCATCTAATGATGGATTTTTCATTATAAAATGTTCACTATGACTGAGTTCCAAGTTTTTCATTTCTATATAAGGAACTCTTATCCCAAATACATATACCACTAAGAGGTGTTACCTTATCGATTCCATTAACCATATTAAACTTCACCATTACCTACGTAATTTGGAAATTCCATAATAAATTATATGTTCAAGTTTCATGCCAAATTATACACCAATTGTTGTTTAGGAATCTATTAATGAAATTTTTCTCAGATGTTATTTAAGGAAATCATAGAGCTTATTTAGCCTACTTTTAGGATCAATAATACCCTTAACATCAATAACAAATTCATTTTCAGTAACCTTCAAAAGAAACCTTTCATGTTAATCTTCAACCCTTTCTCCATTCTTATCAAATTGAGTATAGAAACAACTTAATACTCAAATATGGTACATGATATACATAAATTATCACACTTTTGAAGAATTTAGTTTTACCACAACAAAAAATAGTGAGTTCATAACCATCCTACAAAAAATACTTATTCTTCTACAACCTTATTTAGTGAATTCAAGAGATAATAGTCCTTAGCCACATAATGGGTAAAACTAAAATAGTATATTCACTCAATTTTATAAATGAAAGAATTTAATTCTCAAGAAATATTATTAGAAAATTTAGTCATCTATGTTACCTTATAAAATACAATGTTGTTGGTTGGTTAATTTAATACTAAACACTTCCATTTTAAATTTTCCTCGGGATCATTGGTATTCATCATATAGGTATTCTCAACATTTCCCATATTTCCACATTATAAAGGATTATTTTTCTTCATACCTTTCTTACTTGATGGCTAAGAATCATCCTTCTTGTTATTGATCTACTGGATCAAATCCTTATCATGATAACCATTACAAGCACTCTCTTGATTGTATCCATGACCTCTTTTCCTATAGTTCTATTGATATTTTCATATATGAATATGGTTCCATTTATTACTCTCAAGTTTACCCTCATCAAGCAACTTTTCTTATGTTGTAATTAGAAAACTAAAAAAAGAATCAAAGGAATAATCCCTCCCATCTTATTTTTGGAAGCCCAACTAACATATAAATGTCAAAAAAAAACATCATATGACACATTTAGGCTCTAAATTCATATTTATAAGATGAATAAATTTCTTTGAAAAACCCTTTCCACATTCTTCCAATGTAAACTAAATATCATTCATAATAGGAAAATAATCTTCAATCCCATGAAAAGAGTGAATTTTGAAAAATAATTCTTTTACATCTATATAAATTTGTCTTTATCAATCTTATAAAACAAATTCTTCAACATATTCTATAATTGATTCATTTATCGATCCCACTTATGTGAAATTGAATCTTCCTTGAGTTATAGGTCATCACTAGTCGCACAAACTCATCCTTCTTCCCACTAATAAAGAACATAGTCATTCTTATGTCTTAGAGCCTTAGTTTTGATAATTTTTCAAAAATATTTACTTTGTATTATTTTTTACATAATCTGTACTTTTATTTCATAGTTATGGCCATTTATAACCCTATGTTATTATATATAACTTGTATATGACTCTACAAACCATAATCTAATTTGCAAATCTAAACTTGAACGTTAGAGATCCAATTGAAATAGGAGCACATATATAAGAAGAAACATCCAAAGTGACTTGTATAAAGTATTATATATCTCAAACCACTACATTTTATATCATATTTTAACTACATGTGTAATTAACTAAGAACTATCAGAGACATAGGTGGTGTAGAAAGATATAAGTATATAATTAAAGAAAAAGTGAGCATAGCTCAACATATGGAATGAACAATAATATATTAATTGATAAATCAATCCATTAGATCATCTATATATAATTGAATATGTAACTAACTCCCACAAAATAGGAATAATTAGCCTACTTTTGTCACCTTAAGTGCGCTTGAGATCTTAGTTTGATTCCTTAACCTTTAGTCTAGTTTCTTGGTTTAGACTACCTTTAATTAATCTAGCTAAACAATTTATCACTCAAACAACCTTAAATTTTTAATAAAAGAACACCAACTTAATTCAATAACAACGAAGCTTGGAATATCCTATTATTATAACATCTAGATATAACTTATTAAACAAATATATATGATATAAGAACTTCTCTTTCCTTGAGGCTCTACCTCTACTTCAATCAAGTCAATTCCAAAATGATATTAGCCCCTATATTAAGAGGTTGAATTGTAAGTGAATGCACAAATAGAGGGAATAATTGATCAATGAATTGGATTCCCCCAATAGCCATATCAATGCTACTATTACTTGTTCATGATGGAATTAAATATTAATAGGGGGGAGGATGAAGAGAAAATGAAAAACAATATAGCAGTTCCTCTAATGTCATATCATAAATTGTTCTAACACTCATAATGTTTAAGTCATGAAATTATACAATGTCTCATGGATTTTCATTGATGTTGGTGCATTGAAAAGAATACAGAAATGATTTATTTAGATAATAAATTCAAATAACTTATCTTAATTGAATTCAAGAACAACACTTAGCCCTAATTTTCATGTTAGAGTTACAGTTCTTACATATTAGGGCTTTAACCCTTTATGATGTTTTGATTGTGAAAAAAATTAGTTATAACCTATAATTATAATATTTTTTTGAATGGTACAAAGAACACATATGTTTTAGTATAGAATTACCATTATTATAAAAATAATATATGTATAATAATTTTTACCATTATTAAAATTATAAAATTTGATTTTCATTATATCTCTACATTGTTTATAGACCAACCTACAATCATCTTGACCCTATATCTATCAAGCGCCGAGAGGGATCAAATCTCTCGAGGTGCAAACACATTAGCGCTTGACAGATACTGGGTTAAGATGGATATAGAAAGGTTTCAGTCATTTGTGGACACACAAAATTTGTAGAACATATAATTATTCTAATCATTTTTAATATGCTAAGTATGTATTAGATTAATATAGTAATTTTCATTCTAAATTTTCTCGTTTGCCTCATTTTTTTGAGATGATAAAGAATGTTAATAGCTTGAATGATGAAATATAAATTTCAAATGAAAAATGGCAATGTAATAGTGTTGAATTATAGGAGATGCGAATAGTAAGAATGTACTCAATTACAAATATTATTTATTGTGATCATTATAAAATTATTTTATCCTACTATTATTTTTGTCAAATGTATTATTTTTTCCATATTTTCATATGAAAAAGGTTGTTGAAATAATTTACTCGAGTTACTGTAGTAAATGCCATACCTTGTCTCTCTTGCTCTCTAATACTAATAGTAGCTTTCTCCAATGTCAATTGTTATGATTTATGGAGTGTTAAACCCCAAGTAATTTTCAATGGTATATGTTTTATATTACCACGTTTAAATGCAATTTGACTAACAATGTTGAATGATGGAGAATGGGAATAATAATAATGTACTCAATTCCAAATAATTTACAGTTTCAAGAAGAAAATATTTCAGTTAATTGAAATAATTATTTAGTATGAAAATTCAAGTATTTTATTTATGGTTGAATTACAGTAACAAAGAAAGAAATGCAGAATATTAATATAATTACATTGAAATTAATGTACATCATATATCTAGATACATTAATTAAAAAATCAACATCTACACTAGAATAAATGCATCTAGTAAAAGTGATTAAATAGTATTAGAAATTAACATATACATTTAAATCAATGCATCTAGTGGAAGAAATCAAATAGGATTAGAAATCAACATCTACATTATAATAAATGCATCCAATGAAAGAAATATAATAATATTAGAAATAAACATCTACATTGAAATCAATTCATCTAGTGCAAGCAACCAAATAGGATTAGAAATAAACAACTACATTTAAATCAATGCATCGAGTGAAATCAATCAAATTGGATTAAGAATGAAAATTTATAGTGAAAGAAATGAAACTATTTCAGTGAGAAATAAAAATATTCATGCATTTCTAAATCCAACTTCTTTTAAATTTATCAAATTGTTACTTCCTCTTTATTTATGGTTAATAATGTTCAATATTATATAATACTATATCATATCTATATTTGTCTCTACGTGCCCATTTAAAAATTCTTCCCTCTTTCTCTCCTCTCCATATTTGTGTCTATATACCTCCCTCTCTCCTTCTCTCTTCCCCTCCCTCTCTTCTCTCTCTCTCTCTCTTTCTCCCTATACCTTCCTCTATATGTCTCTTTCTTCTTCCCCATCTCTTCCACCACCATCTGTATTTATATCTCACTCCATATCTCCATATTTGTCTCTCCATATTACCCACTTAAAGATACACACTCTCTCTCCATATATATATATATATATATATATATATATATATATATATATATATATGCACGTGTGTGTGTATATCCCTCCCTCTCTCTATCTCTTTGTTCTTCCCTCTCTCACCCCTCCATATCTCTCTCTCTCCAACTATCTCACTATATCCATTCCTCTCTCCTTCTCTTTATATCTCTTTATTCCTCCCTCTCCCTCTCTCTCTCTCTCTCTCTCTCTCTATCCATATGATCAAGAATTTTCACTCTATGTGATCCATGATATATTTAAGGTCTAATTTATTTTATATTTTCATTTTTTATTGTGAAATGACATATATTTTTTGGGCATGTGGTATGGATAAGCCATGGTATTACCCCATGGTATTGTAACAAAACCTATTTATGAGGTAATAATATTCATGGTAAAGTGGGGGTGAATATCGATGGCTAAGAATATTGTTATAATGTAATATTAATTTTATATGTGCTTATTAGTTAAATTTAAATATCGTTATGGAAACATTATTATTCCCTTCCAGTAATCTAATAATTCATTTTTCAGTTGATTGCTATTAGTTTAGTATTGATATTATAATGTTTATTTTTGAAAATAATTTTTTTTTCAATATTATTAAAAAAACTAATTTTCAAACATTTTATTTTACATCACTTGAAGGTCTTATTGCAACCTTTTAACAATATAATTCCATGTGGATAAGTGCCTCACATATTTTGTGCCATAATTTATCAATATGGTTGCAATATTCATTCATGTATTTTAGTGATTTGGACTTATGAAAGAACACAAAAGAATATAGATATAAACATAAAAAAAAATATGCAATAGGAATAAATCTTCATTTCATTACTATCAAAGAATGGAAAAATGCTTACATACAAAATGGAAATAAAATAGCTTAGGCGATGGTAGCTTATCTCTAAGAAGTGATGTGGCAGATACATGCCTTTGAACTATGTTAGAATTAGCTCAAAATAATATTTATTAATTTCAAACCATTTAAAACCATAAAAATACAAAAACCTAACCCTAGGATATGAAACTCCAAAATTGTGGGCCTCGTTGGGGTACATTGCTACATCAACTTCCCGATGTCGTAAATTTGGCATACAATCTTCGTTTGACGTGTAAAATACCTTGTTATAAATATATATCTAAGGAATACAAATTTATAATACAAATTTCAATCAAAGAGTTAAATTTTCTGATTTTCTAAAAAAGATTCAATTAGGGCCTCAAAACGGCTCTAGAAGTTCATGACCCGAAAAATTGTCAGAAATAGTAAAATTTTCTACAATTAAGGAAACTAATTTTTTTCTAAAATTAAGGAAACTGGAAGAAACAATGGTGGGGATCCAAGTGGAATAGGTGGGTGGCCATAAATATCCACCTGGATTAGTCCTATACCCTTACGAAGCAATGGCCCCCATTGTGTTGAGTGCCTCCATGAGATGGAGAAACTTCTGCTAAATGTTTTCCCTGGTGAGTGACTTGCCTTGGTGCATGAGTTGGCTAGCTTTGTCAACCTGATACAGTTATACCTTATGTTGTATATTGTTCTTTATTTTCCTATCCATGATCCAATGAGTTATGGCTTGTTACTTGCAAACTTTTTTTAGCTCTAGTGGTGCAATTTGTTCTATAATGTGTCCAGTAATGGTGGAAAGTATGGTCGAAGGTTTTCCACATTGAACACTGGGTGTAGGCCAAGGAATGATGGAGTATTTAGCTCCAAATCATTGTCCCCTATAGCCTGAGTGATGGTGTAACGCCCATATCATAGCAGACAAAGCTTTTGATGGGTGCCAACGAGGTACTCCTTATGAAAATATAACCAAACTTTGTCTCCCACCTTGAACTTCGGTAGAACGCGATGCTAATCATGATGTTGTTTGTAATTATAATTTTATTTTTCTAATATGTCATGGAACTGGACATGAGGCGAGTCTACCTAAGTAGATTCATATGTTATGGAAACATCAATGGGACATACTACGAATCCAAATCCCACCTGAAATGGGTTGTGTCTAGTTAAGTTGTGGATAGCTCTATTGTAGCCTTATTGGACATAGGGAAGGATCTTATCACATGTTCATGGGTGCTTCGAGTTTCACATGCATACAATTTTCACGATCATCCTATTGACAACTTTTTTTTGGCCATCAGTTTGGGGGTGGAAGGTCATGGAATTAGTGAGTTTCGCATCCAACAATGACAAAAGGCTTGACCAAAATGCAGCTAGAAACCAGATATACTGATCAAAGATAATAGATTGTGGAATAAAAAAGTGTACACATGCTCATTCAAATAAGGATTTGGATGTCGCTTTTGTTATGATACTCTTCTTGTGGGGCAGCAGAATGACCATCTTAGAGAAATTGTCGATGACCACGAAAAAAATGTTATTTCCATGCTTGGTAGAAGGAGGGCTCAACATGTAATCCATGGATATGGATTTCTAGGTCCAGCTAGGAGCAGGAAAAGGAGTATACAAGCCTTTCTTCTTGATTGTAGGTTTTACAATGGTGCAGGAATTGTAGGATCTCATTTACTTCCAAACATCATTTTGAATTTTTGGACAATAAAAATACTTCTCCAACATTGCCACTATCTTCTCTACCCAAAAATATCCAACGAACCAATCATAGTATGCCTCCCAAATCATCTTCGTATGCTCTCTTGATGGAATAAAAAGGTATCCTATGTGGCATAATAGTGTCTCCTGAAGGTTAAAGTCCATAAATTTCTTACCTTCCAGGAGCATCTAGTATGTGGTGTCGAATTTTGTATCACTCTTGTAAATATGCGGTTCTCCCAAAGTCTTGTGTCCACAAGAGTTGAGCACAATGGTCAACACCATAACCAGCGGTTGGCTGAGGTAGTCTACAACATTATTCGTGCTTATCTTCTTGTACTTAATGTTCAAATGGAATTGTTTCATATATATGGACCACTTTTGATTGTGATCATTTTATAACTTTCCTTGTGTTTGTATGAATTACAAGTGTCGATGGTCTATGTGGATGGTTGTTTCCTTCACAAAAATGTAATGCTTCCATTCTCGGCAAGCCTGAATAATGGAATACATTTCCTTGTCATAGGTGGGATAATTTAATATTGTATTAGAAAGTGTTTCAGTGTGATATGGCACTAAATTCCCCTGATGGGTAATGACTACACCAATAGCATAGTCATATGAATATATCTCAATTTGAAATGGTTGATGCAGGTCTATTAATGTAATAGATGGTGAAGAGCAGAGGCAATGCTTCAACTTGGAAAATTATTGTTATTGGTATTTGGACCAAAATAATATTTCTTTCACTTCACCCTTGGTGACTTGACTAAAAGGACAAGTGATATGAGAGAATTCTAACACGAACCTACAATATAAATTAGAAAGACCCAGAAAGATAAGAAGGTGTCTTAGAGTGGTTGGGGTTGGCTAATCGCGAATAAAATCTATCTTAGTTGGGTCCACATGCATGCCCCACTCATAAATGATCTACCCCATATATTGAACCTAGATCATACCGAAAGTGCATTTATCCAAATGACACACAATTTGTGTTGTCGTAGGGTTTCGAGGACCTGTAGAATATGGTGTATGTGCCCTTCCCAACTTTTTATGAATATTAGGATGTAATCCAAGTACACTACCATGAACGAGTTGGTGAAGGGCCGCAATTTGTTTTACATCATGCACATGAAGGTTGTGGGGGCATTCGTCAACCCGAAATTCATGTCAAACCATTCGAAAAGGCTCTCCTTATATTTGAAGGTAGTCTTCCATACATCTTAGGGTTCAATCGGTCTTTGGTGATACCTAGACTTCAAATAAATCTTACTGAAATATTTGGCCCCCTTGATCTAGTCTAGAAGGTCATCAATCCATGGGATTAGATACATATTCTAGATAGTGATCTTATTTAGATCCCAATAATCAATACAAAGCCTCTAGGTTCTATACTTATTTTGTATCATCATGATTGAGCTCCCACTTGATGATGAACTTGGTCTGATGTGCCCTTTCTACAACAAATCCTGAATTTTCCTCTTCATTTCATCATTATTCAAAACAAAGAATCGATATATCAGTCCATTGGGTAGCGACGTTCTCAGGCTCATATCTATGGAGTGATTTACCTGAAAGTGTAGGGGTACCACTACGATTGCGGTAAATATGTCCCTGTATTCCACCACATACTTTTCTATATGGTTTTACCATGTGGAGGGGCCATGTCTGGAGGTTGTGAAGGTGGTGAAAGTTTTGTTCTTTACCTGAGGGAAAATAATAAGCAAGACAAATTTCGCAATCTGGGAAATGATATTACTACATTGGTTAGCACATATCATTAATATAGTGGTAGGCAGTGATACCTCTGGTATCCTGTATAACTTATTTCCCAAAGTAAAAAAAAAAAAATGTAAGGCATATAATCATACACAAAATAATGCTTCTGTAATTATGGTTGGCCAAATAATATGTCAAAAACTTAAATAGGAGAAACATCAAACGATTCGTCATCTATGAAGGGCTTGATTTTGTAACTGACTCACGTAGAGATCTCGTCCCATGTGAAGCCACTTGATGGTGTATGAATGCATATGTAGTGTAGTCAGTAGGCCCAACCACTTCACAAAATTTTCTACATTGAGTTTATTTCTTCTCCCCCAGTTGATAATGAACTGCAATGCAGAAACCGCCACCCACATTTGTGAGTGGAAGAGATGCTTCCCCTCCTTTGAATGTTTGGGCTCGATATTTTGGATCTTGGTGGTTGCCACGATAGTGTTGCATTCCACATAAATAATGTACTTTCATTTGGAATTCCACTTGTCAGGTTCTGACTCAGAGTTATAATGTGCATCTTATTTGGAAGCCTTTAATTTAGCCACTAGTGATTTCTTGGTTTGACACTCACTTGTGTTGTGAGTGCACCTCTTATGGAACTCACACCATTTTCCTGTGTTGTTCGTTGTCTTCGTGATGTTATTCTTTTCTTGAAACTTTGGATGGTTTTCCTATGTCACCCCCCCTTGTATTTTTCCTTTGTTTTGTGGTTTGGTGGCACCTTTCCCTTGCCTCAGATTCATAGTTCAAAAGTCTCACTTCTGTTTAAATTTTTTCTCAATCTTGGCAGCATATCAATATGTTGTACCAAGCAAGGATATTTCCAAGAAGTCCATTTCCTCCTAAATGTATTTTTGTAAAAAAATCTATTACCTGAACACGAGATGTTTATTATAATTTTTTATTCCCGAATTTTTGTGTGGGGTATGGAAGAGATTCATCACCTCATGCACCTCTTGATTCCTTTGTTGTCGCAACGTATTCCCGAATATGTACTTTCCCTCATATCTCCACATGAGAAAATATTGTTCCTTGATGGCATATTAAAATAATTCTAGGTGGGTGTGGCTGAAAACAATGAGGGTTTTATGTCATCCCTCTGTTCCTAGTTGGTTTCCCACTATTTCTTGACATGGGGGGCAACTTTGAGGAGTGAAAAAGTAATCTTCTCCCTATTGGAAAAATCATGAATAAAAAAAATCCTTCCACATATTTAACCATCTATCTACGACATCTACATCTATTTGGCCTTCAAATATGGGAAGGTCAATGTTGACTTGTACCTTGAAGGGAGTGGCGCCTCCAGAGTGGTAGCTTGATGAATATGTGTCACCCATGGGCATCTGTAGAAGGATATGGGAAACATTATCCATTATCACATTCCTCTATTGCTCGAGGGATTTTTTGAGAAATATTTTGAAAGGATCTATTTCTCCCTCATATTTATTTTCTTCCACCATGGGATGTCATTAGAGTTTGCAAGGCTAGTCTTGCAAAGGTTCAACTAGTTCATGTCATAACTCCTTATACCCCGACATATTTGGGAACATGCAAATAAAAAACAGAAAGACAAGACCACTCTGATAGCATTGATTCAGAGTTATGAAAGAATGCAACATAATACATCTATAAACATAAACACATAGATGCAGCAAAAATAAATCTTCATTTGATTAATATCAAACAATTGAAAATTTCTTCCATACAAAATGTAAATAAACTAGCTTGGGCGATGGTAGCTTATCTCTAAGAAGATATGTGGAAGATACATGCTTCTTAACTATGTAAAAATAAAGCTCTAAGGCTTATTTATTATTGAGAAATAATGGAAAACCCTAAACATCCAAAAACCTAACCCTAGGAGATGAAGCGACAAAACTGTGGGCCCCTTTGGGGTAAATTGGTACATCAACTTCTCGGGGTCTTAGCTTTGGAATATTACCTCCATTTGAAACATACAATACCTAGTATAAATATATATCTGATTAATTCAAATTTGAACTTTAAACATCAATTGAAATATTACATTTTCCCATTTAAAAAAAAAATGTCGTTTAGGGCCTCGAAACGGCTCTGAAAGTTCAGGACCCAAAAAATTGCAAAAAATAGTAAATTGTGCTACAATTAAAGAATTTGAAAGCAAAACTGGTGGGGTTCTAATTGGAATAGGTGGTTGGACACCAATATACACCTATATCAATACTCTACCCTTCGGAAGCAATGATACCCATTGCATTGAGTGCCTCCATGAGATGGAGAAAATTTTTCCGAGATTGGTCCCTCGTGTTCCATTTGCCTTGGTGAAGGAGTTGGAAAAAATTGACAACCTGATACAATTGGATATTTTGTTGGTGACTTTTCCTGGTCTGTGTTTCCATGATCCAATCAAATGTGGTTTAATCCATGCAATATGGGTTTCACTCTGTTGGTGTGAGTTGTTCTGCAATGTATAATGTGTCCATTAATGGTGGAAAGTATTGTCAAACATAGTCCATATTGAAAAATGGGTGCATACCAAGGAACAATGGAATGTTGAGCTTGAAATCATTGTATTTTTTACTAATCTTTTATTCTTAATATTTCTAGGAAATCCATCCAAAAACGAAATCCTTGAAAATAGCTTATACTCAAGCAAATAACATATTTACCATCAATTGCTTCCCACCAAAATTTAAGCAATTATTTTCATAAAAAAATGGATATGAAATAGATGTAAATAAATATACTTCCTAATATTTACTTCCCACTATTATTTATGTTTTCCTAAGCACTTATCTACGAGTAAAATAGTAAATGTGTAGACTTACTAGTGGTTACTACCGACTAAATTTTATATAGGTTCTTCTGCTTCAAAAAACAATTTACTTATCCATTTAAAAACTCAATTTATTAATTTTTCTATACCACTATTCATGTAGCATTAACCAATGTAATTTATAGTTATTTATCAAATTTTTCCTAGAGCATAATTTCTAACTTGAGTAGGAGTGATTGAGTTGACTTGTAAAACAAAATTACAATATAACAAATTGAATTTTATTATTTCCATTAATTTTAAATTTTAATTATTAATTCAGCCAATAATTAAATGTTTACACTCATTTCCCTGAGAGGTGCATTCTACAACCAAGTATGGAGGAGATGTGTGAGTATGTCCATCCATCCCCAATAAATAAAAATAATTTAAACACAAATCTAAATAACCAAATAAATATTATTCTAACAAAATAAAAAACTTTTGATATGCACAATGGAACTCCCATTAGAGGATTCATCAATATTTCGATCCTCAACAATTTGTTGTTGAGAGAAAAAAAACCATGGCAAAAACAATCATTAATTCTGTAATATTCAAAAAATTTCATCAACTAATTAGAATATTAGAGTTCTTAATTTTCTTATTTAGTTAAGTAAATAAAAGGGTGGAGGGACCCATAAACCTAGTATATGAATAAAATCCACTTCTATAGTTTGAATGTGGGTTAATTGAGTAGTGGAGTAGCATTATGTAGTAGTCAAGAAACATAATAATGAAGAAAGACTGGAGGTCATAGAGAATTAATGAGAAAGATGATGGAAATAGTGGAGGAATGAATGCAAGATGATGGAGATAGTGGATAATCAATTGCAGATATGATGGAGGAAGTGGTGCATTAAATGCACACATGATGGAGGAAATGCAGAGTAATTGCAGCAGTGATGGAGATCATGGATGACAACGTAGTATTTATGGAGGATAGTGGCCACATGTGCAACATAGTTATGAGGTGGGCCATGGCTAGGTAAGCCTCACAACCATAAAAGGAATATGAGGGAAGCAAAGGAAGGGAGTTTGAATCTTTATCATTGAGTGTCGTAAGAAATTTCTTTACATGCTTAAGATATTTAGATAAGTCTGATGTGTTGTTTAGCGCTCACTGTTCCCGAGCGAGAATCCCACCCTTACCCATGGGGGACTTTGAGTACTATTCTGGGAAGGTTTTCATGGGTAACATTCATCATCTGAAAATCAGTGCCACTTTCAGCCACTCTCATCTGCACTTCCAGCTATAGGAATTAGACATTCTTGAACTTGGGTTTGAGAGTTGGAAGGTTTTTCTTAGTACATCATCTGAGAAACCTATGGAGGGATCAACCCTCACACTATGGATCCATTGTAGTCTTTCAGGAGTTTCATTTTCATATCCAGCATTAGGTCATCCATCTAGTCTCCTATGCAGTAATATTTCCTGTAGGAATGGTGTAATTCTGTAGTGAGGTTTTGAGGAGAAGAGGAAGTTCCAATCAACTCAACTTGGAATCCCGTGAAGGATTAATCCTTTAGTCTGGGGACCACTACAACAACCTTGGATAAAAATTGTATTATCTATCAACAGGATACATCATTATCCCTCCTAGATAGCGTAGTATTTCCCAGCAGTTGTGCATGCAACAATTTCATATTCAGTGGAGGAGTCCATCAGGAGAAGGGACCATCCATTCAGTTACTAAGTTGAGTGGGTGCTATTGCAGAAAATAGATCATTATTTCAGCCCAAGATCAGTATTTTTCTCCAGGGAGTGCATAACTCAGCCAACAGGGCTGTGGTGTGCAACCCAAAAAGGGCCAAAATTCCAAATTCAAAATATGGTCAAACCATTTATGGGTTTTTATAAGTTTATCGATTGGAGTCCATGGCTAAAATATTCTATCTTACTGAGCACCAAAACAACCTCTCGCACATAGATTTCCTTCCCAGCAACATTAGTTTCCAGCAGCAACAATTTATACTTTCCAATGCTAAGTTTCATTAGCGTACTTCAGTAATCTTGTGGCTTGACTGCATTCATTTTGGAGCAATGTGTACTTCAATTTTTGTTGATACAAATGATATGGCTCAACTATTTTTTCTCATATGTATGATATTCTGATTTATTGCGAAATTTTCCCAATTTTATGTGTTTTATTCTTATTTGGAATTGTGCATATGTTCTATATTCCTGTCTTTCCCATTTTGGGATATTACAGTGGTATCATAGGATGATCGTTGGCTCAGCTTATGGTCATTTCATGACATCATAGGAATAAGAAGAAGAATCAAAAAAAGAAGAAGTCTTCAATGTCGGAAGGATTGAGTTTTTTCACACTTCTCTTCAGATATATGCAAGATCTCACCATGGAGATCAAAGAAATGGGAAGGGAAAGGAAAAAGGAAACATAAAGAGGGTTTCAGAATGGAGAAGGTCTGAGCACTTCCTATCATCAGTATAAGCAACCGACGGTGCATAAAGTTACACAACGCCCTACTATGCCCACTTTCCTTGTAGAAGGAAATGAATGACATGGAGATGGAGGATATTTGGAGCATGAGACTCTGAGTGATTATCTTGTAGAGTAAAAATATATATTGAGAGAATTCAAAGAGAATATGACTTTCCATCAGTTTTTCCAAATTAAAGAGAGTCGAAGACCCTGTAGCAACAATAGAATAAGAGGGTATATGCATAATAGATTATTTCTACCTACATTCGATGGGTCATCCAAAAGCATGACAAAGGATTGGATGGAGAAGTTAGATGATTTCTTCCAGATACACCCAGTAGTGGAAAAGGAAGCCATTGAGATTGCAGTGCTCCACCTTGAGGGTGAAGCAAATGATTGGTGGTTCGGTAGATTAAAACATGCAAGAGTTAATGTGTATGTAGAGTTCACTCAAAGGTTGGTAAAGAGGTTTGATAGAAGAAAACCGGAGGCACTTTCCATTGAGATAATTATCTGGAATTGGTGAGGAAGTATATGAAGAGCAAAAGGAAGTTTTCAATGTTGATACTCCGAGCGAAGAGAAACTACCACCACCACCAGCTGTAGTAGAGATACTTGCATCAATAAGGGGAGAACTTGCATTTTGGAAAGATGTTCCCAAGACTTCGACATTGAGAGTCTAAGGCATGATTCAAGAGGTGCACGAGGAAGAGGAAGCAGATACGAGTGTTGGTGTAGTAGTAGAGGAGAAGTCATCACCATCACCGACAATTGAAGAAGAAATTGCACCACTTGGAAAAACTCTTGTAGCTTTGCAAGATGTTCCCAAGCATTAGTTGATCCAAGGTATGCAAGAGTTTACACCACATTTTATTTCAGCACATCAGAATGAGATTTGTGGGGTCATGCCATTAGGGAAATTGCATGACCAAGGGTTAGAGAACATTGTTGATTTGGAGCAACAGACTATCACTGCACAAAGGACCCTTGAGTGGTTCAAGGAGAAGATGTATAGCTATCCCAGTTTGAAATTTTTCAACTACACACAACACTTTTTTTTGGATTGTGGAATTTCTGATGATGGGATTAACAGAGGCCTAATTTAGGGAAGCTATACAATAGATTTCGAGAACCAGAAGATACTGTCGCATGAGTTGTCGTATTCTATTTACGACAAAGAGATATTGGCAATCATGCATGTATTGGTCAAATTCTAGCAATTTTTTATTGGCAGTAGATTTCGGGTGAAGACCAACCACCATAGTCTCTGACATCATTTTGAGGAGGAACGACAACTGCAAAAGAGGAAGTAATGATGGATCAATACAATGCAGAATTATGAGTTCAACATTATGTATGGAAAGGTCCATGAGACAACAAATGCACTATCATGGAGATAAGTAGCATTGTCACTGAGGAGCAATGATGATTTGAGGGCCCAGTTATTATTTGAGAATTTCGATGACCGCTTCACTTATGAATCATTAGAAGGGAAGATGGTAGATGGTAGACATCATATAATGGATAACATCTTCCATTACCAGGACAGATCCTTCTTGATGAGCACCTCACAGCTCAAAGAGAAGTTTCTGGATGCAACAAATTCAGAACCTCATAGGTTCTACCAGGCCATCGGACATCCGTTCTCATGGAGAAACCTCTAGGAGGATGCACTTCGACATATCATGGAGTGAAAATATTTTCATCAGGCCGTGGAGGATGATATTGTTGACATTGATCAATTGTCGAGGTATGCACATTACTTCGATATTTTTACATAGTACATCTCTTCACCCATGACCAGATTATCTTTTCAGAATGCAATCATGCTTCATGGTATTCCCAAGGCCATAGATAGTGATGAGGACAATTATTGTATGAGCTATTTTTGGCAGGAGCTTCTCCATTGGGTGGATACTAATCTGGTGTATGATATGAGTCATCACCCACAGTTGGATGGATGGATGGAGATGATGAGAAGGTGGCTAAAAATATACTTGTAGATATATGACACGGGGCAACAGGAAGCATGGTTGCACTGGCTACTCTTGGGTGAGTATGGTTACCACCTGACATTTCATATTGGTATGTTCCATGCCTTGCACAGTACGGAGACGATGCAACAACAGGAATCATGGATATGCTAGCTACTCTTGGGAGAGTATTTCCAAGACATTTCATTTTATATTTCCATTGGTATATCATCGTTTCCTACATTGCACAGTAGTGATGAGATGCAACAGATGGAGGCATGGTTGTGCTCGTTACTCTTCGGAAAGTATGGCTATAATATGACATTCCACATGTCAATTGGGATGTCACTATTTTATAATTGATGTATTGTGGTAGAAGGAGGCCTTTATGCATTGTCTTCTCTTGAGGGAGTATGGCTACCATACTTGGTATGATGACAATGTGATGTGGCAGCAAGAGGCATTGTTGTGGTGGCTACTAGTGGGAGAATATGGTTCAACATTTAACATGTCAAACCATATGTATTTATTTCCTAATTTTCATAGTGTTGAGATGATGTTTAGAGAAAGAAAGGCCACCATGGCCAAGGATTGGAGCATGGAGAGACACAACCTACTCCATGTAGCATTGGTTGGAGAGAAATTTTATGAGTTGGGACTTTCCACTTGGGGAAGGAACCACTACACTTGACATATCTCATGCAGAGAAGAGGCTCTTGGACGACAGATGGTTTCCAATTGGGGACTCACTTATGAGGAGAGGCATCTAGCTACACAACTGGAGGCCATTGTAGACATTCTAGAGAGGAAACTATGGATTTTGGCATTCATAACACATTGGAGAAAATGGGGAAACCTTCCATATGAGGATGCCACTTGGGAGGGAGATGGATTTCTGTACCATCCACTTTTGTAGTTGGTTGAGGAAAAATAACATTTTTGCGGGGAGGATTGTAATATTCCAAATTTTCCATCCGATAAAATTGGAATATTAGAGTTCTTAATTTTCTTATTTAGTTAAGCAAATAAGAGGGTGGAGGGACCCATAAACCTAGTAGATGAATAAAATCCACTTCTATAGTGTGAATGTGGGTTAATTGAGTAGTGAAGTAGCATTATGGATTAGTGGAGCAGAATAATAATGAAGAAATAGTGGAGGTCATAGAGAATTAATGAGGAAGATGATGGAGATAGTGGAGAATCATTTGCAAAGATGATGGAGGAAGTGGGCATTAAATGCACACATGATGGAGGAAGTGGAGAGTAATTGCAGCAACGATGGAGACCATGGAGGATAGTGCAGTATTTATGGAGGCTAATGGCCACATGTGCAACGTAGTTATGAGGTGGGAGAAGGCTATGGAAGGCTAACAACCATAAAAGGAAGATGAGGAAAACAAAGGAGGGGAGTCTAAATTTTTATTTTTGAGTTTCGTAAGACATTTCTTTGCATGCTTAAGCTATTTAGCTAAGTATGTTGTGATGTTTAGCATCGGGTGTTCCCGAGAGGGAATGCCACCCTTACCAATGGGGGACTTTGAGTGCCTACTCTGGAAAGGTTTTCTTGGGAAACATTCATCATCTGAAAATCAGTTCCACTTTCAGCCACTCTCATCTACACTTCCAGCTACAAGAATTACGCATTCCTGAACTTCGTTTTGAAAGTTGGAAGGTTGTTCTCAGTACTTCAGTTGAGAAACATGTGGATGGATCATCTATTCACACTGTGGATCCATTGCAATACTTTAGGACTTTCATTTACATATCTGACATCAATCCATCCATCTATTCTCCTATGCAGCAACATTTCTTGTAGGAATTGCATAATTCTGCAGTGAGGGTTTGAGGAGAAGAGGAAGTTCCAAGAAACTCAGCATGGAATATTATGAGGGATTAATATCTCTCTCTAAGGATCACTTAAACAGTATAGGATCATCATTGTATTATCTATAAATAGGCTACATCATCATCCCTCCTAGATAGTGCAGTATTTCCCAACACTTGTGCATGCAGCGACTACGTATTCAGTGGAGGAGCCAAATCTCAAGTTTTGAGCTTGGGAAACGGGAGAAGGGACCAGACCTTCATTTATTGAGATGAGTGGGTGCTATTGCAATAGATGGATCATTATTTCAGCCCCATATCAATATTTATCTCCACGGAGTGCATAACTCAACCATGAGGAGTGGAGTGTGCAACCCAAAAAGGTCCAAAATTCCAAACTCAAAATTTTTCCAAACCATATCCATGTTTGTTTGGGTTTTTCAAGTAGAGTCTGTGGTTAAAATCATGGATCTTTCTGATCACTCCAAAATCCTTTCGCACATAGTTCTTCTTCCTCGCAGCATTTTATACTTTCCAATGCTATGTTTCACTAGTGTATTTCAGCCATCTTGTGGCTTGAGTACATTCCTTTTGGAGCAATGTGTACTTACATTGTTGTTGATACATAACGTTATGGCTCTGTTGTTTCTTATCATATGTATGATTTTCTGATGTATTATGACATTTTTCCATTTTATATGTTTTATTCTTATTTGGAATTGAGCATATGTTCTATATTCATGTCTTTCCCATTTTGGGATATTACAAATCCACTTATATAAATCCTTCTTTCAAGCGGAATGATATTATGTTTTTGCATTAGAACATATGAGTTAGATCATTTTTCTCTCTATGGCTATGTTAACTTATTTTTATTTCATAGGAAATAAACAAAATGTGAACTTAGGAAGTTCAAACTTAGGAAGTGATATGATAAGACAGGAAAAGGGGCATAAGTTGGCCTGATCTGTATACTCAAAAGAATAATAAAGAAGATGAAAACAACAGAAAAGTAATTTGGAATGAATAAACATCAATGCCCAACAATTTTTCTCTCAGAGAGGGGCAGAGGTATTGTGTTACAAAATAACAAATCCTCTTAGAAAACCTAGCCAGTTTTGGGGCAACGATGGGAACCAAGTTTTCATGGAAACACTCATGTGTGCTTTGTTGAGCCTTTTATTATACCTGGGTCATCATTTTTTTAATTTATTCTTTAAAAATACCTTGCGTAATACTCCCACCCTCACTATTAAAATGATTTCCTGCAATATTCAAGGGATTTACACATAGAGTCATCAGAAATTTCTTAAAAAATGATGTCGTATATTGAAATTGATGTGCCCAAACTTAGCGCTATGAATTAGAATTCCAACCTTAGATGCAATAATACTATATAATGGCATGTACAATTTTTCCTTTATCCCTTTTGGTGAAAAAAAATACATAAATATTTCTCAACTACAAAAAAAAAATGTTTCCAAATCAAATAGTGGGAAAAATATGTTTTAATACTTATTTTATGTGTAATCCACATACCTACCTAGTCCTGTTTTGATCAACCAAGAGGGTTGGTATACTTTTTTTCTTGGAAGATATAGCTTGTAGCTTTGGCACGTTCTCGAATAAGTACGAGGAATGGTCAAGAAACAAATCCTCATAGTATTTCCCACATAGTAAGTTTTAAAATTTAAACAAAGAAGTCATTCTTGGCCAATTGAATCTCTCACTAAGAATAGCCAACAATGATCAATAGTAAATGGTGAAAAAGTAAATATTGTTGATACCATGTTTCAAACTCAAAATTATTTAATCAAAAAAGAAAAACCTATCTCTCCAACCTATTCACGGACAAGCAGAACACCCACATTCAATAACACTTGAACATCAATGATTCTGATAACCCAAAATTTTTATAATTTAATGGTTTTTGTAACGGTAATGGTCTTTTATAGATGTTAATATTAATATTAAGTATTATTATATACTAATTATATTAATATTATACTATTAATATTTATTAATCATAAAATAAAGTATTAATATTAATATTAACTATTATACTAAATGTTAATTATATTAACATTATTGTTAACCATATTAGATGATGATGATGATGATGATGATGATGACGACGACGACGACAATGGCGACGATGAGGATGACAATGATGATGACAATGACGATGATGATGATGATGACGATGATGATGAGCTTAAGAAAGTAAGAGATTAATTGTGATTCTCTAATATTTTATTCCTATGATCAAATAGAAGGGGAAGAAGTAATATTGGATCACTATAGCTTTTATAACTTAATACGTTAAGAAGGATTGTAGTGGAACACATGTTTTGTAAATGAGAACGAATGTGAGTAAAAGGAAATGGCTATAATATTTTATAAAAATAATATTATATAATATTTATGTATAGAATATACTATTAAAATTAAATATCACATTATATTTTTAATATTAATATTAATTAGTAATTAATAATCATACAAATATCAAATAGTAATAATATTATTCCATACCTCAACAATATTTTCTTCAAATTTTGCCTAATATTAAATCTTCAACAAAGTTTTCATATAATTTTAATACCATTGGATTAATATAGTTTAATAACCTTTTTTTGTCAAGTTTTATGTGATCCTCCGAGCTTGACATATGGTTTGAGGAGCCGCAACCCAGGAGCATCTAATTTGTCAAAGTTACTTAGGGGTCGCACTCTGTTCGTGCCTCACCACCCCTAAGATAACTGGATTTTTTAGCATGTCTCCTCCCCCTACCAGAGGGCACAACCACTCCCCATGATGTTTTATCCTAGGTCACCTTGCTAACGAGGTTCGTCCTCAACCAATTGTGCTAGCGATACTTGAAATAGTTTAATAATTTTAATATATAATAATAAATTTAATATTTTATAATATATATTAATATATTAAGATAAATATTAATATCATAAAATCAATATCCATATATATTATTTATTAATATATCAGGGTAAAGAGATTTAATGTAACATTAAATTTAATATAATATAATATCATATTATATAATTCATGAATATTAGAATTCAAAATTATGGATATTAATATTATATTATATCCATCTTATAAGATACAAGGAGTTGAAAGAGAAATGGGGAGACTAAGAAAGAGAGAGAGAGAGAGGAGAGAATAAGGGAGTGAGATATGGATTTGTAGGGGGATAGGGTTGCGGAGAAGAAATACATGGAGAAATAGAGAGTGCCAAGGGAGAGATGGAGAGAAAGTGAGGAAGAGAGGAGAGAGAGAGAGAGAGAGAGAGAGAGAGAGTGTGTGTGTTTTGTGGGTGAGAGAGAGAGAGAAATAAGTAGATGTAGATGGAGATAAATATAGATGTAAGGGTAGATGGAGAAAAAAAGAGAGATAGAGAGAGGGAGGGGTCAGAGAGAGAGATATAGGTATAGAGAGTGTATGAGTGTGTTCGCAGGGGTGATATAGAGATAAAGAAGGAGAGAGTGAGAGAGAGAATGTTATTCACTAAACTAAATGCATTTATTTTAGAGTATATGTTGATTCCTAAAATTATGTGATTGATTGCACTAAATGCATTGATTTCATTGTAACTATTGATTTCTAATACTATTTTATTGATAGCACTAGATGCATTGATTTCATTATAATTATTGATTTCTAATCTTATTTGACTACTTTCACTAGATGAAATTATTTCAATTGAATTGTTTATTTATAATCATATCTTATTGCTTACACTATATGCACTAATTTCATTGTCAATGTTGATTTATAACCCTATTTGATTAATTGCATTAGATGCATTGATTCTAGTGTAGATGCTGATTTCTAATCCTATTTGATTACTTGTTGTTGGAGCGGGGTCCCGTGGTGTGAATTTTGAGTAACTTTTTGTATTTATTTTTTGATATGTGCATTGCGTGAAAAGGTCAAGTTTATTTGGGCCAGGTCAAAGTCCCTTTTTTACATAAATGGGTTGTAAGGGTAAACTTTGTGCCTCAAACCATGGTTTCAGACCATAGTATCTATGCACTGGATGAATATATATATATATATATATATATATATATATATATATATATATATATATATATATATTTATAGATTGAGTTTAGTAAGACATCATGATGTTTTGGATATAATAAGTGTTTATGCATTTGTGATACATTTTTCCAAGTCTGGGTGGGGTAGGTAGACTCCTGCTAGCTGTGTGAATGAATACCTAGTCCTAATGTGTGTAGACTCTACCGGCTGTGTACACAGATGGGTAATTGTAAGGCGAAAGTCTAACTATACTGAACTGTTTGAATCTAATACAACGACTGTTTTGGCGAAGCAAATGTGTTATGTGTCTGATATCAGAACTATTTGTTTACTGTTATTTCTTTGAGATCTCTTTAGTTATGTTATGATCGATTATATCTGTGCGAGTGAATATGTCGTTTATGCAAGAGTATTTTTTGATGATTAAGTACATGAATAGATCTACTTAAGTTATTGTGCACTATGAAGATCCGATTCTATTATTATATATCTTCGAGGAAGATGATCTGAAATACATATATTATCTGCATTATCTGTGTTTGTAACAAGTTTATCTGATAAGTATTGATTTATACATGCGCGCATTTGTTTCCAATATATAATAGGTTCTGTTATAAACCTGTTTAGGGCAAGCACATCAAGGACAGAGATCATTTTGAGGGAGATTTATTGTTGTGGCATCCTATGAAGAACGAATTGTGAGATTGATTGGATAAAAATATCCTTAAATTCATGATCCAAGATAAACATAGCTACCGATCAAACGAGAAATTACCCGGCACCCGTTTTTTTGAAAATTAAAAAACTTGAAAAAAAAATCAAATATAAAAAAATATTGAAAAAATATTAAAAAAATAATAAAAGTGTAAAAAAATACAAAAATAAATTGTAAAAATAAAAAAAAATCAATTTTTTTTTTAAATAAACAAATAAATAAATAAAAAGGGGGAAAATAAAAAAACGTATAATTTAAAGGAAAAAATGATTAACACCACCCCCCCCCCCCCGCACCCACCCACGCACCCACCCAAAGCAAACCACCATAATTAAATAAAATGGTAAAATAAAATAATTAAAATAATAAAAGTACAAAAGTACAAATTACTTAAAAATTGAAAATTTAAAAAGAAAATTCAAATTAAACAAACACACACACACACACACACACACTGTCACATAGTATTTTTTCACTGTCTCTGCAGTCCCCATATTGCACATTGCAGGACCATTTCAGTGACTTCTGTGTAATGTCATACCTTTCAAAAAGCGTTATTGCATCCCTTGGCTTGACAAGAAAATTTCCTTTGTTGATCATTCCTGAAGTAGGCTCTTAAAAACACATGGATTTGTGTCGGCGCTGGTAGGAAATTATGGCCTCGTGCCCATAGATAAATTAACACTGGGCCTCGTGCCCATTGGAACTTTTTCTCAGTGGACTGCATGCGTCGAGCTAGTTTTGGAAAGCTTTTTAAAACGAAAGCGTTGTTTCCATGTCCAACCACTTCGTGAGCAGAGCTATCAAGGTTTGCTCGACTGAATAACGTCAAAGTCCTTCCTTTGGCTTCGTGTTTCCTATCATTGAGAAACTTCCTAAAGGATAAGCCCTCCCTTCCACCTTATGAGGGATCCCAAACCACCTCCTCCTCTCCTATAAATACATCCTTCGCACATAGTTTCAGGTAGCTAAACAGTCCTTACTATAGCTGGTGTGTATAACAAGGTAGAGAGGAATCAATTGTCGAGAGATATTTTAGGCCCATTGCCTCACTAAGTCTGATTCTCGAGGAATGCTTGAGACACCCTTGACTAAACCCATCGAAGGAGGCTACAATGTCAAGGCTTTAAGGATTTAAAATCCTTTTCTCTACTTATGAATACATGACTAGTTTTTTGGTTCATGTTTTGCGTTTGATACGTTTAATCCTATGCAATATGCTTGATTCTATTTGACCAATAAAATAGTTATGAATGCATGTATGTTTTTGTATGTTGTCACTGTTCTCTTATCCTCATGCAGGTACATGGATATTACCATTGAAGGACTACGATGTGTGAAGACGACGATCACGAGATTGCTGCTACAAGTTACAACAAGAGTGTTGGACCGAGGTAGGTCATCTATCCCACCACTCATTTTCATTCATAAGCTAGGAGTCTAAAGGATTATCATGTTCCATTGTTGCTAGACTCACTCCAGGGCTAGAGGGATCACCTCTGTCCGCAGAGGGGATTTATCTATAGAACAACTTGGTGACTATACTGGAGTATATTTATTGATCCTTCTTGCTGGATGGTTGCGTCCATACCTCGGATCTTGTTTTTATATGTACTCTATTATGGATGGCTGCACCTATGCCCTACTCATGTATCAAAGATGTTAGTCCTACTTGTACTTGCAGGTCTTCTGACTCCGCTGTTTGGTTTGAACACATTCTCGTAAATAATTTCCCTCCTCCCTCTCTCTCGGACCTCATGCTTTAGGGGGCATTTATTACCGAGTATTTTTTCACCGTCCTTGCAGTCCCCATCCCGCACATTGCAGGACCATTTCATTAACTTCTTTGTAATGTCATACCTTGCAAAAAGTTTCATTGCGTCCCTTGGCTTGACAAGAACATTTCCTCTGTTGATCATTCTTGAAGCAGGCTCTCAAAGACACATGAATTTGGGTCGGCACTGGTAGGAAATTTTGGCCTTGCGCCCATAGAGAAATTAACACTGGGCCTCGCGCCCATTCGCACTCTGTCTCAATGGATTTCTTGCACCGAGCTATTTTTGAAAATTTTTTTAAAATAGAAACGAAGTTTTCATGTCCAACCACTTCGTGAGCAGAGTCATCATGGTTTGTTCGAATGAATAACGTCGAAGTCCTTCCTTTGGCTTCTTGTTTCCTATAATTAAGCAACTCCCCAAATGATAAGGCCTCCCTTCCACCTTATGAGGGATCCCAACCCACCTCCTCCTCTCCTATAAATACATCCTTCTCACATAGTTTCAGCCAGCTGAATATTCCTTATTATAGCTAGTGTGAAGAACAAGGTAGAGAGGAATCCATTGTCGAGAGAGAGTTTAGGCTCGTTGCCTCACCAGGTCTGATTGCCAACGAATGCTTGAGATGCCCTTAACTGAACCTGTCTAAGGAGGCTATAACGTCAATGCTTTAAGGTTGTAAACTCATTTTCCCTACTTATTAATACATGACTAGTTTTTTCGTTCCCGTTTTGCATTTTGTATGTTTAATACTATGCAATATGTTTGATTTTCCTTGACCAATCAAATAGTTATAAATACAAGTATGTTTTCATATGTTGTCACCGTTCTTTGATCCTTATGCAGGTACACAGATATTACTGTTGAAGGACCGTGACGTGTGAATATGATGATCAGGAGATCGTGGCTACAAGCTACGAGAAGAGTGTTGGACCAAGGTAGGTCATCTATCCCAACTCATTTTCATTCATAAGCTAGGAGTTCGAAGGATTAACATGTTCCCTTGTTTCTAGACCCACTCCAGGGCTAGAGGGATTGCCTCTGTCCGCAGAGGGGATTTACCTGCACAACACACACACACATATACGAAAAATACATATTCAAAGAATAAAGAAAACATAATTAGTTTTTTTTTAATTAAAAAATAAGAAAATAATAAAAGCACATTTTTTAAAGTTAAAAAAAATAAAAAAATTAAAATTAAAACAAATATATATATATATTTAAAAATATAAATTAAATTAAAAATAAAAAATAAAAAATTAAATTTAAAATAATAATATTAAAAAATAAATTAATAAATAAATAAATAAATAAAGCTTGTTTTGCAAGAGCGCCGGGGGCAATGGGGCTCTGCCGACGGGTAGCGAGAAAGTTGCCAGCGCTCCCTCCACCCACTGCCCGAGCCTCGTGACACCTTGGGCGACATGGTTCGACCCCTGCCATCGTGGGGGTCACGGGGCCCAGTCAACGGCCGGGGTGAGAGCTCGCACGTTTCCTGCCATCCATCAGCCGAGTCCGATGGCCACTAGGGCGGCCGAGGTCAATGCATTTTTATTTTTATTTATTTTTAATAAATTTTTATTTGTTCTTTTTATCTGCTTTATTGTTTTATTTATTTATTTTTTTAATTTTTTTTTTTTTTGTATTATTTTTTAAATTTTATTTTATTTTTTTAATTATTATTATTATTATTATTATTATTTTTCTTTTAATTTTTTTTTTAATTTTATATTTAAAAACCTTTTTTTATTATTTTAAAAAAAATTTATAATTTATAATTTTTTATAATTTTTATTTTTCTTTAAGCTTTTTTAGATTAAAAAAAAAATGATTTTTGCTATTTTTTATCTAAAAATATATTTTTCAGATATTTATATATATTTTTTAATTTAAATTATTATTTAAATTTTCTTATTAATTTTTTTTTTAATTTAAATTATTATTATTATTATTATTTTTTAACTTTTATTTTTTATTTTTAATTATAACTCATTTGAAATTTGAAATTTTAATTATTTTATTTCATCATTTCTTTTTAATTATATATACATATATATATCTGTGTGTGTGTGTTGTTAATTTTTTTTTTCAATTAAATTGTGTGGTTTTTTGAATTTTTCCCTTTTTATTTTATTCGTGAAGTTTTTTTTTTTTGTTATTATTATTATTATTATTGTTGTTGTTGTTGTTATTACAAGTGATATTTTATCTTTAATGTCATCCTTGGATTTTTAAGGCATTTTAGAGACATAATATTAGATTATCTTTAATATACTACCTAAAAATCATTGGAATTTTAAGACTTGATATTTGATCTTGAATATCATGTTTATCGTTGAAATTTTAAGGTTTTTCAGAGTCATAATATTTTATCTTTAATTTGATTATTGAAAACTGTTGACAATTTACCCCGAAAGAAAAAGAAGTTATTCCAACATCAACACTTTTCGTTTTCAAGGTGTTTTTTGCACAAAAATAATTGACGATGTTATTGCAGCATCAACACTTTTCTTTTTCAGTTTGTTTTTTTCACACAAAAAATTAGTGACGTTGTTCCACCATCAACACTTTTTTGTTTCAAGGGTGTCTTTTCAATCATTTTTCAAGAAAAAATATAGTTTTTAGCATAATTTAAAAAAATATTGACTTTGACCCTAGAAAAAAGTGTGTTCTAGAAGACACATTTTTCGTTTTTGGCTTGTTTTTTCATGTTTTTTGAGTTTTTTTGGGCTAGAGTTCTCATTTTGAGATAATAGTTCTTGTTTGATCACTAACTATGTTGATAATCGAAGTTCTAAACTATCTTCTCAAAAGTGGGTTAAGAAGTATATGTATAGAGAAGTTCGGGATATATTCTTTTGCTCCTTTGAAACTGAGTTGCATGAAATGTTGTAGTGATTGACTAAATTCAATAGCTGCACAAAGGATTACGAAGTCGCTCAGTGGACTCTTGAATTAATACAACAATTAGAAAAGGTAAGTAATACGATCACCTGCGCGATAGATAATTGGATCAGTCATGTCTTCGGAGGATTTTTGACTGAAGTTTCCATTGATGACTTTGTGTCATACTAAATCAGAAAAGAGATTTTTCAATGGTCCTATAGCTAAGTACATGTGATATTTGAATTTATTTATAAAGATGCTATTAGGTGAACAGGGATATCTGTGCGAACATATTGCGTGAATGTCCCGAAGAGGCCCGAATATGCGTAGTGGAAGAATTTACCGTGCAGATCTAGAAGAAGGGTTTGTTTACAGTCCTCTCAAGGGTAGATATGATAGTGAGGATGAGCCAGAAACTAGTAGCTCTAGTGAATCTGTATTCTCTAAAGAAGATGAAGTCTCTCGAGAAGAAGTTTCACCAGATCAAAACGATCAGGGAGCCTTGACCATCTTTTTGATCCCACCTACTCCACTTCATCACTAATCTCACAAGTCGTCCACTCCACCTCCACATCAATGTCCCCTAGGCATAGATATGGCCGTGTCTTTCAAGCTACATACTTTCAGAGGTATTGGAAATTAAGATACTGAGAAATTTTGGTTTGTGACTCATGTTGTATGGAGGACATAGCAGGTTAATAACGATGATGTTAAGAAAGCATAGTTAGCCACTCTTTTCAAGATATCGCGTTGGACTAGTATATTATATATGTATAAGAAAACCCTAATTCCACTTTGGATGAGTTGAAATATGCCCCAAAAGAAATTTTCAAAAAGCCTAAGTCATATGCACAGTGTGTTAACGAATTGAAAGAAATTCACCATGAGATAAATGTATTTGTGTGGGAGGCACACCATAGAATGAAGCATACTGTTAGAGATAATAGATTCACTATCGATCATACCCAACACAAGGAGTGGTTTATTGCTATGTTTCTCCCACATCTGTGCTAGCCATTGGTTCAATAAAAGATTGCCACGGAGGCTGAGGTTGTGGAGGTTGCGATGAAATTAGAAGATACGCCAACAAATTTTGCACTTGGAACTCAATGGATTCAGAGTCAGTTGGAAGAAATGCATTTGGAGATTCAAAATATGCACAAAGCTAAGGGTAAGGAGGTGTGCACAGAAGTTTGGTGTATACCATGTAAAGCTGCTAAGCATCATAAGGATCAATGTGATGTCTTCAATGACTATCTGAATGTTGGAGGACTAAACCTACTGAAGAACATGGTAAGGCTAGGTGGGGTACCTCTAATATTGTGTGCAATCTATCAGGTTACAAATCTGCATGCAACAGGTTTCTGTCCAAGGGTCAAAAAATCTATGCCTCAAATCAAGCAGATATTTTGTAGATTTCGATCATCGTTGGGACATGATGAACAACATCCTCCAACCTTTTACATGATGTTGTACAAGGCTGAAATATATAGAATGCAGGCTGAACCTACCTCTCTAGCATCCCTATCTAGGCGTAGTGGATTTCAGAATAGGGGAAGAGGAAGAGGAGGTGGATCAATTGGTGGAGGAAGGGGGAAGGTTATTTTATACAACTATGGAGATGCTTTCCAAATCTGACACGACAATCATGTAGGTATTGTAGATAATTTGATCATGTAATAGAATATTGTCCCATTTTAATTGCTAAGATACAGGAGAAAAAGACGCAGACTCCGACACCAAATATTTAGATGGTTAGGGCGGAAACGCGCGAGGAATATCCTACCATAAATGGGATCACTAGGAGTGTTGCAACCACTAATGACGATAAGGGAGACAAGCCTAATATTGGACTTGCATTCATAAGGCACCTGAGAACATGGATGGATTTATTTACAATGCGCAAAAGAGACTATTTTTGAAGCACAAAAGCGGTTTTTAGGGGGAAGTGCATCGACCTGAGGTAGACCCATGAAGGACGTAGGAGTAGCTGATGAAATCAAGTCATTTTTACAAGCATTGATAGATAACTGCGCAAAAAAGGAACAACCTCTGATAGAACAGAAATTTGTGAACAAAATCTATCATAATAAGGAGAGAACGGGGCGACAGATGCTTTTGAACGCGTATATCGATGTTTATGAGATGGATCAGGTTATTCTAGATCTAGGATGCGATGCAAATTTCTTACCTAAACAAACATGGCGGCGCATGGGAAAACACAATCTGGAATGGTCTACCATTCAACTATGCATGGCAAAGCAACAGAAAATCATTCCATTAGGAAGACTATCGCAAGTCGTAGTAAGTATTGAAGGTGTTAAGGTACTTGCAAATTTCGAAGTCATAGAAATTGTGGATGATAATGATCCTTATCCTGCATTGTTTGGATTTGATTGGAATATTAATATGGATGGTACCATAAACTTGAAGAGAAGAAGAATGGAGTTTGAAAACAATGGAACCACAGTATAATTTCCCTGGATCATGTGGAAGGAGAAAGATACATAGAGCCTATGCGTGATGATGATGATATTGACCATATCTATAAGATGAATTTGTGCGACAAAGATTGGACCAACCCAATAGTTGATGGAAGCCTTAATTGGGAAAATGACAACTCTTGCTTCTCATATTCTAATGAATAATTTGAGAATTGGCAGATCCAATTACATGAAGTATTTGTGTTATGCTATCATCGAGTGACAAGATCCCTTCGGTGCATAACATCAGAGGTATGTGAATTACCGCATTATTATGGTTTAACTGATGTAAATATGTTTTTAGGAGAACTTCAAATAACTATCCAAGAAGGACAAAGATTCCATGCCCTAGATCTCGGACTACTTCTACTCTAGCACGATGGTGGGAGACTCACAAAGAAAACATGGGAAACTGGCATGAATGCACGCGAATGATGAAATTGCACTTTGAATGTTCAACTATCAAAATGGAAGAAGTATACTCTAGAAAGGATGATCTGCATAGCCATTTGGCTAAATGGAGTGAGGTGTGGGGTGTAGAACCGAGACTTGAGTGGGTACATATGTTCATTCATAGACTGGGAAAGGTACCTACTAATTGGTATTTGGAAAACAGAGATGCATCAAGGTACTAGTGAATGGTATGCACTTACGGAGAGTTTAATCTTATCCTTTAGCTTCGAGAGTGGGTTTGTCAAAATTGGTAAAGAATTACATGACATTCAAGAAGTTATCTTTGACATAACAAAACCAACGGTAGAGTGCACTTCGACAGCCTTGGATGCATAGATGAAGGATATTGATAATTTTAGAAATATGGCGCTTGAAGAAAATGAAGAAGATCCAAGGAATATTATCATTCTAGAATCTGAGGGACATTGTGCAGTGTTTGTGCCCTCAATTACTTCACTATATGTCACAAAACCTCTAAATATTTGATAGGTAAATATTGGATCTGAAGAGCAACCAAAGTTGAAGAATATTGGATATTATTGGGGTGATGACAAAGTAGGAAAGGTTGTTGAGCTGCTAACATAGTATTAATTTTTATTCCCTACGAAGTTCTCAGAATTGAAAGGAATATTTGAAGATCTTGGAGTCATGAAGATCACTTTGAAACCTGATTTGCACTGGGTGAAGAAGGGCCCATACAGATTGAATCCAAATATAAGCAGAAGGTAAAGCAATAGTTGGTTACGATGGTTGTTGCAACCATTATGGAACCAGTCGAAGAGTCTGATTGGGTGAGTCCCATGGTAGTGCAAGATAAAAATACAAAATGAGAAATTAGGATTTCTGTAGACCTGCGGAAGTTGAATGATTTGTGTGTGCATGATCCATTCCCAACACCATTCTCTGATGAGATCCTGGAAAACGTAAGATGAAAATAAGTTTATTCAATCATAGATGATTTCTCAAGGTATCATTAGATCATTATTGCGCTAGAGGATTCCAGTAAGACCACCTTTGCAATAGAATGGGGATATTTCCAGTATATAGTCATGTCATTTAGCGTGAATAATGCACCTTCCATATTGTTGCGCATAGTACTAGCTACATTCAAGGAATATATCCATAAGTTCCTCGAAGTATATTTCGATGATTGGACTATTTTTGGGTTGTTGAAAAAACATGTCTCAAATCTGCGCTTAATGTTGGATACCTGTAGAAAGTATAAAATCTCAATGAACTTGAATAAATGTGTATTCTCTATTCCATTCAGGATATTGCTGGGAAACATTGTATGCTGGCAAGGGTTTATGGTAGATCCTGCGAATATCGCAGTAATTATTAAAATAGAGGTACTTGCGAATGTAAAACAAATGCACTCAAAATTGGGGCACACTGTCTATTTTCAAAAGTTCGTTGAAGGTTATGCACTGATAACTGCGCCCATGGAGAAATTTCTTAAGAAGGATGTGACATTCTATTGGGATGAGTAATGTGAGAAGAGTTTTGAATTGTTGAAGGAAAAGATGGTCATGACACCGATATTGATCTTTCCAATTTGGTCAAAGGTATTTCATGTTCATGTTGATGCCTCTTGTATCAAAATTGAAGCTATTTTAGCATAGTCAGGAGCTTGAGAGATTGATCATCCTATTACCTATGCTAGATAGAGGCTCTCAAGTGCAGAATGGAATTATTCAACCACAGAAAGAGAAGGATCAGTGATGGTGTATGCACTATAGAAATTTTGCCACTACCTATTATGAGGAAATTTCAAGATGTTTACTTATCATTCTACTTTGAAGTTCCTATTCAATACGCTTGTGTTGGGGGGGGGGGGATCTGTAGGTGGTTTTTACTATTCTAGAAGTCTGATTTTGAGATAATTTTGAAACCATGAAGACTGAATGCGGGGCTAGACCATTCATCGTGCATTGAGACTGGTGAAGAACCTACTAGCTTGGAGGATGGATTACCATATGCGCATTTGTTTGAGATCAAGATAGTTGACGATCACTTCCCTGATATTATTCAATTAATGACTACCTTCGTGCGCCTGATTAATATACAGTGCAATAGATTTAGGCAAGCATAACAAAAGTGAGATAGTTACAAGCAAGCGTGTCTACTACCGACGCACAACCCATGACAATAGTTTTTCCTTCGTCAAGGGAGGATCACTTGGTTTATATCCCTGAGCAAGCCATTCGAGTTGAATCCCAGCTATTGCGCCCACATCTCAAAGCCTGCCAGGAAATAAATGTCGATTTGACTATGTTACCTGTAGGAAAACTACATATGGCCCACATCATGATCATGGATGAGCTATAGTTTTACGAATCCTGTGCCTACCGCGACATCATTGAAGCATAAAATCACGTGATAAACCTACAACAAATGCAATAGAGCACCGAAGAAGCATGTCAAGTAGTCGAGGCTCAGTGCGCTACACTCGAAAAAAATATCAACCAAGAATGGAGTGATTTGTCAGTTGTCCCCGCCATAGCCGCCCCAGTAGAGAAATTAGAAGGGTTGGCCGCTGCACTTAAATCTTCTTGTGCAAAGGTTCAAATTGTCCGGGCAGAATTCAAACACTAGATTGCCAATATTCAGCTGAAGTTGCAGCCAAACACCCTGTCAGAAGTCATATGTCAGAGGCCTGTAGAGGTCAATTAGGGTACAAATAGCATGGTTTTCACAGTTACATAGTGCGGTCAACTGTTGGACAAAACCATGAGTGTCTCGAATTCATTTTAGAATGACCCAATGGTCTAGCTGATACACAATGAATTGCGCATTGAGGAGAAAATTTTTTCTAACATAAGGATGGTGGTTCCCACCCTCGTTATTTTATAGCGCCTCGCTCGCCTACAGGAGGGCCGGGTAATTCAAACAAAAATTGAGGATTCGCGTTGAAGAGAATAGTTTCCTGAAGCAAGGATGAAACGACGGGCCGAGGAGGCTCTATAGTTGTCACAGACATTGGATGGTGCATTGAAGACCCTTCAACAAACTCAGATAAGTATTGAAATTGCTACTGAAGGGCCAACTATAGAAATATTGGTAACTAAAGCATAGGGAGATGTTACGCAGAGTCTTGAGGTGGTGTACCACTAAAAACTTTTGTCGTTGTGCTCCAAGAAAATATGAAGTATCTGACCATAGTATCTACGCGCTTGATGAATATAAACATAGATAGATCAATTCTAGTAATACCTCATGATGTTTTGGATATAAGAAGTGTTTATGCTTTTGTGATACATTTTTGTAAGTATAAGTGGGGTATAAAGGCTCCTGCTGGTTGTGTGTGCAGAGACATAGTCTTGGCTATGTTCAGACTCTGTTGGTTGTGTCCACAGAAGGGTAATTGTAGGGGGAAAGTATGATTGTACTGAACTATTTGAATCTAATACAAAGGTTGTTTTGCTGAATTAAATGTGTTATGTGTGTGATATCTGAACTATATGTTTACTATTATTTCCTTTACATCGTTTTACTTCTGTTATGATTAATTATATCTGCGTGAGTGAAAATGACCTTTATGCATGAGTATCTTCTGATGGTTAAGTACATGAATAGATCTGCTTAAGTTATTGCACATTTCGAAGATCTGATTTTATTATTGTATATCTGCGATGAAGTTGATCCACGATACATCTATTATCTTTGTTATCTATGTTTGCGATAAGCTGATATGAAAAGTATTGATTTATTTATGCATGAATTTGTTCCCAATCTACAATAAGTTATGTTATAAACCTGTTTAGGTCCACCACATCAAGGACCAGGATCATTTTGAGGGAGATTTAATGTTGTGGCATCCTCCGTAGAACGAATTCCAGGATTGGCTAGATAAAAATATCCTTGAATTTATGATTTAAGATAAACATAGTTACCTATCAAACGATAAAATTACCAGGTACTGTATTTTTTGAGGTAGAAAAAAGGGCACCCGATTTTGAAAAGTGGTGATGCAAAATAGACCCTTTTTTTTACCATAGTGTTGGCACTTTAAATTTTCTGATGGATTTTTTTTTAAATATCATATTTTTCATGTCAATTTTGAAAAGTGGTGATGTAGAATAAGCTGGTTGTTTTGGAGCATATTTTTGCAACTTTAAATTTTCTTTGATTTTTTTTTTTGATTGTCACGTCAATTTAGAAAAATGGTGAGTTTTTTGGCACTTTAATTTTGTTTATTTATCAAGTATGAACATTTGTTTTAAAATGTTAGTGATTTTCATGCTAATTTTGAAGAGTGTTGATGCAACATCAATCCTTTTTGTTTAGAGTGGTGATTTTCATTTTTAACAAAACATAAAAATAAAATTAAAAAAACTTGAGAAAAAAAAACAAATATAAAAAAAAATATAAAAAAATATGAAAGAAAAACTACTAAAAGTGTAAAAAAATACAAAAATAACTTGTAAAATTAAAAATTAAAACAAAAAATAAATAAATAAAAGGGAGAAAAAAAACTCATAATCGAAAGAAAAAAATAAAAATCAACCCCAAAAATTTAAAAAAACAAACAATTTTTTTTTAAGTTTAAAAAAAGAAAAAAGAAAAAACACCATAATTATAGAAAATTAAAAAATAAATAATTAAAATTAAAAAATAATTAAAATAATAAAAAAATTAAAACAAAAAAATACAAAAATACAAACTAATTGCTATTGTAAATGCCATACCTTTCCTCTCTTTCTCTCCAATATGAAATGATGGAAAAACTAACAGTTGTGAGAATAAGAAAAATAGAAGAAAATAGTTTTATATTGATCACAATGAACACTCTTTGTATTTAACTACATTCTTATTATTCACATTTTATACCATTCAACATTGTCATTGTCCCTTTGCATTCAATAAACAGTTTTCATCATTTAAGTTATTAGTAGACTCTATTATCTCAATGAACTGAGGTATCTGAGAAATAATAAAATTAAAATGACTAGATTAATCTTAGACATATTTGGCATATTTGAATTGATTATCATAATTAGATGTTCAACAAATTTTTCATCACTTCACATGACTGAAACCAGCTTAGATCTATCTTAACCCCAGATCTATCATGTGCCGAGAGGAATCAAATCTCCTAAGGTGAAAACCTTTCCTCAAGTTTTATAGTCAAACAATAGGTTTGCAACTCGAGAGATTTGGTCCCTCTTGGGGCATAATAGATCTTGGGTTAAGATGGATCTATGTTGGTTTACGAACACTACAATATTTCCACCATACTGGGCTTTATATTTCTTTTAACCTTTTATTACTTTTTAATTGAGCTAACATATAAATGCCAAATGCTTCCTTTTTGTCAAGTTGTCTAAGTTCTTGAGAGATTACATCAGGTTTGACTGATGACTTGAAAATTTGTGACCTAGGGGCATCTAAGTTGTCAAAATTACTTGTGGGTCTTATTCGACCTGGACCACACCAACCCTTAACATGGTTGGATTTTTTCCCATGATGTTTCGAACTGGTGACCTTCAAATCATAAAGTGACTTAACAATACACCCACATCATCGTTTATTCTACACCCCACAGACATAAATGTTAAATTTTTATGCTTACAAACATTTATTCCTACACATCTCCCTCTATATAAAATGTAGAACACCTCTAAACGCAAAAATTCTTGTTCTTTTTATTATATCTTCAACACAATATAAATAAACAAATATAAATCAATAACAATGATGATAATATATATCATTAAAGTGATATTCATTTTATAACAATAATTTCTTTTTTGGAAAATTCCATTTTCTTACATGCGCATGAAGCCAAAAGATCCTCTTCTCTTCTACTCAGCCAATATATCCTCTCCTTCCTTTTGCAGTTCTGGAATTGCAAAGAACCTTATATTCACTAGTTAATGACTTATAATTGGTTATTCTATTTTACAAAACGACATCGTTCATAAGGTTTAAGAGAGGTGAAATGTGGGGTCAATACCTAAACGATGTTCAATGGGCTACCCTTTCCTACGGATCATACTATCACATTTAAAAAAAGACTACCTTTAAAGTTTCTAATAATTTAAAGTTTATAATTTCTTATAGTACTATTAAATTTCTACTATAATTTCAAACAAATAAGTTCAAAAGTTGTGAAAACAAAATTTTCAGAATGGAAGCCTATGAAAAGAAATAATTTTTTTTTTTTTAAATTTAAGGAAAGCATCATAAACATTATCAATTCGTTATTCCAATCATTTTTTTAATTGAGAATACATTCTGTTAAATTAAATATACTATAATTTCATTAAATATTGAAAAAGAATTATAATTATTATTCCTTTCAACGAATTATATTGTTTTTAATAATTTAAACCTTATGAAAAAGTAGTTATCATTGAAAGGAAGAATGTATGAGAACAACATTTTTATTGGAAGGATCATGAAGGATTTGGTACTCAATCAATCAAATATTCTATCATTGATAACTTGGTGGATAAATAAAGCAATCGAGATGATGTTGGGCTTCACATGATAAAGGGAAAAATCCATTATTGGAGAACTTTATACCAAATTGACGTTACTATTTGGCAAAGTGACAAAAAAAAGAAAGATAATGTCAACTAAATTCACTACCTTAATGATGAGAATATGAATATTTTTTTTTGGGAATGTAATAGATAATTTCAGTAAAGTATGTTCGTTACTAAAAATTGGATAATGTTATTCAGGAGATATTTCTGCTATCATTTTCTCCACACTTACTTATTGGCGATGCTTTTTTTGTGATATTTTTATTACATGGTAGAGGGTTATTTCAGAATACATGTATCTTTTAAGGTGATATTTTTATTATATAGTAGAGGGTTATTTAGAATATTTTTTTAGAATGATATTTCAATATGATTAGACTATATTATAATGTTTTGGTATTGTTAACTATTTTGTGTTTTAAAGTTTTTGGTTGATGAAATAAGTTTTGGTTAATTTATAAGTTTTTTTTTTAAATGTCTTTTAATGTATAAATCAATTTAACATCTTGCAAAATATTTAGGGCACTCATGTTGTGTTCATGTTGTGTAGAGTTTATAAGTCAAGTTTATGATTCTAACAAATTGATATCAAAATTATGTTCAGAAACTTTCAAAACATAAAACAATTAAACTACAATATCAATATATACTTACATAAATTAGAAAACAATTTAATTTAATAAAAAATATATATAATAATATATCCATTTAAAATAAAATTTAATTATTTTGATTTAATTTTTTTCAAAAAAATCAACCATAAAATCAAAGACTAACTTTCAACTCATTTTTAAACAAATTAAATATTAATATTTTCAAAAATATATAAATGATATTCTCCCCTTTTTAATAAAAAATAAAAACTTGAAAATAGAATTGACCATGAAATGTGATTCTAAAAAACTAATTGAATCTCAGTTACTTTCTCAATAACAAATCCCATAATAATTTATAACAAATTAAATGATATATGAATAATATTCTATCTTTTTAATAAAAAATAAAACTTGAAAATACAATTCACCATGAAATATGATTCCAAAAATCTAATTGAATCTGACTTACTTTTATCAATAACTAATCTCATAATAATTTTTTAATTAAACCACTTTCCATTTAAATATTTTCGGAAAAAAAAAATGAAATCACTAATTTTTTCATGCAGATTGTATTCTTGAAATATTATAATAGTTAATGATACCATGAAGGTGGACATAAAAGGGTTGTACTGAATCATATTCCATCTGCAACACAATCTCCTACGATATTTGTAGGGATGTTGACCAAACATATTAGTTCTTTTCCTTTAGAATAATAGGATGCCCATCATATTTAAACTGCAAATCAACATTTAGTAAGGGATAAAATTATAATAAATATGCTTTATCTTGTACGCTAAACTAAAGACCGGAAGTGCATTTAATGATTGATTAAGTGGATTCCATATGTTGGATTAAAAGAGATGAAGTGAGTTTAATGATTAATTAAGTGGATTCCATAACAATTCAGATCTATGATTTTATTAAAAGAATCATGTTTTCACTCTAGGACCTCTTTAAAGTAATTTATGCCATTCAAATTTGATACCTTGCAAATGTCCAATGTAATTTTTCATGACTGGTGTAAATTTTATTTTAATTTTTACAAATTTTCCAATTCAAATATCATTATTAAAATATATGTTAATTAATTAGAATGCTAATTTGAATTATATAATTTCATAAAATATGATACTTTTAAATTATTTATAACTTAAATATTATTATCAAAATAATTAAATATGTCAATTAGAAGTTATTTTCAGTTATACGTTATGACTAATGTGATGAGTATATTAAACAGATTTATAATTATCACGTTTTGATATTTAGTTTAATAAAATTTTAAATTTTTATTAATAACAAATGCATTAAAATGTTAATTACATACTAATTTATTAATAATATTTATTTTTCTTTGGGTTTGTCTAATGCATTTTTATACATCAATAAATAATATATGTATATATATAAACAAGATTATATATATATATATATATATATATATATATATATATATATATATATATATATATATATATATATATATAAGTTTGGAATTACGCAAGGAATCTAAAATTCAAATATTTAATATTATTGAGTTTTTTTGAGAAAGAGTACAAAAAATTGTAGCATTATGAATTGAAAAGGATGTGGAACACATGAAAGGATTACTATAGTAGACATATATAGAGGGAGAATGGTGCTTTAGAGACAAGTGCAAAATTGACGCAGTGAACAATACCTTGCTAGTTTATAACCAACAATAAGAAGTTAATGCTTTCATGATAGTTAACTAAGGAACAAATTTGGAGCTTAGTAAATGTGCAGAATCTCTCGAATATCTAGTTGGAAAATTGACTACCACCTTGGGCTTACATCTAAAGTGTCTTATTCCTATCCGCTTGTTCATTCTATCCCTTATAAGGAGCCATTCATCAATAGCCTTCTCCTAGCGTTGGGAAGCAATGGGGTTATTTCATGTCCACAAGACCTAGAAATGGAAAAAGGCATAATTGAAGTATATATTGTTATTGAAATTGTGCATTGTTATTGAGGTTGAAGGTGCAACATTACATCACAAGAGAAAAAAATTCTAATATTAGGATGTTGATATCTAATGGATACATGTAGTAATACTTAATTTATCATCATTATACAGATAATTCCACTAGAACAAACCTAATAACCAACAAAATTTACACACCATATCAATTAAAATAGATGAGATGGATCCTAATCCTTGAGCTTAGGTCCAAAATCCAAAAAGGGGGCAACATGATTTATATTCAAAAGTAAAAATTATGCATTACAGATAGAGTTACCAAAACCCATGGAAAGTTCACTAGCTTGTTTCTTTCCTTCTTAAAGTTCAATTTCCCAATTCCTCCCCTTTTTGAAAAACTTGTCCTCTTTTCCACATTAATTTATACTGTTGAAGTAATATTGTGTTGGGCACCTAATCCTCTAAGCGTTAAGGTGTGGGAGTTGAACAATCAAGGGGATTTCAAGTTACCTTGGAAGATGAATACAAGGGTCACCCCAATGTATTATAAATATATATCATTGTCAATAATAGAGGTATCCCATGTGTATTTTTCATATCTTATGTGCATTCCGTATCTGTGTCTAACATGGTATTTGAGTAACTGCAGATGTATTTCTTCCCTTCTCTAGTGTGAGCCACTAGTTTTATGGCCTCTTTACATGTCAATTCTGCCATTCACATCCACAACTCTAAACTCCCTCCCTTTCTCAGCTAAATTAAATTTGGGTTCTCTACCCACAGTCCCAAAATAAAGGGGACAATCAATCATGAGGGTTATGAGGAATTTATCAACATGATTTTGTGTTTGACCTGAAGGTCCCTTAATTTTCCTTTCACCATGTCTGACTCAATTCAAAATCTGTCAAATCTATTGTTGTGTAGTCTTCAGCCTATTAAGACATTTAAATTTCTATTGGCGCCCACTGTGGGGCTCTGAAATTCATTTCTCTTCCTCTACAATATCTTCAGTGCTCTTTTCCATGAGATGTAACACTTATTCTCTCTGCTCTCCCCATGAATCAAAATAATTATTAGTATTGTATATGCAGGTTGCTAAATTGACATCGTTTGTGGGAAATGAACCCATAACCATATATCAGTGGAATTTTCTCAGCCTATGACTTCAATCAAGGGAAAATGATCATTATGTGGATTTTCAATAACATTTTTCACCTTGGACAACAACCCTTGGCTCTCTGGGGATTGCATCTTCAAACTTTGAGTTGAAATGACTAACAATAAGTCAGGTTTCTCATCTCTTAAAGACCCTTGAATAACAATTTCATTCTTTTCTTAATCTCCTAAATTATAGATGTGATTTTTCGTGATAACCATAGCATAGCTAAGATGATCAATAAGTTTTTGATGCATGTAACCCATATTTCTTGTTCCAAAGAAACATATTTCCCTTTGTCCTTTTTGTTGGATGAAAAATATCTCTTGTAAATAGTCCAAGTGATGGATTGGTTTGTACTCAAAGACCAATACAAAACCAACATCTTCAGTCACAGATTTAGCCTGACTCAAAATATGTTATTCGTCGAGGCATAAAATTCTCTTCATTTGCACTGCACTCTCTCCTCCTCCTAGTCTCCTTACTTTTCATTGGAATAAGCACCCTTTTCCCATTGCACATCATGATGGCTACACTTTTGTAAGTTCTATTGTGCAACATGATGGTTCGTCATGTCTCTAGCCTTGTCCATCGACTCCAAATGCTGAGCCGTAAGTTATATGTTGAGTTAAGTCATTTTTACACAAAATTGGTTCATATTTGCGTTGAATGATCTCAACATTGCTCTATGCATATATAATAGCAATGTCTTGTGGTTTATTATTTACCTATGACTATTTGTTATTGTTTTTTATATGAGACACTGGTACCTATCTGCAATTATCCATGTATGCAATATTCTCTTTATTGTCACGATGTGTGGGAAGTTGGTTGCAAATATATTTAACTATATTACTAGACATTCTCAATTAATTGAAATGCTCAAGGAGCTTGGTGGGGATATATTTTTTATAGAATACTACACAAGAACTTGGTACATGAAATGTTTGTTTCTTGAGGTAAATCCAATTACAGGTCTAAACTTTATTGATGATTCTCATACCACTATTTTTGGTAAAGTAGTGACATAGGTTGGAACATTATCGACTTATGAAAAAAATCTTCCCAGTTATGTTTTTTACCAAGGTGTAGTTCACAAGCTAATTTAGTGATTTTTTGACGAATATGAACTTCTAAAACTCAAATTTTTTATCTTGTTATGTGTTTTGATGTTGCTTTGGTGCAGTAATTTAAGAATTTATAGTCTCTAAAACTTGTATAAAAATCTTTATTACTTCGTTTATTCATTGCAAATTATCTAAAAAGGAGGTTCCATTCATTTATACATGTGGATCAGTCTATTCATACATGAAGTTGAGAGTCTGTCCATTTATATGACAGTCAGTCCAATTCCTCTAACAACTTGGTTTATATACTAGTTGGAGTGTTTATATACTAATTCATAGAACTAATCATATTTATTTCTAGTCAATCATCATCGTCACTAAGAGTTCATTTGTTGTGAAATGGATCGAATGGGTGATGTATTATAGTTTTTTAGTACTCTAATACACTTCACTATTGATGGGATGGTTAAACTCAGCGAAGACACTCTCACAGATATTCAAACCTCTCTATAAAATGCACAAGAACAAATTTAGTTTTTTCATCTTGAATCTCAGCTACAACAAGAAGAATTACAACAATGGAGTCATAATTCTATAACTTTTTCTATTTAGAAAATTTAAATAGATTCCCATAAGTAGAAACTCAATAATTTTGTGGTTGATTCACATTTAGTTCCTATTTCAGGAGAAAACTTGCATAATGATGCATAAATTCATCCTGCGCTTCCCAAGCCAATCATCAAACATTGGGAAGAGATTGTCCATTACAAGCAAAAAACTAGTCTTTGATATGAAAAGGATGTGTCCTTTTATATTCCATATTATTCCAAGCCCATCCAGTTTAAGTGTGTTGGATTTATTCATGACAACACATCTTCAAATGTTCCATATTTTGCTCCTCTTCCATAGCAGCAACAATAGAATGTTAAATGCCAACACTATGATTGATTTGGTCATATGAAATATCATTTTGATCTTCAACCATGTAAAAACTGTCATAAAACCACTCATTCTTCAAATATGCTTAAAAAACAAGCCTCCTGCAAGAAAAAAGATTCATTTTCGATGGATCGCTTCTTGTAAATATGCATCAATGACCACGAAAAGGTTTCAGTCATATGTCATAATCTCTTCTAGAACATCAAAATTCCTTGCAGTTGAGTTTTCGCCATCATATCCCCTTGTATTTGATAGTGGGGAAATGATGGTCATCTACAAGCTTCAAAGCCACATCAAGCCATCCTGAGCCACAACCTTCCATGCTAGATTCAAAGTTGTATCCAGAGACACATAAGTTGAAGAGAGCCTAAGCCACAACCTGCCATACTAGATTTAGAGGTGTATCCAAAGACAAAGATGCCCACGAGAATGCCTTTGGTTGGTGGTCAGCCTTAAACCATCTATGCAAGGTTGAGCTTCTCCCTATCCAAAGAATTTTGGACACTTCCTATAGTAGAAGACTTCATTTTCTTGCCATTTTTTGAAGATTTCAAGGAATTGCATTGAGAATTCCAGAGTTGGTGCTCATCATCAAACCATGACAGGTTGAGACCTCCATTTCAGTTTGAGCTTATCCCTTTTTTTGTGGGTTGTATACCTCTCGTTTCGAGGTTGAAGGTATCCCTCTTCAAAGTATTAGGAGAACTTCCTCTTGTAGAAGACCTCACCCTATTGCGAGATTTGGAAGAGTTCTAGGAACCACACTAAGCATTCCAATGTTGATGTTCATCCTTAAACCACCTCCTTATACCAACATTTTAGAGAGCACATTAAGCCTAGTGTTTCCATGCATATTTTTCACTTTTTGTATTACAACTCTCTTCTTGGACTCATACATACCCCTTTGGATTAAGGGGGGGGATTTTTGACACCTAATCCACTAAGGGTTAAGGTGTGGAAGTTAAACACTCAATGGGAATCCAATAGAAGTTGGAAGATGAATCCAAGGTCCACTATAATGTATTATAAATATGTATCATTGTGAATAATAGAGGTATCCAATGCTTATCTTTTATATATTGTGTGCATTCCATATGTATGTCTAACATATTGAAAGTCAATTGGTTATACCATAGTTGAAGTTGGAGCACCTCTTCCTGAATATTTGTAATCTCCTGATCAATATTTGTATGGGGGGATCTTAAAACCTTGGTCCCCACAATCCATAGTATGCCCAAATAATCTATTGCGCAAGAGAACAAACTAGTATCGATCTCACAAATCATAGTTTGGGAAATGTTATCACCAAAAAATTTATCATGCAGTCATATTGGTGACGATTAGAAAATGTCAAAAATTCAAGAAAAGAAAAAGGTTCCTAAGATGTATTAATGATTTTCCCAAATGTAGTTAGATAAATTCCACATATCAACTTTTAATTAAACTATGAAAAATCACAATTGTAAATCTACAAAATTGTGCAATTGTTTCTTTAACTACCTCTTAGATCCATAAAAAATGATAGTTTGAAGTTAAATGATGAACCCTTATGACAAGGTGTAATTACAATTCTCATAATGCTCAACCCCGAGCTCCTACACACTTCAAAGGATTATAGGAGCTCCCAAATGAATTCTCATCTCTCCTCCAAGCATGAGAATCCCACACAAGGACCAAAGCTTAATAATGGGCCAATACTAGGAGATCCATGGCCTTGGATTATAAATACCACAATAATTGGAACCACATGAAAAACAAGAGAAGTGAAAAGTTATCATGTCTAAATTGTCACTCAATTATAGCATTCCATTGCCATTTTTGGACCTCCACCATTTGTGGGAATCAAAGCTTCTTGGGAGAGAAACCACCTGCAAAGGGATAAGAAGAGGACCTTCCTCGAGGAAATACCAAAGGGTTCACCAACCCACTTATTCTATTATGTCTCTGGGATAGTTATTATTTCATTGTTTCATTGTAACTGAATAATTCCCTCCTTCCCATTCTACTTCTATTGTGCTATTGTTCTAGTGCAACTGTTCATTCATTCATGGTTAATTATTACGTTTTTGTTGTATGTTTTATTTTTTAATCTTATAAAAACTACTAATAACTTGTGTAGGTATAAACAACTTGTACATACAATTGATTTTGTGACTCCTTTAGAAAAAAAACCACATAGTATAATGACGACTCTACACCCTCTTTTTCTCAAATATTTGTTGTTTGCATGCCTTCTTTCTATGTCAATTTCACTTTTAATTTCATGTGTATCCACTATTTATCATTTGAGTGCCTCCATTTATCCTCTATTTTACAAAAATCAATTGTTTTTTAATACAGAATTGTGTATATATTGCAACCAATGTCTATAGGTTGCTCGAAACCACGTGACTATTATTCACATACCCACATGGACCTATGTTTTTCAACAATTGTAATTTTTCTCTATGGTTTCCAAGTAGGGTGGAAATGAGTGATAATCTCCCCCCAATTATAAATATTTTTTAGGTTATTTTAGGCTATTTTGATCATCATTTAACACTAAGTAAATGAATTCATATAGTCTTTTCCACATGGATGGTACTTGCCTTTTCCTAAATCATTTTTAGTTTTTAACTTGAAGTGGATCTAACATTTTTTAGTATGCGCTTCCCCTTGCACTAATTATGATTTGGGAAATCAAAGAAAAAATTGGAAACCATTTTCACGTCCCTTAGGACTAGAGGTTAAGCCACAAAAAATAATTAAGGGAAAGTAAGTGCCACTTCCTATGCACATATTTCATTTTGCTGCAAGGTAAAATTTCAAATAGCGTGATAGGTTGATAGTAACATGTCACATGGTATCCACATGTTTAAAACTTACAAAAACATATTGTGATTCACATTTTTCACGTTTCACACCAATAACCTCACACACCCAGCTTAGTTTCTCTATTTCCCATACAAGTATGTTCCTCCCCTTGCACTTGTCGTGATATGGGGTAATCAAAAAGTTTAGTTTGGTTATTAAAAGCTTCTCATTTCACATTGACTTGTATTAAAAACATGAAGGTGATTAGGAAATGTACAAGTTAAATTTTATGTCTTTTAGGCAATGTATCAATTTGAAAAGGTATATAAATTAATGCTTTTTAATATTAGTTTGCAACATAAAAAAAATACAAAATATCATACATGGCAACATAAGACAACCAAATAATAAAGGAGTTCATCCCTCCTGGGCTACATTTCCTGGTCCAACTTCCAATGTTGGGTCTCTTTCATTAATTGCTCAAATTTGTGATTTCAAGATTTATAGTGCTTATAATGCAAAAATAATTTTTCCAATGGCTCCAAAAGACCCAAAAACCCAAATTGGGCTCTTGTTCAGCTCAATTTGGGAAAAAAATCAAAATGTTATGCTTTAGGGAAGTTTTGTTGGTAACTAATCTACAAGATGGCCATTATGTCTAACCATCCTATGTTTTCCGCCATTCTCGAGACCATCCAACACCAATTTCACCCGAAGTTAGTGGGATTCGCACCAGATTGGGTGCAATTTGTCAGACGATTAAATCATCCTATAATTCCTAAGCATATAATTCTCTGCCCCACGCCTCGTCGCATTAATTCCATGAAGCCGAGGGCTGGGCTAACCACGCGCCACTGATGGGCTAGCCCCTCTGATATTCTGCCTCAGTTTCACTTTTCCCATATAACCTAGGCTAGTACCTCAACTCCCACGCCCCATCATTTGACTCTTCTCTCGGTCTTGTATGACAATGAAACTAGGGGGTTAGGTCTTCCACACAGTCCCTCACAATTGTTATGCCCGAACTCCTTTATCCATGGTCATGTGTGAATATGCGTGACCTTGGGTCAGGGCTAAGCCCTAGGCCCTCATGTATTGGCTCCACGATCTTGTGGGATGCCAGATGACCAGGCCTAGGGCCTTAGCTCTAGCCCTTTTCGCAAAAATGATTTTTTAGAAATTTTAAATAAGGATTTTCCCCTATGGTTTATAAGAAACCCCATGGGAACAATGGTATAGTGTTTCTCTATAGAATTTGAGGTCAGTGGTTTGATCTTCCCAGGCTTCAGTTCGACCATAGCCAAAATTTGACACTGCCCCTGAGTGCCACATGGCAACCCATGACTGGGCCACATGACACCATACCATTGGACCATATCAACAATGATAAATCAATCAAAATTCATCCATGTGTATAAATCATATGATGTCACTTGTTAGCCTCTAGTTGGTCCTTGGGTACCCAATCAACTTTATTACTCACTCTAAATACCACCCTCTCAATAGTCGTGTCCTTCAACCAGCAAACTTTTTCAATTATTTAGGAAAATGATCAGAACATGATATATGGAGCATACGTTGATGGCTTTGAGATATGCAAGTTATATTTGATTCGGGACAGTGAGCTCTACATTTTGGGACCAGTTTTGAGTACTTCTGAACAATTTAATTTTTGACCACTTTATTAATCCCCTAGATCATTCCTCCACACTAAAGCTTTTGGACCTAAAAAATATCATTTTCAGTCAACAGATAGATGAGGGTAAATTTTCCTTACCCTTCCAATATTAATAATTTTTTCCTTGCATGGATTAGTACCTTTGAGCCCCACACAAATGTGCTCCATGTTCCATTGTCTTGAAGTTCTTTTTTTGTTGTCAAGGATGGCATCTTGCTGCAATTATTCAAGATATTCAGGAGAGAGATCTTCAATTGTAGGAATCTAAACATTATCTATTTAATATCCAATCAAATGAGGCTCATATAATCACAAGTTTTCAACATTAAAAACTTCATAGACTTGCATATATGGAGGAGAATATAATTGGAAATAATTATTACCAATATTTTCTAAGATCTTGAATGGACCATATATGATTGGTCTGAGTTTTTTTCCTTCTCTTTGAAGTATTTCCTTGCCAATATAAAGCCAAACTTCATCTACCACTTGAAAATAGTGATCAACACGATGCTTATCATGTCTAATATTGTACTTGGCTTGACTCTTTTCCAATGTTTCTTGAACCATTTGATGTACCAATTGAACTTGTTCAACGAATCACCTGGCCTTATTTATTTCACTATGTCCATCAATAGCAACATGTTTCCCATCGATAAAATCTAAAGGATATTTGGGTAATTACCCCAAGCATGGCTCAAATGGAGGTGTTTGAGTTTATGAATGCTTTTCCTGGTTTTAAGCGTTTTCAATGAAGTGAAAATTTTCATCCCAAATTTTATGATTCTTGTTGCAATAACCACGAAGGAGTTGTACAACTGTTATGTTCACCATTTCTATTTTTCCATTGTTTTTTGGATGGAATAATTTGCTCTTATTCAACTTGGTGTCCATGAGTCCCCATAAACTTGACCAAAATTTATCGACAAATCAAGAATCTCTATCATAAATAAGGGATGTGGGTAAACCAAAGTGCACCCATAAATTTTTAAAGAAGAATTGTGGAGTATGTTGAACTGTAACCTGCTTCTTACAAGGCATCAAAATGCACATTTTCATAAAAAAATCCAAAACAACATAAATATAATCATGACTTTTCCTATACATATGTATATCTCCCACAAAATCCATGGAAACACTTTCCCAAGGATAGGAAGGAACTGGAAGTGGAGTATACAATCCCAACTTTTTATTGCTAGTCTTATTAATAGCACAAATAGATTCACATCCTCTTACATATAATGACACACTTTCATTCATATGAGGCCAATAAAAATACCTTTGTAGTTATGCCACTGTCTTTCCTACACCAAAGTGGCCAACAATAAGAAAAGTATGCTCTTCCCTTATGATTTTGACTCTTTCACCTTGTGGAATATGTAGCTTGCGAATATGATACAATAATTTATCATAAAAATGATAATATAATTCCTGTACTTGTTTTCCTTGACACAAATTTTCATATACATCCTTAAAATATTCATCTAAATAATATTTTTCAACATGGATCTCATGCATGATAGAATTATGCTTAATAATAATGGATTCAATAACACTTGGTCTAGATAACATATCAACAACTTTGTTATAGATATCTTTCTTATACCTTATTACCAAGTGGAATTTTTTTAATAAACCCATCCATTTGAAATACCTGACTTGTTGTAGCTTGGTTTTTTATTGCAAGTATTGCAAAGGTTAGTGGTCAATGTGAGTGATAGTTTCCTTAACCATCAAATAATGTTTCCATTTCTACACACTTTGCACCAAAGCGTATAATTATTTATCATATGTTGGATATTTAATCACTTCACTAGTAAAGGTTTTAGAATTATAACATATAGGCTTACCACGTTGCATCAAAACTGCTCCAATGGCATAGTCACTTGCAACGGTTTGCATCTCAAATGGTTTCTTAAGGTCTGTAAGTGAAAGTATTTCAGTTTTATTGATTCTCTCTTTCAATGAATCGAAGTATTTTTGTTGCTTGCCTGCGCACTGAAAAACTTGTTTCACAGTTGTCAAAGAATATAATGGAGTTGCAATGGATGAGAAGTTAGAAATTAAATTTCTCCAATAGTGGGCTACTCCCAAGAAGATTCTAACCTCTGTTACATTATTGGGTTTTGGCCAATTCAAAACGAATTTGACCTTTGAGGGATCTATCATCAATTCACCCCCTCCAACAATATCACCCAAATATACTAAAGAGTTTTTTCCAAATTCACATTTATGCATATTCAAAAATAACTTTTCTTTATTTAATACATATAGAAATTTCCTAACATGCTTGACATGCTCTACACGATTCTTCCTGAAATCATTATGTCATCTAAGTAGAATATTAAAAAATCATCAAGAAAAGGTCTGAAAACAACATTCATAACTCTCATGAATGTTCTAGGAGCATTAAAAAGCCCAAATGGCATAACTAAACATTAAAATAAACCTTTCTTCCTTTTGAAGTTTGTCTTCCAAATATCTCCTTAAAAAATCCTAATCTGATGATAACCAATTATCATGTCAAACTTAGTGAAATAAACAAAATCTTTCAATTGATCAAGGAAATCATCAATTCAAGGAAGAGGATAGTGGTTATTTACCGTGATTTTGTTCAACGCTCTAAATTCCACACACATGAACCATGTACCACACTTCTTTAGCACTAAAACAATAGGATACCCATATGGAGATGTCCTTTGTTTAATGACCCCTTTTCCAAGCAACTCTTGGATCTGATTATTAAATTCTGCATTTTCCATAAGTGACATCCTTTACATGCCAATGTTTGGAAGAGGAGCATCTTGTTGCAATTAGATCTCATGTTGAATTCCTCATTTAGGAGGAAATCCTTCATGTTCCTAAAACATCTTATCATATGTATTAACAACCTCAATCAAATGAGATTTAAATTTTTCATCAAATCCTTGGAAGGCTTCATTTTCAACATCATCCTTGGGTTTGATCATCAAGAGTACAAAATTATCACTAGTATTAGCAAGCCTCTTCATTTGTCTAGAATTCACAAGAGATAAATTCAATTTCTTGTGATTTTCTCTAACAATATACTCAATCCCATATTTAAACAAATGACACTTATTCTCATGGAGATGAAATATGGCTTTCCTATCATATAGATATGGGCTTCCCAAAACAATACCACATACGTCAAGTGGAGCAACATCAAGCTCTACGTCATCAGTAAATTTTGTAGTGATGGTGAATTTCAGTTTGCATTTCCTTGTCACTTGCAATTTTGCATTGTCACACACCCAACACAAAGGATAAGGTTTAGGATGAGGAATGCTTTCCAAATTTAGTTTCTTCACAATGGTTTATGAAATAAGTTTTGTTTGGGATGCACTATCAAATAAAGTATATACCATTTTTTTTATGTTTTTAGATAACTCTAATATGGAAAAGTGCTATCCTTTCTTTATCATGTTGAGTTTTATTGAGGTTACTAGAAGAACTATTACCTTCAATAGAATCCTTACCTTTTAATCCCACGGTTGTGATGTTTGTTTCATCTCCGGAATCAAATCCTAAATAATGTTATGTAGTTGCAACAGTCTTTTGTTTCCCTTTGTTGTTAAACCTTTTGGGTCTCATCTCAAGATGAATTTTCCAACAATGTTCTTCATAATGGCCTTATTTTGAACGATGTTTACTTGTGAGTTTCTCTCCCTCTTTATTGATTGAAGCATAATTTTTCTCCTTCCCTTCGAATTTTCCCTTTCCTTTGTCTCCACTCTTGAATGGCTTCTTGCTATTCTCTTGGGGAAATTTTTTCCCTCTTGCTTCTAAATTAGTTTCCTATACACATACTTCATCTAGATTTGTAGGGTTAAACATGAGAATTGTGTTTCTAAAATAACTATGTAAACCTCCAATGTATTTAAGTAGAGTTTCTTGAGAGGATAAATATATACCCAAAATCAAAGCTCTTCTTCTAAATTCTTGAGTATAATTTTTCACCCTCTGACCCTTAGCTTGCCTAAAGTCTTTCCAAGACACTATAGCCTTTTTCATATATGCTAATGGAAAAAAATTTCTTCTTAATGCAGCTAAAAAATCATTCCAAGATGAAATAATTTTATCACTTTTCTTGAGATCTTCTCGAGTTTTTGCATCCCAAAAAATGAGTGTTGCACTTTACAACCTTAGAGAAGAAAGCTGAATTTTGGTCTCATCATCCTTGATTCTTTGTATAATGAAATAAAATTTAATATGAAGAACCCAATTATCAAATTTATTAGCATTTAACCACCATTTAACTTGCCATTGTACATAAAAAATTCAAATTTTATGTCAAACTTTAACAAAGGAGTTTTACCATTTCCATTTGGATATCTTGGAGGAGTTTGTGAAGGGGTTGAGGTAGAAGAAGGTGAGTGTGAAGATGTAGTTATACAAAAAGGTGGAGGTAGAGGTGGTGGTTTTTCACCATTTCCTCCATCCCCTTTTGGAGGATTTGAGCACTCCCATTGGAACCTTGTGTTACTTTCTTCATATAGAACTTTCACCATTTCAGACATTTCAAATAAATATTTTCTGAAATTTCTCTCATCCTCAAACATGGTTTCATGACCTTCTTCATGTTTTATTACTGGTGAAGCTTGAGGTGAATGTGTTATTCTTGAACCAACTTGAGAAATTGTTTCCACAAGCTCTCCTTCTCCTCTTTTGAGCTTCAACCTTGTAAGCATCAAAAAAAAAATTCAACAAAATTAAACCTTCAAAATAACCAAAGCTTTGATACCGAAATGATCTGTATTTCAAACTTTAAGATCATTGTGAAATGTGAAAGTTAAATTTTATGTCTTTTAGGAAATGGATAAATTTGCAGAATTACATAAATTAATGGTTTTTAAACTCGGCTTGCAACATAAAAACAGAGACAAAAATACCATACACAACAACATAAGAGAACAAAATAATAAATAAGTTCACCCCTCCTGGGATACATCTCCCGGTCTAGCTTCCAATGTTGGGCCTCTTCCAATAAGTGCTAAAATTTGTGATTTCATGGATTTACAGTGCTTGAAATGAAAAATAATGTCCCTTATGGCTCCAAAAGATCCAAAAACCCTAAGTTGGGCTATTGTTGGGCTCAATTTGGACAAAAAATCACAAAGTTATGCTTCATATAAGTTGTGTTCCTAACTGATCTACAAACTTACCATTATGTCTAACCATCCTATGTTTTTCACCATTTTGAAGAGTGTTGAGTTCCAATTTCTCCTGGGGCTGATGAGATTCACGTTGGATTGGGTGAATTTGTTGGATGATTTAATCATCTAATAATTCCTAAGCACTGAATTCTATGCCCCACGCCTCGTCGTATTAATTCCATGAAGTCGGGGGCTGGTCTAACCTCTCAGCCCCACCGGGCTAGCTCCTTTGGTATTCTGCCTCCGTTACACGTTTACCATAAAACATGGAATAGTACCTAAACTCCCACGTCCTTTCATCTAACTCTTCTCTTGGTCCTGTATGACAATGAAACAAAATTTCTAGGGCTTCCACCCATCCCCACTCCACCGTTGCGCCAAAACTCCTTTATTCCTGGTCATGTGTGATGATATGTGACCTTGGTTCGAGGCTAAGCCCTGGGCCATTAGGTCTTGGCTCCACAGTCCTATGGGATGTAAAATGACTAGATCTAGTAGCTTAACCCCATCCCTTTTCCCAAACACGAGTTTTCGAAAACCTTAAATAATGTGTTTTCCCTATGGTTATAAGAAAAACCACGGGAAAAATGGTAGATCGTTGCACTATAGAACTTGAGGTTGAGGATTTGATCCGCCTGACCCTCACTCTAACCATTCCCAAAATTTTACACTACCCTCGAGGTGCCATGTGGAAGCCCATGACCGAGCCACATGGAACCCTACCATTGCATTGTATGAAAAATGATCAACCAATCAGAATTAAACCATGGGCACAAATCAAATGATGTGAGCTGTTGACATATGGTTGGTTTGAGCATACCCAATTAGCTTGTTGACCTACCGTAGAGACTTCTCAATTAGCAATCATGTCCTTAAACCTGCAAACATTTTTAGTTGTTTGGGAAATATATCAGAACCCAATATTTGGAGCATATGATGTCGGTTTTGAGTGATTCACATTACGTTGGATTCAAGATGGTGAGATTTACATTTTGGCACAAGTTTCGGTTACTTTTGAAAATTTTCATTTTTGAGCACTTTACTGATCCCCTGGATTGGCCATCACCTCAACTTCGAGCCACCTAAAAGAAAATATAAATTCACACATTGATAACCCCCATTAGGAGGCCATAAAACAATTTTTTAGTTCAGGCTATGACTTTCGGGGTAGGAATATAAATAATCTCACTTTATAATTTTACATTTGAAACATAGAAGTCATATTTCTTAGGTAACTCTAAATCCTCTATCAACCAATTTCAAAATTCTAGTGGAGAGAATAAACTCATGAAGGGATTAAGGCTTAGACATACAATGTTATAAACCTCCTTGAGTCTCTGATTTCTTGGTAGGGGCTCTAAATCTATGGCTAATACCCAAAAGCTTACATTCTTTCACCCATACTAGAAAGAGGTAACCTAGTATCCAAAACCTATGGAATCCACATAAGGTGGTGGTTAGGGGAAGAAAATATGAATAGAGGTGATTTTGAATGGCTATTTGAACCATTTATAGGTTTCTTAGGTTGTGATGTAGTACTACTCAATATAACACTTATTTCATACCTATATATTTTTCTTCTAGTGGAGTAAACCCCCATTGTTGAAAATGTTTGGGAGGTCCATTTAGTATTTGAGTGGAAGGATGTTGGGTCTTTTATGGTTTGAAATTTTTTTACCCCTTTTAAACATTATATAATTTTTTTTTCTCATAACTTTAAAACATCATTAAAGAAATCAATATTTGTGTTTTTCTATTTTTTATGCTTTCAATCGCATTTTGAAATTCTCCTCGTAGTACACACATAATATGAGGAACCATAAGTATCCATTTCAAACCTCCATGGTCTCATAACCTTAATTTCCTCCCACATTTTATACGAGTTATTCTAGGTCTTGCAGCTTCACCTTCTCGATGTTCACCAAAAATATCATCACTTGATCTAACATTATTAGGATCATTCATTCTAGGAGTGAAATTGTTAGATATCATGGTAACTTGACGTATACTTACATCTATCACCTTAAATAACCAAGACATGGCCCAAAAACATTGGCTTATTTTCCTCCTTGGCTTAATTTCTATGGTTAGACTCACTAAAATAATGGATGGAAGTGTTGTTTAGAATTGCACTAGTATAGGTGTAATAACTTGTGTTTTACTATATTTCCCTCCCATGGAAGGATCTCATTGAATAACATTCTCATATATATGTGAGGATTAATCTCGATAAATAAGGCCAAGAGAAGTTAAGGTAAAGGATTTAATTATTGAACCCATGCTAAATCATCTTACCATAGTTCAAATTCATCATCTTGGGAAACCAAACTCTAAATTTTTTTACTCTTCATCAATCTCTTGTTGAAGAAAACTAGAGATGGAAATAGTTGCATCACTCCTTTTTAATAGACATAGAGTGATGTAATTCCATTTTTTTAAATACGTGGAGTAATAAAGAATGAAAGTAAGGTATTTAGGGATATTGGAATGATTTCAGAACCCTATAAGGCTAGTTTTCCTTTCCAACCTTAAGGGTGAAAAATAAGCCTATAACATATTCCCCCTAACATATTAGGTAAAAAGAGAAAATGATGGCTGGAATGCATTATGATATCCTAGTTCAAGAAAATATTTATGGAAGTACCAAAGAACCAAGGAACTAGTTAGGAGCTATCCAAACAATGATGATTATAATACCCATGACTCAATCACCAAATTATAAATGAATATATACATATGATACTTAGGCTCATGAGTTGATGACTAGTTTTGGGATCATGTGCTCATATGCATATGTGTTTTAGGATAGTGTGTGTATTTTTATATGTTTTGGGCCAAATATCCTAGTTTTGTAAATATAAAATCATACACATATTAATAAAATACACCATTGTTTCAAATCAAATCATACCAAATAGTAGGGCGAGATAACACTCAATGAGTACGAAAGGGGGCTAAGGGATTAAAACTCAATGGCTAAGATATTATTAAAATAAGCCTAAGTTAAAAGGTGCACATATTTTAACTTAAGTCAATAAGGTGACTTTATGAAGTTCCATGTGTCAAAATAGGGACATGCACATAAAACTGAAGGCTTTTATTGTCATGGGACACATAATAGGATATTACTATGGGAAGGAAAATACCGGTTGAGCCTATGACATGATGGACCCCAAGTAAAATCCAAAGGGGATTTGTGGGTAAAAAGGACGAGAATCCTTGATTTGAGGTCAAAGGTGTATTTGGAGACCCATGAGTTTTTGGAGATCCTAGAAACCATAGGGCTCTATAATATCCCTAACTAGCTGAGTTGAACACCCTGTGATGGCAGTGGCATAAGCTGAGGGACTATGAACGTAGAGAAGGGGGTGCAGTACCTAGGTTGTGGGGTTGATTGGCGATATGATTATGTTGGTCCATATTTTTTTGGTTTGTACCTTGACATGGTTAGTTATGGTATTGGTATGTACTTCTCTTTAGGTAAGCCATCACTCGATGGAGTTGGAGCCGCAACTTGGGGTGAACCTCTATTGAGAGATTATGGCTAAGCAGAACATTTTATGTTTGTATCCAGCTAGTGTCTCTTATCAAGTAATTGTTTATTTTTAATGTTTATATGACTTCTAATGTAATTAATTTTTTGTTTTCATGCTACATGTGAATAGTAATTTAAGTGGTGTCATTATGTAGTTACCTAATTCATTCGACATGCATAATATATGTTACAAGAAATGAAGTAAAAGAAGAAAAAATATAAAAAAATGAAAAAATGGATATCAACATGCCCCAACTAGTGGTTGGGGTTATTACAAAGTGGTATGGATGCCCATGTTACAACACTTTGTCCATATGGGTTTAACTTTTCTTACAAACAAAATATTATATGTCGCATAGTAATTGTTTGATAGAATTCGTTGGGGATGGAGTTGAGGAAAAATCTTAATGTGGGATGAAACTCAGTAAGGACGAAATATATCAATTTCTAGTTTATCAATATAACCTCATAATCTATGAAGTGAGGGGTTGATTATAGATGTGGATCTGCTAATTTTTTCGAGACATAAATGTTAGAAAATAACCTTACTAATGGAAAAAGGAACTATAAAATTTTAAAAATTTCCATATTATGACATTATTAGTGAAGTGACAATGTCAAGTGGAAACACTAGGTTGTGGATTAGTTGGCATGTGGAGGAGGACATGTTGAAAATGGGGGGTGGGACTAAAAGCCATTATAGTTTAATAGGTTGTTGAAACCCCTTACACTTCCATATATGTCATTACTTTAAACCATTTATCTATTCATACATCAATCATTAGATCCTTCAAAAATATTTTTTTGTTAAATCATGCACACTTTAGGGATGTGATATATAATTTTTCCATCGGATCGAGTGGATGTTAGCTGCTAGATTCATAAAAAGGAAACTTGCTGAGATGTTTGGGATTTGATGTAGATCTATATCATCAAATTGAGTGGATTTAAACTATTAGATCAATTAAAAGTGTAGTTATCTATTATATCATTATTCTACTTGGGATCATATATGAGTTTAGGGCTATTGGATTTGAGCTTATAATAATTGTTTGATCTATTGGAAGTGATAATATCCTATTCATTGATGTACACATTTTAATCCGATATAGGATTTGAAGCATTGGAGGGTAGTGGGTCATGGGAATCATAACCATTAGGGGAAAAATTCCCTTTTAACCTTTACACATATTTTGATCTGGTATGAGATTTATGGCATTGAATCAAGTGGATTATGGACATTAAATCCATCCAGATGCAACTCAATATAAAACATCATACACTTTACAATATAATATCGACATGGGTCATTATATCCTTTAATATAAAATAATGACCATAAAATATCATGCATGATATAACTCGATATGAGGTGTGACTCACTGATCTAGTCTAATATCAACCTTTGGATCTGTGTTATGTAGGTCACATGTTTTGGGAGAAAGTGGGGAATGGACCTTGCTTGTAGCCTTGGCCAATAAAGGAATACCACATGGAATGGTGGAAAATGAAGTGGGGTGTTTCTATCTTGGTAGAGTTTAGTAAAGGTTGCACATGAACCATTAGGTCCAAGTGGGGACTATAAGGCCGGAAAGGTAATTCGATGTGTTCCATGTTTCTAAGGAAGGGCTTGCAAACTCATTCATATTCAAAGAGAAAAAAGGGATATATATACATGTATAGGAAGTACTTGATAATAAAAAGAGCATGGAAAAATACTATCTATGTAATCGTATAAAAATTATATAGTAGAGTTATATGTGTTTTGAATTTTCTTAGAATACTAAAATAACCAAGAAAACATTAAATTTTCAGAATTTTTCATTGAATTTTTGAGTTATCTTCTTGTAGGGAATATTTTAGGCCCTAAACGATGTTTTTAGGTAGTGAATACCCAATAAATTTGTGTGTATTATTGGTGCAAATAGTGTTAGCTTGTATAAAATACTTTATAGATATTTTTGTGATGACATATTACAACTACAAAATGGGGCTACTATGACAGAGTTATGATTGAAACCAAATAGGGGGAATAAGGTATAAGTTCGCTTTCCAGAGGTGTATCTCTATAACTAGAGAAAGAGAATGGAAAATTCTCAAGGGTACTATAGTCATCTCAAATAAATGAATATGAGCATGGGTAATTTAAAAAAAAAAAATGGAAGGGGCGGGTTAGAGAATGGAGACTTGGAAGATAGCTTGAAAAGTATAAAAACAGAGGTGCTCAAAAATAAGTCTGATAATAAAAGGTCAATGATGGAAAATAAGTACAATTCAAAAAAGGAAGAGTAGCACACTTCATAAGATAGAACATAAGATGCTAGAAGTTCAAGACATTCTAGAAGTGTTGGTAGGAATTACCATCACTCACCAAGGCATTCAACTAAAAGAACTTTTGTTTCGTCATAATTCGGGAGTAGTCCATGCATAAAAATATTTAAAAAAAATAGGAAACCTAAATACGATGTATTTCAAGGATATTTTAGAAATATTAAGCCACCTACATTTGAAAATGATCATAGAAAGGGAGAGAAAGTTGAAGCTTGGTTATTAGAAATAAGAAAGTACCTCCAATTGTATAATTTATGATCTAGCTTAGAGTAAAATTTTAAATTTACCTCTTTAAGGGAAAAAAAAATATGATGTCGAAACATCTTAAATAATTTAAACACCTAGATGAGAAGAATATCTCATGCAGGAAATTTAAGAGGTACCTTCAAAAGAAGTACGTGTCATGACATTACTATGAAAGGAAAATGCAAAATTTCTTTGAACTTAAGCTAGGGAGTATGCAAATGGAAGTATATGGTTGAAAATTCACTAAATTATTGATGTATTTTGCTTTTATAAAGTGTTGGTGCTAGAATTCACCACCCTAATAAATTTTCTCCAAGGATCCCCAGGGCCAAAGAATGAATTACAAAAAGTTTGTTGCATTAAAGAAATTTTAAAGGTTTAAATTTTTGAGGTGTTGAAGGAACAAGTCCACTGGGTGGGCGTTGATGGGTGAGCATTGGAATGACAGTATAGTATGGCCACACAACACCACAAGCGATGGAGCACCCACACTAGAGATATGCATGCCACTGAGATCCAATGGTGGAAATTCCATGCCATATAATGAGCCATGGAACTCCGCACTATGTAGGTGCTTGGGGTTTAACCTGACGAAGGGGTGCAAAGAGGGCCATGTAGCACCCTATCATTCCCCCCAAAATATTTCAAAAATTTCACTAGAGAGTTCCAAAACGACGTATAGGGGATATGTATGGCCCTCCAAGTATGTTTCCCATATGTCACACCATGTCATTTCATATCGCCTTGTCGCCCTACCAAATATCCCTGTCATGCCAACACCCCACCACATCATCCACCCACATGGAATGGTCCACGTAATGCTAACAACATCATGATTGCAGCATGACATCATCCAAATTTTATACCCAATCCAAATCTACCATAGGTTGTGGAATTTTTTTATAAGAAGGCCATAAAGCCCATTTATTTTATCATTTTGTATTGTTCAACCTTATAGATCAGTTAATGCATATCTCAACAAATATTTTCTTAAATAAAACCTTTTTGGCGCTGGTACATTTAAGTCAGTGCCTCCTCCAACCCAATAGGATAAAATCCCTATTAAAATCTACATCAAGAATCTCAAATGCAGTGGGAGGATTATGAAACAAAATGCACAAAACAATCTCGAAACCTCCCTTACGGTTCCTTACAAATATTGAAACCTTGCGATTGCGAATAATTTTAAAAATTCTATTAGAAATAGTTATAGGCTTGTGACCTTGTGGGTTGTGTAGAAATTATATTGTATATTTTCAACTTCTCACTAAGTTTTAACCAAAATCACAAGATATAAACCTACTCTACTATTCTTTCGACATTATTTCACAATTTAGAACAAAATTTTCATATATGCATGAAGAAATAACACACATGCAACAAGTATTTTTATATGGGGAAATAAACCTTCTAAAAACCCCAATTCCTCTTGCATTATTAAGATGAAATAGAGATGTAATACAATTTCTTTACTCAACTGAGATCACCCTGCAAGTACACACCCTATATCTCTGCTCAATGAAGTCCTCTAATCCACACTTTGTCAATTATTGCCTTGGATTGAGCTCCTATTTCCTTGTGTTTTTCCTTGAGGAATCATGCCCATATTGTTTAGGAAATTCCTATAATTTATTACGTAATTCCTCTAGGTTGATCATATGACTGCATGCAACAAATGTACACTTAGACTAGTCTACATGTAATGCATCCTCCCACATGTACCCACTTTCACCGGCTTGTAAGGGGTAAACATGAGTTGAGGGTGACTACAATAAGACTCAACCTCCTAGGTGACCTTAAGGAAATGGAGATTAAAAATTAACTCCTTACTGACTTCCCTCAAGTGACACAAGACCTCTGGGAGTAACCCAACCCCTCTAGGTTTTGAACCCACTCATTGTTTCATTGACCTAGACCCTCGGTCGCTCTCTTTCCAAGGCCTACATTCGACTACGGGTTCCTAGTAACATGCATAAGCCTGTCTCCATGTGACTGTGGACTTTTCTTCTAACCTCTATGGCAACGAATTTGATATCTGTGCCACATTTTTAGGGCCAGGACTCATATTTATACCCAGAACTCAGTGAAACTTCCAAAGTTGATAAATGAAATAGGAACAATGCTTGTAAAAAAAAAACAAAAACTGATAATTGACCTAACCATCCCAGACTACGACTAAAATTATGTGAAACACTTGGTGGATATGCACCATACAAGTCATGAATGCAATTCTAAACATGAGGGACTAAAAACTTATCTGAGGTCTAACAATAAGGGTAATTTCCTTCTAAGATTAGCTATCATAACACCAATTAGGTCTTCCATTCATTATTTATTCATTTATGAGTGAAAACATGAAAAGAGATGTGACTAAGAATTATCATAAAATCATGCTTATAACCAACATATACCTTGAATAATAGAAATAAGAGAACAATCATTGATGCGACATAATCACCAATATATTTCCTTATCCAAAGCAAGAGAAAATTATCTTTTACTAAACATAGGAAAATATCGACTGAGTTCAACGCTTTCACATTCCACCGGACCATATATTGGATGAAGCAATTCTTTCTTTCATCCAATCAGCCCCATGCCATATTTTAAGAAGGAATGTGGGATCTCATGGGATAAACCGATACAAGCAAAACCAAGGGAACCTAGAGGTAAAACTACCTCCACCCTCTCCATATGGTGATCTCACCTAAACTGGAGCCAAGATCAAAAAACCAAACTGAGATTGGATGCCTCATAATTCCTTCACCATCCTTGAGGAATTTTCATGTGTCCAACCTTAGGATTTACCATGTATCTCGCCATTAATTGTCAAGGGATTCCTCAGCCTTTGGGAATTTTCCTAAGACCACATCACCCCAAATTTTGAAACCATCTAGCAATCCAAAGCTCAAACTAGGAAAAATCGCATCACACCATGCATATCCGAAAATGGCAAGATTAGGATAAAATCCATTGTCGAAACCCAGCAAAATCCATGCCAACAAAAAAAAAGAACCAAATACCAGCATGCACATATGATGCATGTCAAAAAAATCTAGGAAATCATACATGCAACATGTTACCTACAAATATTCCCACCGAAGCTTCTTGATCCTTGCCTTCCTTCAGTTTCATTGTCCTCCTTTGATTTTCCTTTCCTTTCCTTTCCTTAATTTCTTTCTCCTCTTGTTTCTTTCCTCTCTCTGAGACTAATTCTAAAACTAAACTAACAAAAGGCTAACACTAACCAAAAGCCATGAACTGATCCTCATAATCCTTTTTATCATTGGTGACTCTATTTTCTTTAGTTTCCTCTATTTTCCCTTCAATTTCCTCCTCACATGAAACTTGTGACCTTTGACCTTCCTTTTCTCCTAATTTCCATTATTTTCATAAATAAATTGCCAAAAAAACCATTTTTCCTTTCCAAATCCTTTTCCATTGCCTTTGCCAATTTCCTTATCCATAATAATCGAAATGAACATCCACACTAGGATTCTTTTCCCAAAATTTAGCTTGGAATAAGTGTCCCTTTCTTGTGGTCTTATTTTACCTTTATTAACTTATATTACATAAAATTTGAACTGGGGGTTGTTGCAAAGCGCTCCCCCTTAGGGGAACACCTCCCTCACTGTTTTACGACACCTACATCCATCAAAACCATTGAAAATAAAAATCATACTATCTATGAATATTTATAACCCAACTCGTTGTAGTATTTACAATGAAAAACTTGTTGAAAACATGACAATCATACTATGTACTAGATATTTATAAAACAATGCAATACAGTATTTACAATAACAACCACATACACTTATGCACAATTTCTTCAACTAGAAAATAACCATATTGTTTATGGAGCTTTATAAATTGAACTTGATACAATATTTATAATAATATACATATATACACATATGCACATTTCCTGAACCAAAAAATTAAATGATACGATGCTTGCATTTGCACCAAGGGAGTCCAGCGGATCACACCTTCATCCTGAAAGTGATATTAGGACTCACCTCCTTCTCAGGAAGTCCAAAATCTAGTTTGAAATTCAAACCTGTATCTGATGTCCAACGCTACAATCCTTATGCTACCTTTCCTCTCAACACTTATTAGCTAATTGTTCCAGACACACTCCCAATGTGCATCTGATTCCATATTTCAATGTTACACAGTCCCTATCGAATCTGTTTTCCCCCTTCCACACAGTCACTCACCTTCCAAGTTCCCCATCATCCCCATTTTGGGTGATCCATCCATTGGAAAGGCTTCCTTGCATCCATAGGTCAAACAACAAAGTCATATAATTACATTAAAACCATCATACTAATCATATCATGCTAATGTAAATACAATGGACACGTTTGGGTACTAGTGTCCCAGAATGGCCCTACTCCTGAAGTGCTTTACCAACATACTGTTGCATGTTCAAATTCCTTTCATTGTTGCTGCTAATTCTTACAGCCAGTTTCAGCCACGCCAACTGGGAATTTTCATGCTTTCTTGTTACCAAGCATATAATTTCCATTAGACTAAAGGAATTGAAACTAATTCAAATTATACCTCATTGGTGGCATCTAAATAAGGTACACTTGTAATTATGTATACTTCATGTCACAAGTATTCAAACTAGCTCTTTGATAAAAACACCATGTATAAACATGTCACATCCGATTAGCTCAAAATGAAACCATCATAAACAAAATCATATATCACATATAGCCATCATAAAGTATAATAATACATCATATGAATTATTAAAACCTAAATAAAATATTAATAGTTATATTTCAAATGGTTCTTCCCATCTTCATTTTTTCTTTATCCTTTCTGTACACACACTGAATCGGTTTCCAAACTCAACAAGCACCTAGTGCCTCTTCTTTAAGCAACAATGGAATCCAGATACTAAACCACCTCCTCCCTCAATATAAGAAATGAGGGTATCTCGAGACTAAACCATCGCAACCATCAATATCAAAAACAAGGGCATCCACAAACTAAACCACCTCATCCCTCAATAGCAACAACAAGGGCCCATCCAGTCCCATATATGCTTGCTTCATCACATTGTACAACACATACACATACACAATGTACAATGAAACACATACACCTACACGTATTGTACAACAGAAAACATAAACCTACACACGGTGTACAACATGACACATACACCTACAACCGATGTATAACACAACACATACATCTACACTTGGTGTACAACACAACACATACATCTACACTTGGTGTAGAACACAACACATACAACTACACCCGGTTTACAACACCACACCTACACCTACATGCGGTGTACAAAATGAAACATACACATACACCAGGTGCACACCATAATATATATATGTACACACCATATCACACCAAGAATACACATGTCATGATACAATGAATATACTATACTATTAATACCATACCAAATATACATAGTACAAAATGTACAATGTTTACCCAATACCACATCTACAACAATACCACATGTACAACCAAATCACTTGCACAACTTGTACACAGAACCACATGTACACAACATCAGTTGTACGATGTGTACATAACACCTAATGTACATAGAACCACATGCATGAAACACCACATGTATTACATCAACATATCATCACATGCACACAACATCACACGTGAAATCATGCACATCGTACCATATGTACAAAACACCTCATGTACAACTTGTACATTTCACCATATGTACATAGCACCGCATATAAAACATGTACACTGGACAAAATGTACATATCACCACATTCAAAAAATTTAATAGCACCATATGTACATAGCACTCCATATACGACATGTCCTTAGCACCATCTATACCCAACACCGCATATGCAATCATTTAGACAACATTATATATGCAACATGAACACAATATCATATATCAAACATGCACAAAACATCATATGTACGCAATACTGCATATTCTACATGTACACAACACCGGTATTGCACATCCTAAGACCATACCATCCTTGCAAAGAAACCTTGCTTCTAGTGTGTTATACATGCTTGTCCCAGCATGTCATTGATCATACTTCTTTCATTCCTCTGATATATCCCTTAACATTACCTGTCCATAACATAAACATAGACATAGTATAATCACATAATATCAATTCACACCCACATGATGCTGACCTCATAGATCTATTAGGGATACTCTTCCCACTTGATTCCTCATAAACCAAAAACCTCTTCATGCCATTCACCTGCACAAACAATCATTCCTCCACAAGAATGATCCTTGAGGAACTTTTCAAACAACACCATACATACATATATATACACATATAAACATCAACATAAAACCAACATTATCTGTGATGATTGTGTCAAAAAAATGGCATACATACATACATATTTATATACATATAATCATTAACATAAAGCAACCATGATCCCAACATAATCATTAGATATCATAAGGTATAGGTTAAGAGAACTCTCTTTATTTGTGAAACTCATGCACAACATTAATAGCAATAGTTCCAAACATAGCCAAGGCATTTGACACCTAAAATCCATTTACCTTACCTTTCATGTTACCTTTCTCATGATTGTCCTTACATCGTCCATTTACCCCAATGGACTCCACCAATCCAAATGGTTGTCATACTCTTTCCTTCAGTTGCCCTTAAACATGCGCCGACATTCATCTGGGTCTTACATTACCTGTTGGAGCCCACACAACTCTCCTCAATCTCCTTCATCTTCCTCTTTCGCCATCCAATTCTCAAGACCCTCAAGCCATAAAAGGAATGAACCAAAAGAAACCAAAATGAAGCCCAGAAAAACAAATAAAATATGACACCAGAAACAAAGTGGTATGACTATACTTTAGAAATAAAAAAAGATGCAATCAAGCACAAAAAATCAAAAAGTTACAAAATCACAAGACTAGAAACAAACACCATGAATCAATCCCCATGGATTATTGATACTTACAAAGGAAATCTCAACCTGATCCTTCTCCAAGATTTCATGGCAGTCTCTTTTCCATGAAATTCCTTGTATAATATTTCCATAAAAACATAATTGTCATTGTATCAATAAATATAAAAATATGTCAGTTATCTTACCTTGTTGCACCAAACTCGTTTCCTTGTAACTGAGCACACATGTCAGCTACATGTTCCAAAGATCAAGACATCATATATATTAATTTGCAATCAAAATTTAACATGTATAACAACCATGTCACAATAAAAAATCAACTCACATTTATTGGTCATAATACATAATTCTACAGCTTCACCTACTTACACTCACACTCAAGTACATACCAGTTATTTTCAACACATATGTGTTAGTGCAACCATCTCAAAAAAATATTATTCCTTCATGCAATATTATAGATACAAACCCATATCATTCAATTAGTCAAACATTCAAGCACGAAGTAAATGACATAAGTAAACTCATACCTTAATGTATCTCAGGGGAGGCTATCTTATCTGCACAATCAATCTAGATTTGCACGATATACCCTCACAAAATATCAACCCAAACAAAATAAGTTCATGATATCATTAATAGTAGCTATATAGCATGTTCACATCATAAAATCACAAACAATTTTCATTCATGCATAAAAATTACATATGCACAGTCAGCTTAGATTAATACGACACAACATCATAAGTATATCATCGCATACCTGAATGTCACAACCATAACCATATACACAAACCAATACAAATTAGCACGATACATATAAAATCAATATATTAGGTATAATTACCATAACCATCATGCATATGACCACAATGCATATAACAATACATGTAGAAACTGACACAATTACATATGATCACACTGATTAAATAACATCTATCATACATGTAACCATAAAAACAATAAAATGACAAGTATGTAAGTAATCCTAATTCTTATAACAACCATTAACCACATACCTGCATGGCCACCATACAAAATTGTATGACGATCTTCTCTTACCCATAAGTATAGCGTTGTAACCTCCCCTTGATGATCTGCATGTCCTACTCTATCTCATCCATCAAATCAACATCATAACATCCAATATCATCATGATGACACTAAATACATACAATGACCTCATGATGCATGTCTGAGCTACTATACATGCATAATTATAAACATGAAAATGCATGCATAATGATGTATAATCATTGAAATTCATAAAACATCCATATACAATCGACATGCATTCATATAAAACATATCCCAATAACAACATCATCAGCTGCTACATGGAAACACAACTGAAACAATAACCACCACCATCCATACACATCGATCACATATAAAACCTTCATGCATGCATGAAAATAAAAATTCCTCCCATCCAGTCCAATTGTTGAACCATGCTCTGATAATACCCTGTGGTATCAGATACTACCTAAAGAGATCAAAACCTTCTCAGATACCACTCTATAATGCCTACTCCCACATTTAAGCACTTTCACTGGCTTTCCCATGGTAAACATGAGTTGAGGGTCACTATAATAAGGCTGAACCTCCTAGGTGACCTTAAGGAAATGAAGCCAACAACTTAAGACCTTATTGACTTCCCTCGGGTGCTAAAGGACCTTTGGTAGTAACCCAACCGCTCCAGGTGTCCAACCCCTAAGATAATTCAAATTTTCCATAGCCTAGATCTCGAGTTGCCCTATTTTCAAGGCATCCATGTGACTACGGAGCTTTATGATCAGTTCTATGCTAGAAACTTAGATTTATATGATATGCTTTCAGGTCCAGGACTCGGGTTTCTGCCCAGAAATCAACGAAATTTCCATAGTTGATAAATGACATAGGTACAATGCTTGTAAACCAAAAACTGAAACCAAGACTTGACTTGACCATCCCTATCCATGACTGACATTCTGTCAAGCACTTTCTAGATATACAAGCTACAGGTCATGAATGAAAGTATAAACATTAGGGACTGAAAACTTATCTGGGGATTATCAATAAGGGTCACTTCCTTATCACATTAGCTGTTATAACACAAATTATGTATTTCATTATTTATTTTTTAGTTATGAGTTAAAATATGAAAAGAGCCATGACTAAGATCTCATATAAAACCATGCTTATAAACATCATATAACCATATAAATTAAAAATAAGAGAACAAACATTAAAGCTACATAATCATCAATATATTTCCTTATTCGAAGCAAGAGAAACATAAATTTTATTAATCATAGGCAAATATTGATTGGGTTCAGGACTTCCACATTCCACTTGACCATACTTTTGTCGAACCAATTATTTCATTAATCCAATCACCCTCGTGCTATATTCCGAGCAAGAATGTGGGATATCATGTGATAAACCAATATAAACACAATCAAGGGCATCCAGAGGTTAAACCACCTCCACCATCTCCATAACATGATCCGACCTAAACTGCTACTGAGATAAAAAAAAGCTAACTGATATTGGATCCTAGGGGATTCAATACAAGAGAAATACTATGTCACATAGGTTCATATTGGGGGATATATAATGAGGAAAAAATGACATAATATGTTAGGGGATATATAGGGGGTAAAGGGTTTTTATATTAGCAGGTATGAAAAATGGAGCTCAAATTTAATGAAAAATATAAAGGGTTATAAAAAATTGTGATGAAAAAATGGATACCAACAATATATATCGAAAGTAGAAGATTTTTAAATTGGGAAGGTGTATTGGGTTTATATTGCTAGGGAGTTAAAAAATGTGATTTTTAGAGGCATTTTCCAATATGTACTCAAATTAAGGGTATTATTTAATATGTTATGATCAGATGTGATATGTTAGAGGTTCATTGAGTAAAGCCCCTATGGCTTGGATGCCCCATTATTACTTCACCATCCTTGAGGAAATTTACTCTCCCCACCCTCAGGCTTTATCATGTATCCCACCATTACCGGTCAAGGGATTCCTCGACCTTTGGGAGTTTTCCTGAAACCACATCACCCGAGATTCCAAAAGCACATGGAAATCCAAAGCTCAAACTGAGAAAAACCCGATCACACCATGACTATCCGCAAATGGAAAGGCTAGGATAAATTCCATTGTTGAAACCTGAAAAAATTCATTCCAATGAAAAAAAATGACCAAATACCAACCTATACATACCACTCATTTCAAAACCAGCTAAGAAATCATACATGTAACCTCTTAGCTCCAAGTATTCCAGCTGAAGTTTCTTAAGCCTTGTCTTCCTTTTCTTTCCTTGTCCTTCTTTGATTTTCCTTTTATTTCCATGTTTTTCCTTTCCTTTCCTTGCTTTCTTTCTCCTCTTGGTTTTATCCCCTCTTTGAGACTAATTCTAAAACTAAACTGACAAAAGGCTAACAATGACCAAAAGCCATGAACTAATCCTAAGAATCGGTTTTATCATTGATGCCTCTATTTTCTTCAATTTTCTCCATTTTACCTTCAATTTCATCCTCACATGAATCTTGTCACCTTTCAACTTCATTTTATCATAATTTCCATTATTTTCATAAATAAATTGCCAAAAATTCCATTTTTCCTTTCCAAATATTTTTTTGTTTCCTTTTCCAATTTACTTAGCCATAATAACCAAAATGAAGACCCACACTAGGATTTTTTTTCCAACATTCAGTTTGGAATAAGGTTCCCTTTCTCATGGTCTCATTTTACCTTTATTAATTTTTATTACATCAACCTTTAACCCACGGTTGTTACACTACAACTGATGTTAGATTGCCTTGGAATCTCCATCACAGTTGGGTAACTCGAATTGTCTGCATGCACTAGCTATTTTGGGATAATTGATTAGTTAACTTGATGATCACTGAGTTTGAATGAAGTCCCACTAAACATCTTGAATCAAGTTATTCCAGTACTTGGAACTAATTCATTGAAAATAGCCTTAGATAATTGGACTTGATTGCTACAAATTAGTAATCACACATGCTAAAATGAACTCTAAATCCTCCAACTCAAATTTACTAAGTAAATTAGGTAACACAAGACATGTCATACAAGTTAACATCATCAAAGTTGTCTGCTAATGTGGAAATTTAAATTTTCTGAATTTAATCAAGGAGAAATTAAATTCAGAATTTCTTGCTACATTTTTCAACACTCCCTCTCAACAAGAAAGGGATTATCAACCACCCCTATCCTACACCTGTGGAACTAGAACTTTCTTCTTGACAAGGTGTTGATGTGGAAATATGTCCGGGCAATAGTGAGGGATCTTCCCATTGTAAAGTCCCAACTAGAATCTAAACCATGTGTGATAGGGATCCCATCCGGGGTGTGGGTCCAGCCACCACTGAATACTCCTTTTCTCGTACATGGACAAGCCCTGCAAACCTGTGAACGCACGATTATCCATATGGTACAATACAAATGGTTGATGAGCCCTTAATGAAAATAAAACACTATGAATAGCAAGATGAATTAAACAAACATGCAGCCAGGGAAAAGCTGTTAGCAACACATTATCAAGGTTGTGTTTGTAAGGGAAAGTCGTTCAAACCACAGAAGAAACAATTCTTTATGGTTAGAGTGCCCTTCACTTCCTTAAGCGTTTTCCAGTGATGAGATAAATTTTAATAACAGAGTTTCTTAACATTTTCTAAATGAACAACTTAACATCATTAACAACATCTAGTAAGCTAAATGTAGAAATGATATAAGCGGGAAACACAGGTGATTTAATCAGAAATATAACAGATGCATAAGACAAAATATTCACAATATTAACACATTAAATCCCATCAGATCCAAGAGTGGAATCACAAAAAATGCTTGTACTCATTCATAAAAGGGTGCATTCAATGCTATACAATTGCTGATCCTTTGGAGTGCTCGAAAAAAGTTCCTTTACAGTTCCCGAAAGGGAGTATTTATAAGACAAAATTGACCCTTGGGTATCCCTGACTTTTTGCCTTCCCGACTATTGGTTTACTTTGTGACTTGAGGGAAATGCGACCTGCGACTTCGTCTGTAGCTACGACCTGCGACCCTTCAGTTGATGTGACCTGCAACCTGCTTTACTTGCTGCTATCTGTGAATTGATCATGTAAGTAGTTGGGTGATTGCGAGGCTCGGTACATCTATCTGCTGCTGCTCTCTGAGGTAGGTCTGCCAAGCCCGATAATCAGCAGCTACTGGGGAGACCTGAGGCATATCTTCTCTTAGTCTATGAAGACATTCGAGGGTGTTTGGATTCATATTTTCCCTCTTGACTGTGATTTGATTCCATAAGGAGGCTAGTTTAGTATATATCCAGACCGGTGTCACAATGAATTGAACCATGTTTTCTCTCGACACCGGCAGGTCTTGCGAGGCGGCTACTTGCCTTATGGGCTGTGAAAATGTTTGAATATCATTTGAGACTTATTCCCATGTTTTCTCTTCTCCAAGTGCACCCAGATAAGGGATGTGGTGTACCTCGGTCATTGAGTCAATGCCATTAATCAAATGTTCATATGCCGACATTACCTTCTCTAGATCCTTGATGAGCTTTTCCTTGGATTGTATCTTCATATGAAACTGAACTTTTTCATTGTGGATAGAAATAAAATCTCATCTAGGAAATGTGGTCAGGGCTTGTGGATACCTGTTAGACCACTCCAATATCTTGTCCAATGCAATAGAGGCTTCTTTCAGCTGTGTGTTCCTCCTTTTAGTTTCGGCCTGTGCCTTTAGTAGAGGTGCTACAGTTTGTTTTATGGTAAACATTTGTTCATAGACCTACGTCACGGAGGCCTCCAAAGTGACTATCTCTCCCTATATAATGATCAATTTTTCATTAGCAAGTGTGTCCCTGGCTTGAAATTGTATGACCTCCTCTTGCAGTGCCTTCTTTTATTACTCTGCTTAGGCCATCTTGAGTTCAGATGCTTGTAGTCTGTTCTGTAAGGATATGATCTGTCTGCTCATCCTGCTAATGTTCTCTTTGGTATCTGCTACAAAAGAGGTACTAGCTGAGGCAAACATGATCGGGTAGTCATGGTGTCCAAGACTATGTCCTTTCCTTGAGTGGCTGCGAGGGGCGCTGCAGGGTCCTGTGCTAAACATCTTCTTTTCTCCTGCCTGATCCTATTTGTGAATTGATCATAGGTGAGTCTAGTGAGATCAAGCACTCCCTCATCTAGATCCTCGGAGGTCCCCAGTTCTGAGAGGGTGAAACAGGCAGGAGTTTTTTGCGGTACGTCAATGGGTGGAAACTATGTTTGTGCCTTTATTTCTGAGCGTGGTGTCTTACTCCCTCCGACTTCTACTCTATCTTTCTCTTCCTTTAATCAGCACTCTTCTTCTGCTTTTTCCTGCTCTTCTTTCAAACGACGCTCTGCTTCCATCTTGTCCTGCTCTTCTTTCAGTCGGCGCTCTGCTTCTTCTTTTTCTTGCTCTTCTTTCAATCGACGCTCTGCTTCTACTTTTTCCTGCTCTGCTTTCAACCGGTGCTCTACTTATGATTTTTCTTCCTCCTCCTTCTTCCTCTATTCCTCTTCCCTTTTATTGTGGTTTTCCTCTGCTCGCTTCTTCTTTTTCTCTTCTTTCATCTGCTTCTTTCGTTTCTCCTCTTCTTCCCTTGCCCTTTCCTCGGCCTCTTATTTAGCTTTGGCCTCCTCTTCTCTTGCCCTACTTTCGGCCTCTTGTTTAGATTTGGCTTCAATTTCTCTTTCTTGGGTGGAAGGTTTGAGGCCTGTACCAGTATTTGGTTTCTTAGATCTCGAGGATGAGGCTCCTCCCATTGCATTAGCTCTTTCCTCCAGAGTCTGGTTGTCCTATTCCTCCTGATCGCTTGATTCTACTGGAGCTGTCTCTCTATCCTTGTTGTACCAGTTCTTTATTCTATGTTCAGCTGGGCAGTCGGTATGTTGATAGCTCCATTTGAATTTGGCCTGCTTGCAGTGTGCGGGAATGATTCTCTTGGGATCATATGTACGGTGTGCCAGGGGAGGTAGATGGAATCCATTTATCTATTCGGCTTCTTCTTCTACTTCTCTGAAGTCCTTTACCATGTAGGCGCCAAAGGTGAGTGGCAACGTCGGCCATGGTTTCTTTTTACTTTTAGTGAGGACTTTGGAGAAACCGCCTGACATCTTATAACAATTTTCTTGTAGGAAAATCTTTTCTGTAACGAAGCGAGGCAATTCATGGGGGGCCTTGAGTAACCCAAAAACTCGGAGGAAGGTGCTATCAGTGTCTGGAAACTAGTGGGCCACCTAAGTTATTGTATCCATGGCTCGCTTGGACATACACGAGGGGGTATTGTCTGAACAACTTCACGTAAAGGGCAGGGATGAAGCTACTTGCTATTGACTCCATGTCTTGCTTATATATGGAATCCAAAAACACCATTAGGTCTTTTTGAATTGGACCACCATTATCTGAGTTCCAGTTATGCGACCAACCCTCAAAATGGCACTTGACACACACTTCATCTAGGAGATAAGATGCCATGTAAAATTCTGAGGCATACCCTTCATCGGGTGCCAGAGCTGCAAACATTAGGGGAATTTTGAGGTCCAAAATGGGAATCCTAAGGAAATAATAAAATTAGCTAAACCAAAAAGGAATATTTATGAATTTGAAATTCACTTTTTTCACCACAATCCATGTAACCATAGTTAAATTCAATTCAAAATTTGTACCAAAATAAAATTAATAAAAAAATTGTATTGATGTGACTATAAATAAGAATGAGCTTTTCAAGAAAATGTCATTATCATTGAACAACTAATGCATTTGTACTTTGTACTTTAATAACTTAAAATAAAATATAAATATAAATTTATAAATTCTTAATTATTATATGTTATTAATTAAAATTTACATTATCTAAATTGTATAATAACATGTAATTAATATACTATATAAAAATAATATAATATAATATAATATAATAAATGTATAGGGATATGTATTTTTTCTTTCAAGAAATATGAAATGACAATAATATATTTTTATTCAAAGAGTGTCAAATGACATTTATTAAGAGTACTTTACTTTGACTTTAAAATTACTTAGAGCACTACCATGGTTAACCATGAGTTTTTATCCACCATTGAGAATGTGAAAAGTAAATACCTTTAACTCAATCAATGCCACCTCGACCATTAGGGATGATGTCATCCCCTAAAATGTGACTGGCTCTCATAAAGTGAATTTTGATTGTACATTTTCCTTAGGAGGTCCATTTTAGACGTCAAAATTCCCCTAATGTATGTTTGACTTGAGAGCCACTATTATTATGTTGGCCCAGTTGAAACGGGTACCGTACACGGTGATGGCTTACATTAGAGAGACCCAAGTGTGATTAAAGAAGGTGGCATCTGGGCAGCCATTACATCTTGCATAGCATTGCGGCTACAAGTTTGTAAACTTTCCTGAGACCTGCTATCGGATATTCTTGATCCTTCTTGAGCTAGAATTTTTCCGGGTCTTCCCTCCATCCTTTCAATGATTCGGATACGGGAACTGCATGAGTAGTGGCCCATTTATCATTGAAGGTCTGCTCTCAGGCATGAAGCACATAGTAGTACTCTGCATATTGTCCCTTTAGGTTGGTGAAAGTCTTCCCGGCATGGTCCCGAATGACCTAGATCTTAGGGTCAACTCTCCATAGGATCCATTCAATTAGCTCAGCGCATGGGAACACCAGGGGGTGGGCCCCTGCGTAGTGCAATTTGGATCATTTAACTTGAATATATATATTCCTATTAGGGAGGTTATCCAGAAATTCAGCCTGAGTAAATTCTTTATAGATCTTGTACCAGCTCATACTGTCACCCTTACCGAAGATGTAGGATCTGTCTCCATAGATGGGGTGAAGAATGAAAGGTATTTCTTCCTCCGAGATTTATATCTTGGGGTTTGTTCCTCTTGCAAAATGCTAGTGGCCCCATGTCACTTGATGCTGAAGAAATGGAAACACTCTAGCTCAGCTTCAATATCGCTTGGCATGTTCATAAAACAATCCCACGATAAGATAGATGCCATTAATTTTAAATAAGTGGGCTGTTTCTACATCTTTTTAGTCATTTCCAAGGAGGTGGGTTAAGATGCAACCTGGCGACCTTGTGACTGCGTCGCGGGGTCACTAGGTCGCATTGGTTTAAAACTTTGTGTTGAGTCTCAAATCTGCATCTTTTCCATACACTTTTCTATACCTTTTTCACTCACCTGAACCTCCCAAGTTGTCAATATCATGTGCAAAAGAGCATCTAACATGGTTTTTAATTATATTTTTTTGTTTTCTATTTGATTTAGATTTTGTTCATTCAGCTGCGGAATCTTGCCACTTTCCGCAGCTGCTGCAACTTTCCGCAGCTATTTTGTGAAACTCTATGCTACATGTGTCTACAAGGAAAACGAGCCACATGGGCAGGTCAGGAATGACGTGGACATGGTTCGTGTCCTATTGGTTCGAGCAAACTCATCTAAAGAAGCCGCGGTCAAAGGCGTCCACATGGAAGTCAACCATAGAGTCTCATGTCGGCCGAACTCTGTTTCGTGTCACATGAAGATTCATACGGCCGTTTCTAAGTTGCGGAGGATAAATCGACATCTGTACATGGCTCCTTAGTCGAATTCAAGCATCCAATCCTCGTAGATTTACTTTCCAACACGGCCATGATCCTAGATCCGTGGACGTAATGGTCTACGTGTTCTCCACCAGCATGAACTTTAGGAGACAGTTATATTTCTTTTGTTATATATAATGCGTTTGCATACGCATATAGAGTTAGTCGATGTTAGTGTCTGTTATCTTTTATTAGTCTGCTCTGTAATGTGATTACGCTGCACTTGTGCCTTAACATCACCTTTCTGTAATGACTACTTTTTAATATAAGAAGACTCTGTTTTCAACTGAAATTCGTATTTGAAGATCATTGCCAAGGTTGGTGTAGAGGGCCCCTGCTTAGCTAAGGTTTTGTGCATTAGTGTATAGTTCTCATTTCGTTTCTTTAAAGCTCATTGTGCCATAATCCATTCATATGTTTATACATTGCATTTGCTTCATTTCTGTTTATGAACTTCCATAATTTCCATTTCACTTCTGTCTTTCATGTTTTATGTTCTTAATCAATGATCAGTGTTCTTGTTTCAGGTTATAGATAGGCAGCCCGAGCATTTTCATAGATTTTTGACTAATGACATGGAACTAAAATTGTTCTGCTGCTAATTTGCTTTTCATAGTTTTTGTTTTAATTTCAGTATTGCTTTGTTTAATTCAGTTTTGTTCATTTGCTTCAGTAGTTAAATTTAGATATATTAAGCTACTCATAACATCTTCAGTTGCCTCCGAAAGCCACAGCTGGACTGATGGTGAGGGATTGTATTATGAAATGTGTAGTTTAGTATTAGTTTCTTTTCTGCAAATTTAGATATATTAAGCCGCTCATAACATCTTCAGTTGCCTCCGAAAGCCACAGCTGGACTGATGGTGAGGGATTGTATTATGAAATGTGTAGTTTAGTATTAGTTTCCTTCTGTAAAATTAGATATATTAAATTGTGCATGACATCTGCCCGAAAGCCACAGCAAGCGAGACCGATGGTGAGGATTGAATCATGAATGTATGGTTTGATAGTTATTTTTTCTGCAAATTAAATATCAGTTACTCAAGTTGTTTATGATTACTTCCGAAAATCATAACTGGACTAATGATGAAGGGTCAGAAGATAAATTGATGTAATCTGATTTAGATTTATTTTGTTGCAATTTTGAATTTCCTTAAGCATAGTTTCTTTTGTGTTTAGTTGGCAGCAAGAATAGTTTGGTTTTCTTGCTCACTAGTTTACTGTTTTGATTTATTAGATTAGCAGCACCTTTTCATTTCAGCAGTACATTTTCATTTTCTTTCAAGTCTTGTCATTGTAAATTTCAAATTTCTTTTGCTAGTTTCAAGTTGGTAAATCATTATAGGGGAGATCATTTCCTGAAACAACATAACCAAACTTGTTTTCATCTTAGAATTTCCATTTCACCTTAGAAAACCAAAAACGACAAAAAGTTAAGAAATAGGTTATCTGCACATATAGTGCGCCGCTTTCCCCATCGCCTACGATTCCTGATTGATAAATTAATGTAGCAATTTATGACACACTAAATTGACCAAACATTTTGGCGTCGTTGCCGGGGAAGTGTAACTAGGTAGCCAATTTCTTAAAAAAAAACAAAATAATAAAAGAAGGGAAAACTTGATAACTTCTTGAAGTATGCTCTCCTCTTGCACCTAGTGTGATCTCGAGGATCAGAAAAGAGAGTTATTGGTTTAGTAATTTCTTAAGTATGCTCTCTTCTTGCACCTAGTGTGACCTGGAAGATCAGAAAGAGAATTATTAGCCCAACTTTTTAAAAATAAAAAAAATGACATGCATAGAGCAAGAGATTCTAGGGGAAGGTTTATAGCTAAAGCCAAGAGTTCGATTTTCATAACTCCATCTTCTTCAAGGCATAGACCAGATTCATCACCATCTACCCCTAGCCTTAAGATTTTTGGAAGTCAAGGAACAGCTGAATTAGAGGATTCCTCCTATACCATCTACTAAAACCCATTTAGAAAACAAAGAGACTCTCTCTCATCCTCCCTTGGTAGAAGAACTAGAGGACTTTAAGGACTCTAAAGAAACTATCATGGCAGAGGAAGTAATAGATGGAGGTAGAGGTAGAGGTAGAAGAGGAGGAAACAATGGAGACAACAATGGTGAAGGAAATAATGGTAGAAATAGGGAAGCAGACAATTTGTTTGGATTCCCTATAGTTGATGAGGAAACTCATGCAACAATGAAAAATATCTCACCATCTTTTCTCCCTAACTTTTATGGATTGCGAAGTGAGGATCCTGAAACATTTCTGTTTGAGTTTGAAGTTGTGTGCCGAACTTATGACTATATGGAAGATTCTCAAAAACTCAAACTGTTTCCTTCAACATTGAAGGGATCTGCTTTGAAATGGTTCATGGGATTAGCCACTCAATCTATTAGGACTTTGAATGATATGAAACAAACATTTTTGGATAGATACTTGGACTATTGTATGCCCACCAATCACAAGGATGAGGTATTCAAAATGATGCAAAAAGAAGATGAAAATTTGGAAGACTTACTTGAAAGATTTCAATATAACTTGAAAAGAGCAAAGATGAGCAACTTAGATGATGAAACCTTGAAAGCCCTCGCAAGGAGACCTTGGCGGGGACAACAATCTCAAGGGTTTAATAACCCTATGAATCTTCAAACCCCACCAAATTGGACTCCTTGGCAACAACCTTGGCCCCAACATCAAAACTCATATCAGCCATGGGTACAAGGGATGCAAAATCCTTATGGGAGATTTTCTCAATTTTATCAATATCCTCCATCTTTTCAAAACCAACAAGCTCCACAATTTCCAAGCCAAAATCCACAACAACTTTCATTGCCATTTTCACAACATCAACCTTCTCAACAAAATACAAATCCTCAACTCATGCTCCCATACCAACAGAAGACAAATCAACTTCCAGCTCAGCCATTGCCAAATCCTAACAATAAGAATCCTCAAACTACTTATATGGTAGAAGGACAACAATTTCCTACCTATATGATTGTTCCTCTCAACGATGTACAACTCGGATCTGGTAGAGTTTTAGAAAAACCTTCTATAGACATTCAAGAGCAAGATACCTCTGAGGAGGACTCTCTTCAAGTCAATAAGGGTTCTGAGGAAGAATCTCTTCAAAATTCAAAAATTCAAAAAGAAAAAGAAAAGCTAGCATCCACAACTCCTATAGTTGAGCAACCTGTATCTTCATCTACACCTCCTTTTCCGAAAAGACTACAAATTGATAAGGGGGTGGAAAAACAAATCTTGTTGCCTAACTATGACTTTCTAGATGAATTGAAGAATGTTTGTATCAAGATTCCATTGCTACAAGCCATTCGAGAAATTCCTATTCTAACAAAAACCATAAAGGAGTTGAGTTTCAAAAGACCAGGAAGGAAGCTAAAGGACACAAGAAGAATCCACCTGGTAGGAAAGATTGCAGACATTATGATGGGAAAAATTACCATGCAGAAGTATGTAGATCCAGGAAGTCCAATTGTCAAGACACATATAAATGGGATAGAAATTCTAAACACATTGATTGACTTAGGGGCTGCTATCAACATTATGAGTAGACAGACTATGGAACAGTTAAAACTTCCTAACCTTCTTTTTACACCTACTTTATTGCAACTTGCAGATCGATCGGTTATTAAACCGGATGGTGTATTAGAAGATATTTCAGTCTCCTTAGATTCTTGGGAATATCCAGTAGACTTTATGATTTTGACTCCCAAAAGTAATCTAGGAGGACATCCAATTATCTTAGGAAGACCTTGGCTGGCCACAGCTGATGCTTTTATTAGTTGTAGATCTGGAGACATGTGCATTTCTAATGGTAATTCGACAAAGAAATTCAATTTGTATCCTCCAGCAAGAGCAATCACAGAAATAGGAGACAATGAATGGGTCGATGATGAGAACACTATACAACCTGCCTTTACCATTTCTGAAATTAGTGAGGATAGTCAAATTCTGAACACATTAGAAAATTTTGAGATAACTTCAGAATATGACCCCACACAATTTCAGTTGGAATCTGACATAGAATATTTATCATGAAGACAAATGTCTCTTTACTCTATGGAAGAATTTGGTAATTCTGTTTTTGAGATTTTTCCAGAAAAGACATTAAATATCAACAAACATCTGGAGAAGTCACAACAAGAAGAACTAACCAGAATCTTGGAAAAACATTCTACTGCATTTGCATGGGAGTATACTGACATGAAGGGTATTGATCCTAAGACTTGCATCCATCATATCTATATTGAGGAAAATAGTAGACCAATCAGACAACCTCAAAGAAGGATGAATCCAAATCTTAGGGAGATAGTGAAAGAAGAGCTCCAAAAACTTCTCAATGTAAACTTCATTTATCCAATTTCAGATAGCCGATGGGTTTCTCCTTGGGTTATAGTACCTAAAAAGAATGGTAAATGGAGAGTATGCATTGATTACAGGGAGTTGAACAAAGCAACTTTGAAGGATCACTTTCCTTTGCCTTTTATTGATCGGGTATTAGATACATTAGCAGGTAAAAAGTACTTTTCATTTTTGGATGGTTTTAGTGGCTATAATCAAATTCAGGTAGCACCTGAAGATCAAGATAAGACCACATTTACTTGTCCATGGGGAACTTTTGCCTACCGGGTGCTTCCTTTTGGGTTATGTAATGCACCAGCAACATTCCAAAGAGCAGTACTAGGAATTTTTTCTGATCTAATCCATGATTGTGTAGAGGTTTATATGGATGATTTTACGGTTTATGGTAATTCATTTGAAGAGGCATTAGAAAATTTGGAAAAAGTTCTTATAAGATGTAAAGAAACAAACCTTTCATTAAGCCATGAAAAATGCTTTATGATGTTTACTGAAGGGATTGTTTTAGGACATCATATTTCGGGAGATGGAATTAAAGTTGATAGATCAAAAGTTGAAGTCATCTCCAAGTTGCCTATTCCAAATTGTCAAAGAGATGTTAGAAGTTTTCTAGGTTTTACTGGTTACTATAGAAGATTTATAGAGAACTTCACTAAAATAACATCTCCACTCTTCAAGTTGCTTACAAAACACTGTGAATTTAAATGGGATCCTGATTGTCAATCCGCTTTTGAAACTTTGAAAACAAGAATATCTGAAGCACCTATCTTGAGAGGACCAAATTGGAAACTTCCTTTCCATATTTCTACAGATGCTTCAGATACAGCTCTTGGAGCTGTGTTTGGTCAAAAAGATTTAATTCCTTATGCCATTTATTACACCAGTAAAAATTTGACTCCCACAGAGTTGAATTATACTGTGACTGAAAAAGAGTTCTTAGCTGTTGTTCATGCAATTAATAAGTTTAGACATTACATAACGGGCTATGAAACTTTTATTCATACTGACCATTCTGCAATTAGATATTTAATGAACAAACCTGTTACTAATGGCAAAGTGACAAGATGGCTTTTACTTTTGCAAGAATTCAATGTTACTGTGTTGGATAGACCAGGAAAATAGAATACAGTAGCTGATTTCTTGTCTAGGATTCAGAATACTAAAGAAGATTCTCCTGTAGAAGATAAATTTCCTGATGAATACTTGTTTGCAGTAACTATTAAGACCCCTTGGTATGCAGATATTGCTAACTATTTGGTTACAGGGAAACTACCTTCACATTTATTTCCAAGAGAAAAACGAAGAATTATTCAGGAGAGTTCAAAATATTCATGGATTTCTAACGAATTGTTTAAAACAGGGCCAGATCTTGTGATCAGAAGATGTGTCAGGGAAGATGAAATGCCTGATATTCTTAAGGCATGTCATGATGAACCATGCGACGGACACTTTGCGGACAAAAGGACGGCCTATAAAATCCTTTCTTTGGGATATTATTGGCCTTCCCTCTTCAAAGATGCAAAACAATATGTCAAAAGGTGTGATAGCTGCCAAAGAGTAGGGAAGCCTACCCTTTCAAATGAAATGCCACTGCAAACACAGGTACTCATTGAACCCTTTGAAAAATGGGCTTTAGATTTCATTGGACCGATTAATCCACCATCGAAACAAAATAAGTATATATTGGTTTGTACTGATTATGTTACTAAATGGGTAGAAGCTAAAGCATTAGTATCTGCTACTGAAAATTCAGTTGTTCATTTTCTTTATGAGGATATTTTTACTCGCTTTGGTGTTCCAAGAAAAATTGTGACAGATCAGGGGAGCCAATTCACATCCAATTTGGTGGAGAAGTTGATGGAAGAATACAAAATCAAGCACAGAAGATCTACTCCTTACCATCCACAAGCAAATGGTCAAGTGGAGTCCACAAACAAAGTTCTTGAAAGTGTCATCACCAAAACTGTTCATCTACATAGAAGAGATTGGGCAGAAAGGCTTCCAGAAGCCTTGTGGGCCTACAGAACTACATGGAGGAATACAACAGGACTTTCTCCCTATGAACTTGTTTATGGGAAAGAAGTCTTGCTCCCCATTGAGTTCCAAGTCAAGACCTTCAAGATAGCAGTTCAGTTGGGAATGGACTTGTCAGAAGCTCAAAAGCATAGAATGGAGCAGTTGAATGAGCTAGATGAGATCAGACAAGAAGCAATTCTAAGAACTGATCTAGTTCAATATCAAAGAACTAAGTGGCATGACAAATATATCAAAGAGAAGAAGTTTCAAGAAGGAGATTGGGCGTTGTTATTTGACTCCAAGTTTAAAGACTTTCAAGGGAAATTTCAGACTCATTGGCTTGGGCCATATGAGATTGACAAGGTCTTTAACAATGGAGCTGTAAGAATCAAGACCATTGATGAGTTTCAAACTCCTCTTTTAGTGAATGGCCATAGATTGAAAGTTTATCATAAGCCACTCTCTAAAGAGGATTTTGTCAAGTTGTTTCAAGAAAGTTATGCAATCAGGCTGGTACAGAAGAATCCTTCTTCTCTACCAAGCTAGTTTTTGTTTTTCAAGTTAAAAAAAAAAGAAAAAAAAAAAGAGAAAAAAAAAAAGAAAAAAAAAGAGAAAAAAAAAAGAAAAAAAAGAAGAGAAAAAAAATGGTATAAGCCTGAAAACCAATCATCGATTGGCAGTCTTATACAGAAAATATGGGGTGAAAATCAGGGACACCTGACACTCTATATTTTCCAAAAAATTCTGTCTTTTATTTCATTTTATCTCACCACCCACTCCATTTCATTTCACTTCATTTCATTTCATTTCACTTCATTCCACTTCATCTCATCCATTCCATCAATAAAAATATTTTTATGACCATTTCCATCTGGTCATTTGTCATTTGTTCATTTCTATTTCAGCCCAGTAATAGCTGTGTCAGTTTCCGCAGCTGACAGCTGTTTCCGCAGCTGACTCCAGTTTCCGCAGCCAGAAGCAGATTCCGCAGCTGCTACTACTCTGTTTTCAAAAAGAATGTCCAGTTAGTTGTTGTTTTCATAAAATCATGAAATAAAATGCAGGAGAGGATCAATGGGACATTCAAGACACTAATGAAGATCAATCAGTTGAAGACCAAGGGCAAAAGCAAGGATTCCAAAGGTATGAATAAATTTTATTTCAAATAGTATAAAAGACACATTTTTATGTAATTCTAAACTATGAGCTCTACCCATAACGCGCAATGATTATATTGACAGTCCGTAACCTTCCACGATCTCTATGTTATTCTCTTGCATTTATTCACAAACGGCTTCATTATTGAAATTCCGACTCTTACTCATGTTCAAATAGCCCACCGAAGATAATGATACGTATTTGAGTTGACAAAGGACTCTTACAAGCCGCATAACTCCATAATCATTGATTGAAACGTGTTCATATTTATGACACAGCCACCAAAAATTCAAAATGCGGCCGAATGCATTATGCTTTGTTAACCTCTTTGTCGTGTCTCTGTAGTGTTTACAAAACCTCACTCTACTCATTCTCATTCCCTGTTTCACTCCATTCCGTTCCTTTTGTTCACTCTCATTCCCGTATATTCACCCACAGTCTTATTCCATTCTGTGTATGGTGCTCATTTCCGTTTTGTGATAACATCCCCACAGCATTGTGCTCAACTCCGTGTATTCCATCGTTCCACTTCCGCTTAAAACCCTCACAGAGGCAAGCTGTGAAGCACAGAGAAGTAAAATGGGAAAATTATTAAGGGCAGAGCCGGAAGGACCGAAGTTCATAGAGGGATTTCCACAAGCAAAAGAGATGTTGAGAAAAGCTAAATGGCTGCGTTTTATCCAGAAATTCCGGGGTTACCACAGAGAAATTACCAAAGCGTTTGCAAGATCATTTGATGGCTGGGAAGCAGAAGTGGGAGACCTCAAGTTTTTGGTTAATGAAGCATCAATAGCAGCAGCCACAGAGCTTCTTCAGGAAGGAGAACGGTGGTTCAAAAACAAAAGTATCAGTGATGAGGCATGGAGAACAATCCTCCGAAATCAAGGTATGGATATCTTTGTTTTCAAAAGAGGAATTCCAGTGCATGCAATAAAAGATGAATGGGCTACTTTATTACTCATTGTTCAGAAATTTATCACATGTGAAGGTCGCTTTGGCTCTATGTACATGTATCATACTAGGATATTGATGAATTTTCTTGAAAACCAAACTCTCAATCTTCCTTATTTCCTATTCAATAGCTTGAAGAAAATGGCTGTGACTGTGCAAAAACACCTAGGAGATGTAGAGCCTCATTTATATCATCATGGGCTTATAAAAACTTTGATTGAAAAGGAGCTAAAAGAAAGAAAAGATACATGGGAACAATTCTTAGTAAGAAACTTCTTTGAAGAACCTCAGGAAATTCCTGAAGGTAATCCAATTAGAAGGAGTAGAAGAAAGAAAATGGATGTTGAAACCCAAGTTGCTCCTACACAGGAAGTTCCCGCAGCTAGCACAGCAAAAAGAAGTAGAAGGAAAAGAGCAGTAGATGAAATCCAAGATACTTCTACTATTACTATGAAGAAAAATGATAGAGAAGAGAGATTGGTAAAAAGGAAGAAGAAGGAAATCAAAATTAAGAAGCCAATAATATCAAAAGGGAAAGAAATTGTTGAGGCTGTCCATAAAACTTCTTCTTCTGAAGAAGAAGATCACAAAATTCTATCTGAGAGATTAATTTTTCTTCAAAAACAGTCATCTCTATCTAAAAAGGCAAAAACAGGAAAACAAGAACAAAAGGGTAATGTACCACAGCAAGTGAGGAGAAGCAGCAGGCTTAAGGGAAAACTGAGAAAAACACAAATTAAAGGTCCTCATTTCATTGATTTGGGTGAAGAGACATCTGAACAGTCTCCAACTGACCATAGTCCATTTCAGTCAGTTAGTGAACTTGACTCCTTTCACTCCCAATCAGACAATGAGCGTACTCCATCTTATTCTCAGCAAAATATTGATGAAAGTTCTCCTCAGCCAAATTTTGAACATAATTCTCCCTTGCAGCATTTTGAGGGCAGTCCAATGAAAAAGACACCGGAAGTAGACCCCAAACAGCAGGAGGTCTATGACTATATAGAATCCCTGGAGAAGGCAGCCACAGGTCCAAGTACCTCTTCTACTCAGCCTCATACATTGCAGGATGACTTGGTTCAGTCATTAAAGCAGGAGATTTTTGAGCTTGAGCTTTTGAATCGGCATATCAAAAATGAAAATGAAACACTCAAAGAGCAAGGCAAACTGGACAAGATTATCCATGACAATACTATGTTACATTTGGGTATTTGGCGAAAGAAAAATAAGAAGCTAAAAAGGAAATGCCAAAAATTGAGCAGAGCACTTGTGAATATCAAATTCAGGTGCCTCATGAAGAAACCCAGAATGATGGCAGTACCAAAGAAGAAGAGAAGGGGGTTAGATGTGTTGGCTGAAGTATCAAGGCACATGAATTGAACACAGAGTGTCAAAATTTTGGTTGCATGAGGACATGCAACACCTTCACAGTGGGGGTATGTTGAGTCCCGAATTTGTCTCTCTTCCATACACTTTTCCATATCTCTTTCACTCACCTAAACCTCCAAAATTGTCAAATATCATGTGCAAAAGGGTATCTAACATGGTTTTTAATTATGTTTGTGTGTTTCTATTTGATTTAGATTTTGTTCATACAGCTGCGGAAACTTGTCACTTTCCGCAGCCGCTGCAACTTTCCGCAGCTATTTTGTGGAAATCAATGTTACAGGTGTCAACGAAGGAAACGAGCCACATGGGCAAGCTAGGAATGACAAGGACATGGTTCGTGTCCTATTGGTTCAAGTAAATTCGTCAAGGAAAGCCGCGGTCAAAGCCATCCACGTGGAAGTCAACTGTGGAGTTCTATGTCGGCTGGACTCTGTTTCGTGACATAGAAACATCCATACGGCCGTTTCCAAGCTTACTGAGGTTAATTGACATCTGTGCAAAGTTCTGGAGTTGAATTTAAGCGCCCACCTTCCATAGATCCGTTTTCCAACATGGCCATACTCCTAAATCCGTGGCCTTAGTGGTCTACGTGCTGGCTGCTATCATAAACTTCAGGAGACAGTTACATTTTATTGCTTTATAATGAGCGTTTGCATACGCACGTAGAGTTAGTGAATGTGAGTTGATAGTTGTTAGTTGATATATCTGTTAAGTGGATGTGCGTACTCTGTTATGTGGTGATTACGCTGCCTTGAGCCGTAATACCACCAGCCTGTAATGACTTTCTTTTTAATGTGAAAAACTCTGTTTCCTAACTTAATTCATGTTTGAAGATCATACCAGAGCTGCGTAGAGGGCCCCTGCTCAGCCGAGGTTCTGTGTATTAATGTATATATTTTTCATTTCATTTCTTTAAGCAGTCATTGTATCATAACTCATTACATGTTCATATTTCATAGTTGTTTTATTTCTGTTCATACATTTCCGTAATTTCCATTGCATTCCTGTCTTTTATGTTTTTATGATTGTTAAATCACTGATCAGTTTTCTTGTGCAGGTTTTAGGTAGACAGCCCGGGGCATTTTCATAGTATTTTTGCTAATGATATGAAACTGACATTATTCTGCTGCTAGTTTTCTTTCCACAGTCTTTGTTTAACTTCAGTCTTGTCTTGTGCACTTCAGTTTTGCTTATCTGGTTCAGTAGTTAAAATTAGACATATTAAGCTACTCATAGTGTCTTCAGCTACCTCCGAAAGCCACAGCTGGACTGATGGTGAGGGGCTGCATGATGAGATGTGTAGTTTAGTATTAGTTTCCTTTATGCAAAATTAGATATATTAAGCTGCTCATAGCGTCTTCAGTTTCCTCCGAAAGCCACAGCTGGACTGATGGTGAGGGGCTGCATGATGAAGTGTGTAGTTTAGTATTAGTTTCTTTTCCGCAAACTCAGATATATTGAATCATGTATGACATCTTCAATTGCCTCCGAAAGCCACAGCTGGACTGATGGCGAGGGATTGAATCATGTGTGTATGGTTTAGTATTAGTTTACTTTATGCAAATTAAATATCAGTTACACAAGTTGTTTATGATTACTTCCGCAAGTCATAGCTGGTCTAATGATGAAGGGTCAGAAAATGAATTGATGTAATCTGATTTAGATTTCTTTCATTGCAATTTTAAATTTCCATAAGCGTAGTTTCTTTTGTGTTCAGTTGGCAGCAAGAATAGTTTAGTTTTCATATTCACTAGTTTCTTGTTTTGATTCATTAGATTAACAACACTTTCCACTTCAGCAGTTTACTTTCTTTTGTCATTTGTAATTTCAATTTGCTTTTAAAGTTTCGAGATTGGTAAATCATTATAGGGGATATCACTTCCTTGAACAATTATAACCAAACTTGTTTTTCACTTTAGAATTTCCATTTCACCATAGAAAGACCATAAACGACAAAAAGTTAAGAAAGAGGTTATCTTGCACATATAGTGCGCCGCACTTCATCAGCTTACGATTCCCGGATTGACAATTAAATGCAGCAATTTAGGACTCACTAAATTGACCAAACACCCCTCCTCCAACCATCCCACCAACTTTTCTAAAGAAGTTCTCACATACATCTGACCCAGTCAAGTGCAAAACACATGGCAAGTTAGAGTATTGATCTCGAAACAATCTCATCAACAAAACTGCAAAATGACAAGAAATTCTCACATCTTGATATGCCTCTCTGTTGATGAAATTTATGTTGACATTAGTATGAGATTGTTTTTGTACCCAACATAACCATAATGCGAAGAAATGATGAACTCGTGAAGCATTTCGCACTCTTTCCCAGAGGCTCAAACTATGAGACATAAAGATGTCAATGTAGTCAGCAACAATCATTAGGTAAGTCTCTGTAGCTAGTGTCCTCTCTAACTTTCCAGTTGGTGTACTTCTCAACTCTTTCAAACACCTCTGAACATGCCTTGAAGCAATGCGTTGTGCGGAACCCCAATTTTGTCGATCCATCCTCTCTATATCTTCACACTTAAGCTTGTGATCATCCACTTTAAAAGTGTGATAAACCATTCTGACATGGCCAAAACTTATGTACTCATTTCCTAAAACCAATTCTCGTCGACCGCTAAACAAAGGATTCACTAGCTTTTTTCCGTTGTGGATGTAATCTTGGTCATGCAATCCTGTTACATTGCAACCATTGTACAACCCAGTTAGCCTCCACCCTTCCCAAGGAATTTGATATCGAGGACCTGATGTTGAAGAATAATCCTTCAACATAAGTTGTCTTCTTCTGCTATCCCCATCTGAGGAATGACCAACAATAGGTCCCAAATTTTTTTCTATGTGTTTCTTCCACATAAATTCTACCTTTTTCCATTGTTGATAAACAAAATTTTCATTGAATTTATTGCATGTTGGATGAACAACCACAACCAAACGAGGAAGTTTTTCATGTAAAGGGTTTGCAATAATAACACGTGCATAATGTCCAATAACATTGTTTTTAAAAGAATTTGTTATAATCTCATAGCCTACATCTCCCTCACCAACTGTCACCAAGAAATGTGATTGGCATTGATGTTCTTCTTTCAAACCACAAAACCCCACCAGTGTATCGCTTTTTGCTACCCACCTAACATATTTTTTCACAATTGTTTCATCTTCTGCAAGGCATACAGGAATTGGTCCATATATACCATGTTTGGGTTTATAAGAAGCATAAATTTTTCCAACTGCCTCAAAAATGTGTTCGTGCTCCCCTGGAATATATGTCAATGACTTTCTAACTTGCCTTAAAGTTGTAGATATTGAAGGACCATCCATATTCAAGATAATAAAGTTATGTAATCTAGGACCTCCCCATAACTTGATCATCTCATAAAGGGATTTTGTGGATGTACTATACCTTCTCCCTGCTTTTTCATGAATCAAGTTATGAAATATATCCTTGAAAAATTCCCAAACTACATCTTTACCTTGTAATTTTCCTTGCTTATGTGCCTCACAAACATCCTTACAAAACCTAAAGACATCCTTCCTTTCTGTCGATTCAAACAAATTTTCCTTTAGAGATCTCATTCTAATAGAGAGTGTAGCAACCTTTGTCCTCTCCCACCAAAGAGCTCACATTGTTGATCTATGGTTAGCATTTGTAACCCTTGCAGCATTCTTCAATTCATTTTGAGTCAAATAGTCCAATCTTCTACATTTTCCTGTATCTCGTTCACTTCTTTTATTGGTGCACCTTGATTCATGATATAATCGCATCCTGAAGTCATTACATTCTAGAACCAACTTACAAAATATACATGTTAATGAATCAAAAGGGGTCCCTGTTTCAGAACCCCTCTGGCAATGAATATGCCTATATGTACCATCAATACGACATTCAATACCCTCATAACATAGCATGATCTTGGTATGCTTCTCTATGGCCCATAATTTTCCACCCCTTTGATCATCCATTAGGACATTTGTTTCCAATCTCTCCCCATTTCTATCAATATAAGGATACCAATACCCCCAACATTGTAGTAACAAGGGAGACAATTGAGCTATAATAAGATGACAACACAATAAAAAACAAATAAATTAGAAGTAAGATAAATAAAATAATATACAAATTCATATTCAAGTTTAGTCTAAACTATTAATTAACCACTAATTAACACACCTGAAGTAGAAGGAGTTGCACTTGTAGAACCCCTATGTAATACTGATGGTGATGATGGCACTAAGAACCTAGTCAAACTTTGTTGGGACTTATCATTGGTAGGCTTCTTAGGTCTCCCAACTGTGCCACTCCTCAACCCAATCTCCTGATGTGAAGCCTCATTTGTAGTAGTAGTAGTGTGCTTCTTTGATTTCATGTGTTCATTTAGAGAACTGAAAATATTACCACTTGTCGGCACTAAACGAAACCATTTATTGCATCGTGTACATTCAACTCTCACTTTTTTCATGTCCTTATAGTTTGCAAGTGTTGCTTCCACCACCTTGAAAAAATTAGGCTCTTGTGTCTTGTTGAAATCATCTAGAAGTTTGATTGCTTGATCAATATGAAATCGATCTCCAACCACCGTTGTTTGTTGTACTTTTTTACATGAATTAATTTCACTACCACTTGGCATTGAAAGGCGTTGTTGATGGGACGTTGTTTTCATATGATGGTTTTTGAAGTTGCGCATTGTTCGCGCTACCAAGGATACATCACCTGTTCCATAATCAATGCCACAAATTTCACAATGGATCTTTATTTTAGATTCTCCCTTTTCTGAATATACTTTGAGAGTAAGTCCCTCATTGACAAACTCTTCCATTAAACTTTTCACCTTTTTTTTCCCAAGATGCCAATACACAAGAATCAACAATTGT